>JAVJIX010000036.1:6747500-7142500 GCA_036785185.1 Paratrypauchen microcephalus | reverse complement strand
TGTACCTAAGCTTGGAAATAAAGAAGAAACAAAAATGCAAAGAAGTGCAAACCGGTAGTGTACATATTTTTGCCTGAGATCATGAATACACTCTTCTCCATCCCACCTCATTCCGCCCACACACTTTTATCTTTAAACACTCATAAACCACGCTGTGCATCTTAAATATGACATAAAGTTGGTTCATTTGTGTAAAATGTTCAATGTCCACGGACGTGTGTCCCTGATTGGCTAATCCACCTGTTAATCATGTCTATCTGAACTCTGGGAGATTCACCGGTGACCAGACTCACATTTTCTTAAAGTACTGTATAGGCCCTATTCACGACGTTTGAAACATGCAGATGATGACTTCCAGTGGAATTACCGACCGTGGATTCAGCAGCAGCGTTTTCACAACCTGCCAAAGTTTTCCATGGGGTACGTGACTGTAATGCTTGGAACGCATTAATGACTTCTTTTTTTTTTTTTTAAAGTTAGACAAACCGGGACATTTTTAAATTTTCCCAGATTTTGTCAGAGTTACAATTGCCAATAGAGCCCAAAGGAAGTCGTCATCTGCATGTTTCCAAATGTCTTCCAGGTTTGTGATGTAAGCGTGAATAGAGCACATGGGAGAAGTGTGTATTCTAGATCCCAGGCAAGTTTATACTCTGTATATAAGTCTAATCAAAGCCAGTAACCAATGTTAGACATTTACGTAAGCAACTTTACTTGGTGGTTGGTTGCAGCTATTTCTATTAGAAGCTCAAAGTGTGTGGAGTGAATAATGCATGAAACAGTAAAGCAAATGTGAGTCTAAAAGCAATATTCAGACTCCTGTTTATAGGCGCCATTTTGACCACTTGCATTGATACTGAATGTCTTGCCCAAGCACAAAACAATAGTAATCATTGGTAGAAAAGGAAATTGAAGCACCACCTTTCCAGTTATAATACAGCCTCTCTGCTTCTTCTTCTTCTTCTTCTTTCTTCATTCATTTTTGTTTATTTTTTACTCCAAAAAAATATTCTCCTCAATTACTTACAATGCATTTGATTCATTTACTTTATAGACAAAATTTCAACCAAATATTTAATTGACAGCAAACGTTAGAAGTTTTCTTGGAAAACGAAATGAAAACTGCTCTCATCTCCAAAGTGTATTCTATATTTGAATTTCAATCTGAAAATGCTCTGAAACCTGCGAGCCACACTTTCGGCAGTTGCATTTGTCTTGCATCAGAAGCAATCAATAAACTTATTTTTATTTCACCATCTTAATCCTTCAGAATATATTTTTCAGAGAGATTTGGTCAAGAAGGTACATGTGTCAGAATTCACAAGCAACACAATTTTACATCAGCAGGAAAAGAAAGTGAAGACATGATAGAAATTGCTTGTAACCCATAAATCCTGCACAGCATGTGTTCGAGATACAGGTCTATTTAACTCCAGTAGATTCTCCCTATTCTGCAAAATGAACTTTTCAGAGCTTTAAGCATGCTATAATAGTCACTCAAAGTTGTATTTATTTTATTTATTGTATTTATTTATTCATGTGCTTTTGAGTAGTCTTTATTATTTTGTATTTAAGACCCCTGTTTTCACCACCACAGTTACACTCCCATTGCGCTGTACATACTTTGCTGTCCAGTTAAATTTTCTTAATCAGTGATACACGCAGGATTCAACAGCGTTGTGTAATCATTTTGGTACAGCTGAGAAAAAAATGGCAGCACAGTTTTACAATCCATAATTCAACAGACTTGTTTTTTTATTAAGTGATTTTAGACCAATATTGTGATTTAAAATGTCCACATTAAGATCCATGGGTGTCATTGAATATCTGCCTGACCAGCCAGTCCCTTCTACATTCTGTTCAAATCCAGAAGAGTCTGGAACTGGACCACAGAACATGAAAATTCTCTGTACAAATTATCGATGATCCAACCTCAGCCACTCATTGGCAGCATGTGTCTCTCAAATGCGTCAGACAACAACTTGACTCCAAAATTCTCGTAACATTCAGAACAAAATATATCAATGCTTCATGTTTGTTTTTGACGTGAACGGAGCATGCATCTCTCTGATTGGTTAATCTGCCTGTCAATCACGTCCTCTGAAATCAGGGAGACAGGACACTCGTCTTTGTAAAGTTTTGTAAAACTGTGTGGTTTTGGCTGGACAGGTGAACTTTTCAGAGCTTTTAGTTGTTAATTGGTGTAGTTAATGTTAATGTTAATTGGTGATATGTGTAGAATTTGGCAGCGTTGTGTAGTCATTTTGGTACCAGTGAAAAAAAAATCTTGTACTTGCTATCGTGATGTGCAGCTATCCAACAGAGGTATTCACAACTTCACAGCTCTTTGTTGTGATGATGTTTACGGGCACCACAGTTTTACAACCACAGTTTTACAACCCATATTTCATTTTTTTTTTTTTTAATTAAATCATTTTAGATGAATATTGTGATTTAAAATGTCCAAATTAAAACATAATGATCGACGAGAGTCATAGATTAGAACTACAAAGCAGACACAAGCACAAAATGTCTTCTTTAAAGCAATACAACTAGTAGAATCAAATTAAAGTATCACTAAATAAAAGGGTAAAACCATAAAAACAAATAACAGACACATGTAAACCAATAGTGAACAAGTCCAGAAGAGTGGAAGTGGTGTTTCAGTCTGAGCACAACCTCTCATTTCGCTTCATGGATTTTGTGAACTTTCTGTAAGTTTGTCTTCCTGAAATTAAGTCCATTCATCACAGACAGACCGGACTAGGAGACGGTCTAGAGATGGTACAGTTTTCTTTGCATTGGTATCAGATCTTCATCTATAGAGAAACAGACTAGATTTATATCTCTGCTACTTTCTCTGCATGTTCACATTTGTCCTGGTTTGAGACCAGTTTAGTCCTGATGTAGACGAAGCCAAGTCACAGGTCATAAAACAGGTCAAATCAAGGCATGTTTTTCAAGGCATTTTTAGCAATACACGTTCATACAGGCACATATCGAAATTGGAACTAAACTACACCAGGACATCAGTGGGCATAAACCTGGACCAAACCTGTATTGAATGAATGCAAGATGTATAAGTTGAATGCCATAATGTGGAACATTCCAAGGTACGCAACCATCAGCGCAGTTTATTGTGAATCCAATCATAGGAATTTAAAGTAAACATCAAAACTCCGCCCACAACCACATCTCAAACAGAGCTGTTTGGAGGACTAAAGGGGAGAGTGAGGAGGGGCGGGGTCTGGAGGTATAAGGAACAGTGTGATTGGTCTAACAGGTATCCACACTTCAAACTCCGCTCCTGCAGACAGGTGTTTGCATCAGAAACACTTGGCTGTAATCAGGGCAGTCCTGTGTGATGTCACATACTACTTGAAATTGCAGTGGCCACTGTAAGCAGCACAAACAAAGATTTGAAATTTTTCTATGCACTAAAACTGCTCAGAAAAGATTTGGAACAGTAGAGAATGCTGTTAAAGCACCATATACACAATTTAGTAGTGAAAAAAGTCGATTGTGTTCTACTTTAAAGGGCCCATATTATGCTATTTTCTGATCTCTGTTGTTGTTGTTTCCTCATCAAAAACAGACTTGAAGTTGTGTTTTGTTTCATTCACATATGTTTAACTCACAAACCCTGCATATTTAGGATGCTCTCAAACAGAAAACACTCTGTTCCACCTTGTGATGTCATGGTAATACAGGAAGTGCCCCATACACCTTCACGAGAATCATCTGGATGATTTTAGCCCTGAACTTCACAATCTCTACTGAACAAAAGGTTAAAGGTAGCTGTTAAATTGAAAACTACTGCTTCATGACATCACAAGGTGGAACAGAGCATTTTAAGCTTTGGATATGTAAAAGGACTAATAACAAAGGATTACTCAATCATGTGTGAATGAAACAAAACACAACAGGTCTGTTTTTAAAGGGGTAACAAAATTATAACATGATTTAAAGCTCACAAGAGTCAGTTTTGGGTAATACAGGACCTTTAACTGCTAAATAACAGTATCAGTATCAGTTTTGTTTTATTTTTAGATAAAGGAAAGAATTGCTGTTTTCAGTATCGGCCAATATCAGGTATTGATTCAGCAGATACTTAATGCTTCAGTATTTAAATTAGTATCAGAACTAAAAATAAAAGCTGGATCGGTGCATCCCTAGTCTATGTATGACTTAGTTTAACAATGCAATGTAACTTTTCTGGTGGGGGTCTGTCGTTTGCTTGTTTCTATGGAGATGTTATTGGTTTGCCTGGAATGTTCCACAGTATGGCATTAAACATATATTTATTTGCACACTACTTTTACCTCTTATATCTAATCCAGTAATTTAAAAGATCAACCATAACAACAGCTTAAATTCAGAATATTGAGAATGAGAGGAGAAGAAGAAAAAGAGGGGGTGACTGAGCAGGGAGAGAGAAGGAATGATGAAAAAGTAGAGTAGAAGAGAGTCAGAATTTAAAGTGTTAAAGGTTAAGAGAGAGAGGAGAGGAACGAGGGAGTGAAGGGATGAGAGTGGACGAAGGTGAGAGAGAAGAGGAGAGGGAGAAAGAGGAAGTGGAGATAGGGAGGAGAGGAGGAGGGAAGAGAGGAGGTGACTGAGAAAGCGGAAGGATAGTTAGGGAGGAGAGGAAGAGAGAGATTATAGGGGGAGGACAAGAGAGAGGGGAAAACAGAGGGGGCTGAGCAAGGAGAGAGGGACATCATTTGAATTAAAGGTCCCATGGCATGAAATTTTCACTTTCTGAGGTTTTTGAACATTAATGTGAGCTCCCTTACCCTGTTTAGCCCCCCCCCCCCATGGCTAAAAGTTGCGAAATGTCTAAACTGAGCATTTGCGGTCCTTTTCTGCATTAGAAAAAACCACAGCTCAAACGGGCGATTCTGAACAAGGCAACTATGTGACGTCACATCGAAAAATGCAGCTCCACCCCCCGTCTGTGTCTCTACTCAGCATCTCTGTAAATCACGCCCAGAGAGTTTGGACCGCGAATGAGCTACGCAATGCGAAATGCGTTTTTTATTTGCCTGGAAGCACGTGCAAGTGTTTCTAGGCTCGGAAGTCCTTTATCTGAGCCTGTGGACATCTGAAACAGCAGTGGTTTAATTTCATTTTCTGTGAAAATGTGTTTTTTTTCATTGAAAAGGCTCTCCTTTCCTCCTCTGCTCTTAAAACACGGAAGTGGGGCCAGCACACAGCGCACCGCTAAAACAAGGAACCAGTGGTGCATTTGCCCCCCCCCACCCCCCGCTCCTCTAATCTATCTCTGTCCTTCTCATTTGCATTCAAGCAACAACGCCCATAATGAGGTGTTCAGAGAGATATTTTCTGACTCTGACTCTGTACATGTGTCTTTCTCATGCACTGAGTCTTGATTTTGAAGAAGGATCCATTTACAGTATTAGGGAACCATTAAGGCGCCATATAAAAGCATCAAGAAGTACCATGTCATTTGCCTGGAAGAATCCATGACTCATCGCTGTACCAGCGAGTGAGTCTGGTAACGTTTGGTCCAAAATGCGCTGCAGTTGCACGTAGACAGACAGCTAAGTGAACCAATCAGAGATTGCGCCATCTTGATTCAAAACTGAGGCGGAACTTCCGCTGCCTAAGAGTGACTTTGCGGGCAAAGGCGGGGGCACTGACGTCACCATCTTTGAACGAATCAGAATCGCGGAGTCCGTTGTTAACCGGAGGAGCGAGGGTGGATGGAGGGTGTCCAAATGGTATCGCGCTGTATAGGAAATACAGAGAGATATCATTTGGCTGGCCAGGTAACCATGTCATGGGACCTTTAAGGGTTAAGAAAAAGAGAAGAGGGGAGATGAAAGGGAGTTAAGGGAGGAGAGTGGAGGAAGATGAGAGAGAGAGGAGAGAAGGAGGGGGAAAAGGAAGGAGGACAGAGTTGAAGGAGAGAGTGGGAGCAGAGCAAGGAGAAAGGAAAAAAGAGAATGGAGGAAGATAAGAAATATGAGGTAAAAGAGTAGTAAATGGAGGAGAGTGGAGGTAGGCGAAAGAGAAAAGAGGGAACGAGGAAGTGGAGACAGGGAGTAGAGGAGAGAGAGAGAGACGAGAGGCAGTGACTGAGAAAGAGGAAGCAGAGATAGGTATGAGAGGAGGAGAGAGGACAGGGGAGAGGAGAGAGACGTGAGGAGGTGAGAGAGAAAGACAGTTGAGGAGGGGGAGAAAGAGGAAGGAGAGATAGGGAGTATGGAGTACCCAGTGTAGAGGGAGGTGAAAGAGAGAGAGAGAAGAAGAAGAGAGAAGAAGAAAGAGGAAGGTGCTAAGTCTCTGAGCTTAAAGGTGATCTGTGAGTGTGCCACTTGAACCTGATGCAGCCTCAGAATGTTGATTTCACTTCAGTAAAACACAAGAGCTCAGACTCTTTTCCACTCGTTTCTTTAACGTTTCATGACCTCTGTTTGAACTAAATGAGGAAACATGGCTCAGTAAACAAACACGCAATCCTCGTAAATATTAAAGGAGAATTAATGTTTTTTACAATCTGAGCCTTATTTCGGTAATAAAACAAGTTGTTTTACTCACCCATAGCACTTTGGTGTCATATGGAGCACTTCTGGAGATGTTTTAGATTCGCGATCTCCGTAACCGGCTGGTTAGCTCAACTGGTAAGTCATGGACTTTCCCCCTGGAGGTTGTAGGTTCAAACCCCCCCCGGGCAATGAGCTAACCAGTGTGGGTCCTTGGGCAAGACCCTTCACGGTACTGCCCCCCGGGCGCCGAAAAAGACGGCTGCTCACTGCTCCTGAAAAGGATGGGTCAAATGCAGAAGTCAAATTTCTCCCGTGTGTCACTGTGTGTCATTGTGTGTGAGACCAATAAAGGCTAAAAGCCCCCAAGCTTAAGCTTAATATGAGTTCTCGGGGCACATGTTTGCAGTCTCCAAATAACACAAACTTTAGCACTTTTCAAATCAAAGAAGCTCAATGTCTTAGTCTGTGCTTTCGTTTGAGTCAAAAGTGGCCTGTAATCCGAGATTTATCCATAGTTTCGAGTAGATGAGGACGCCAGTGCGCATGTGCAGAGTCACATCTTATTTTGCTCTCAGCTCCCAGGACCCAAACATGAAACGCAAAGCTGTAAATTATGGATAAATCTCGGATTACAGGCCACTTTTGACTCAAACGAAAGTGTAGACTAAGACATTGAGCTTCTATGATTTGAAAAGTGCTAAAGTTTGTGTTATTTGGAGACCGCTCGGGGCATATATTATATGCCCCGAGAACTCGCGTTATGGATATCGCTAATCTAAAACATCTCCGGAAGTGCTCCATATGACACCAAAGTGCTATGGGTGAGTAAAACAACTTGTTTTATTACCGAAATAAGGCTCAGATTGTAAAAAACGTTAATTCTCCTTTATTAAGAGATTAAAATGCCGATACCGGTCACCTTTCATGTTCTGTCCCCTGCTTGTCTCCGTGGATACACTGGAATATAAATACCAAGTACTAACATGGGGAGACAAGACGGTGGCACACCCTCCAACTGAAAAGTTTCATAATGCATCTTTAAGAATAGATACGAGTAATTGAATCTTTTTGAATTTTCTATGACAATGCCATATTACAGAGCTTTCAGTGGTTTTAGTGGGGTCCATCTGCTGTTTGTCTTCAGAAAGATGCCATTGCCTCACACAATGGGAGATACCATTTTTGGCTCAATCCGATAATACCAAGTCACAATATTGATACCAATACCAATACCAATGAGTTAATGCAAACTTACTGTGAGTCATAAGGTTAAATTGAAATGAGAGATAAGAACAGGCCCCAGACTACACTTCTGTGTAAAGTCTAGGAAAAGCATCCAGTCTTAGTTGGCCAGGCAATTATTCACTGCAATAAACTTCGAACTTATAATTTTTCCAAAAATGTGGAAATGTGAGATCAGCTCCTAATGACTGACAGTGGGTACAGCTGGTGACGGATGGAAGATTTCTTCAAAGCGTTTCAAGACTTTTCTTTGACATTTTGGGTGAAAACAGAGAAGGAGAAATAGATGCCATTTTTCACTGTAGCGTCGACGCAGGAATGATGAAGTGATGTGTAAGTCTGGGAGCAGAGGAAAGGCCACAGGAGGAGGCTGCACAGAGTGAGTCTGTATTGATTAGTTAGGACTGATCAAATACAAACATGGAATCAGAATTACTGTAGTAATTACCAGGCTAAAATTATTCGACTTAGACAAAGTACCAAAAGGTCTTGAACAGGGCTGAAGAATGAACCTTTATTCCAGAAGAGGTACAAACATTTTAAATTGACGAGTCTCAGTGAGAGGTCTACAGTCACTACTTTGACACTTTGGATGAATAAACAGAATTAAATTTATTCATAAAATGTAAAATTTTAATTTCCATCCATTTTCTTCCACTTTATCCAGGGCTGGGGCAGTAGTCTAATCTGAGATGCCCACACTTTCCTCCAGCTCTTCCAGGAGGGATCGCGAGGCATTACCAGGCCAGGCCAGAAACATAGTCCCTCCAGTGTGTCCTGGATCTTCCCCAGGGCTTGCTCCCAGTGGGAGCACAGTGTAAACACAGACTTTGCAGCATGTGTTTCACTGATCAGTCTAATGAGGCTTTCGTGTCAGGGCTGTGTGGAGAGCTGTGAGCCATGGAGAATACACTGGGCCAGACAAGCTACAGATGGACACAAATACTGTATTTTCACGAGTGTTGTATAAAGTACTGGAAAATCAAACTCAAGTAAAAGTATAGGTACCCCTCCCAAAAATGACTTTGGTAAAAGTCGAAGTCACTGACTGAAATGTTACTTGAGTAAAAGTCTTAAAGTATCTGGAACTTCTTGTACTTAAGTATGATAAGTAATGTAAAAATAAATGTACTCAAGTAATGTAATCAAAAGTACAAGTAAAAGTATCAAGCAAAGGCAGTCTGAAGCAAACCCTTGCTTTGTTACTTAGATAGCACAAACACAGCGCTTGTTTACATTTTTAAAAGTAGGCACATGTTAATGTTATTTTTTGTCCTTTTGAACTCGTGTGCCCTTTCTCATTCGTTACACTTAGCCTACAGCTATGCCTTCCCTTGAGCCAAAAAAGCTAGGTAGCCTGTTAGCTCCAACATCGTCAAATACGCTTTGTGAACTGAAACAATGTCACACAAAGTTAATTTCTACATGTTATGCTCAAGGTTTCACAACGGTGTCTAGAATGTCCATGCTATGGTTACTGAAATTGGAATATAGACGCTAACAATTTCATTAATCTAGAACTTACCTCGATGTGTTTCTTGAGGTTGGACGGGGAGTTTCTTTAAGATAGGATTTCCTCGTTTCTTGGAAGGCACAAGAGGCACTTCATTCGATAGGACGAATCCTTCATATCAGCGTAAGAGAACATTGTGTTTAAGTACGGCCAGGGATGCTCATCGTCAGGTCCCCCTTCATTTTTAGCCGACATGGATGCTGTCTCCTCTTCCATCAGAGATGTTGACTGATTAAACTAGCTGCATGAAACCAACAGGTGTAGGCTGATTGTCATCAGCAAGTAGTGAACAAGCCAAGGCACGTCCTGACTTCCTTGCAGTCAGTAGAGAGTTTTTTTTGTAACAAGTAACTAAACGGCACATTGAAAATGTATCGGAGAAAAGTATGCAATTAAATTCGGAAATGTAGTGACGTAAAAGTAAAAGTTATCTTTTTTTTTTTTAAACTCAAGTAAAGTACAAAGTCTCCCAAAATGTACTTAAGTACAGTGGTGAAGTATTATTACTTTTTTACTATACAACACTATTTTCACTGTTACCTGTGAACAGTATCGGCATGTGTCAAGTTAAGAAAGAAAATCACAAAATCAGTTATACCAGGCAGTACCTAGGCTGAGGGCAGATGAGGACAAAAGGAGCCCTATATTTTAGATAGAATACATCATACATTCATTTTTGCTTTTCATTCACTTAAACAGTAAAAACAGATGGGGGGCTACCAACTGCTTGCTTCCGGACTAGAGATATTATTTCTTTTCCTACAATGTTTCACAGTATGGTATTACACTTAACAATCTAGCATATTATTCAATAAATTAAATTATTCAATAGGCATGGTTATTGCTCAAAATGACCCTGAAAAACATGAATTCCTGCTTGGCCGGGTGGTGCACACTGCTCGTCTTCATACGATTAATGCCATACTGTGAAACATTCCAGGCAAAACAATAAAGCTCTAAAAACCAAGTAGTATATCCTCCCTCAGAAGAAAATACACTGTACTCCTTTAAAGCTATTGATTTCTTTTTGTCACCAGTATAGATGTCACATGTCTAGTGAAAAGTGAGAATACAACAGGGCTGGGTTTTATCTGTTTGTCTAAATACAAATAGTAGCTTTCAAGTAAGCTACTAAAACAATATTTCTCCAACTTCGGTTTTGCAGAGCTGCTTCAATCTTAAAACTCATTTCTTCTGATATAATCTCCAAAACCTTTCAGGAGCCTGAAATGCCGCTTTTGTTTTTAAACTTTTGTGTTTTTGCGATCAGAGCGACAGTGTTCATTGAATTCCCACCAGATGACTTCTGTTCCACTTTGAGCTACAAAAAGTCACAGATTTTATGGATCTGACAAAAGAGCCTTCATTAGAATGGACACACACGCATCCCCCAAAACCATGTCCGATTTAGATTTGAGCTGCAGCAGGTGAGGGACAGAAATGCACCAGAGCAAGATTAGCAAACAAAAAAATATGACAGATTCTGATATATTTGGATAAACAGAAACGTTACCATGGTTAAATTTGTAGTTAGGCTTACTGAAAAGAAACTAATCGCAATATTGAATCATACTCACAATATGTAAGGCTGAAATAAGTAACTCATATTATATAGTGCATTTCTCTAAAAACATGTTTTATTATTGTAAAGTCCTTGTAGTTTAGGCCTCTACAAACTCTACAAAATGTTCGGAAATGTGTGAGATTCTTGCATTTGTTTTTGTAGCTCAAATTTCAGTTTCATGTCAAATGTTAAATAACATTTGGACGTGTTTTAAAGGTGCATTGTGTAACTTTTCTGGTGGAGGGTCCGTCAAATGTTTTTCTCCATGGAGATGGTTTCACAGTTTCCATCATCATGGAGACCAAACCAGTCCAAGTTTTTTTCTAGGTATTTTTGAGCTATAAAACCATCTGTAATTGAATAAATGTAAAGTAGAGCTGTTTAATGTCATACTGTGGAACATTCAAAGCAAAGCAATGACATCTCCATAGAAACAAGCAGGTAATTTGAGCTGAAATCTACCATCAATTAGCAATGCCTTACTGTGGAACATTGTCAATATACCATCTAGAAAAGTGACATACTAAGAAAAATGGAATTTGTCTATAATCTGAAAAAGACCAATAAATAATTAGCAGTTCAAGAAATGAAAATGGATTTGATTTACAGCTGCATCGTCCAGATAAGTTCTAGCAAAAGAAAATTCAAGTGGCTTCTTCAGTCGTGGTCAAGTGCAGGTGGGACACAGCCTTATACGTGTCTGAAGGAACCTCAACGTTTGTCCTCTTAACAGAATTGAATTTTCTTTTAGAATTCACTAATGTGGATTATATATCAAAAAGATTAACAATAAACCCACACGTATGCGGTTAGAACAAAAATGCATTTATTTCATGCTAATCTCTGCTTCTGTCCTTGATGAGAACCAAACGTAGAAAACACAATATTCTAAGAGTCATCAATACATGGAGAGGTGGAGGGGTTTAGAATGGCATGTCCACGGGGGATATGATGCAAGAACCAGAGCATAGGTCAAACAAAGTATCCGATTGGAGGTGAGCAGTCCCGAGCAGCAGTCTTCTCAGGTCTCGTCCGCCTCCAGGTTAATGTTGTTTCCGAATTTGGCGTAAAGTTGAACCTTCAAATCTCCCAGAAGCTGCTGAATGGATGAGACACGCTCCTCCAGACATTTGAACTCCTGCTCCAGACTCTCCTGCGAAGACAATTCAATCAATTCAATTTTTTTTTCCATGCAAATGTTGATGCTTTGTCTGGAATGTTTCACAATACTAAACTTATTATATATATATATATATATATATATATATATATATATATATATATATATATATATATATATATATATATATATATATATATATATATATATGTATATACACACTTAATATACAATATTAAACTTTTCTGTCTACATGGAGACCAATCTGTGGGAGAGGCGACCTTGCGACCCCCCCCATTGTAATTTATTATTTGTCTAAAAAGTTAAATAGTGCGGCTTTAAAGAATGGATAATATTGCAGTCATTATTTTGGAGATGTTTAGAATATACAGTATTTATAGAACATACATATGGGTGACAGTAGTTCAGTTGGTAGAACGTTTGTCCACTGATGCGAAGGTTGATGGTTCAAATCCTGCTCTCGACTTAAAACATTATTGGTTGAGCGGTCAGACGTCTGTGTGTGAACGGGTGAATTCCTTGTTGTAAGGCGCTTTGAGTGCCTTGAAGGTGGAAAAGTGCTGTATAAAAGCATTGAAACACATTTAGTCCTTAGAATCATTATAGTTGTTATTAGTTATTATAGTTATTATTATAGTTTCCAGCAATATGGATTTTACATTATGATATTGCAGTGTTAATTTGACTGCGGGCAGCTCTAGTCAGGTTTGCCATGTTTCCCTGACCTGCTCTTAACTAACCCTGTCCTTAAGGACACTGTACATGCTGGCGATTTCAAGTCTTAAATCAAGGCTCTTTTTGATCATATTCATAATAACAGGATTAAGAGGAGCATTTCTTTTAATGAGAGAACAAAGCCTAAATAGAACCCAGTGATGTCAGATCGACTGACACTGTAGCCTTCACATTGAGCTCCATTAGGACTGAATGGACCTTTTAAACACAGCCACTATTTGAGTGTATCATGAATGACTTCACCGCAGAGGACAGGGGGGATGATGGATGATGAAGTTCAGTCAAGGCTCCCCAAGAGTCCTGCCCAGGTTATGTGAGGAATACTTAAGACTAGGGATGGGACCGATCTGATCCAGTATCGGTATCGGGTTCCGATATCAACGTAATTCACGGATCGGAAATTCAGATCCAACCTGCTAAAATTTCCGATCCATGATCCATGTCGGTATATACACATTATCTGCTGAAATGACTCGGCTGCTCTGGTCCTGCTGCAAAATGTGTAATGGATTTCCTAAACGGAGGCAGATCTCAATGAGACACAGAGTAATGATGAGACACGCCTCCGTTCTGGAAATCCATTCCACAGTTTGCAGCCAGCTAGCAGGCGTACGTTGAGCAGCACGAGGCAGTTAAACAACTTTTCATCACAACATGTCCGCTGTGTGGAAATACTTTTTACTAGAAACACCTCAAAGCAAGACAGCAACATGAGGCCGGTGTTAGCCGCTCCGCTCCGAGGAATCCCTCAACCCAAATAGGCGTGTAGCCCCGTGTGGTCTGAGGAGTCACGAGCTGGTGAAGCCGGTGTTAGCCCCCGTTTAATCAATGTCCGTTATCCATCACTCGAGTGCATGGCGAGAAAGTCTGGAGAAATGTCTAGTAAAAGTGATACTCGGGCCAAACAGACAATTCCAGCTTCTTTTGCCAGTGTAACTCCTTATGACAAAAGCAGCCAACGACACCAGGAGATAAGGACTGCCGTAAACATGGTGACCAAAAGTCTTTAAAAATTCAGGGCTCTCAAGTTTTGAAGTTTGGTAGGAGTGAGAGTTATATTGGGGGAGCGGGGTGGTGCGTGTGACTGCGTTTTTCCCGAGGAGCGGCGGGGGGTGCGAGTGACTTTTTTTCACTGAAAACGGCGCGGTGCCTGCATTAACTAACCGATTTTCTGGGCACAGAAGCGCTGTGAACAGTGGCTACAGTTTTGAATTGCTTAACAAAATTTCTGCGTGAGAAATACCATGTGTGGCGTGTGAGCGTGTGAACACGTTGAATTGCGTGTGTCACACTCTCAAAGTTTGAGACTTGAGAGCGCTGTTAAAAGTCTCCTCCGCACGATGGATAAGAGGTTTTCCCCTCTGTTGTTAGTTGACAAACTGTTAGCATAAGCAAATATAAGGTTTCATGGTAACATAAAGAAAATACTCTTATTTTGAATATGAAAATTACATTCTATCACCAAAAAAGAAGCATGTGTTATTTTATTGTAATTGATTGCAATCGGTATCAGGTATTGAGTCACTTCCTTAGATAAAATCATGCAGATTTTTTTCTATTGTGAAATAAATCACAGGCAGAAATACCCAAGGATGATTTATTTGTTGCTTTAATAGTTCATCCGTTTTGGTCAACTTTCTAACTGCCTTTGAGCGCCCTCTAGTGGTTGCTTGAGAGAACGCTGCCTTGACATGAGAAACGTTAGGAACTTCAGTTGTTAATGCAGGGATGGTTACTACACTTGGACCGCACTGATGTGTTTACTTGTAAATGGAGTCCTGAAGTCCACGTGTGACCTCTCACCTTAGCGGCCTCGAGCATCTCCTGTGTTTCCTCCTGTGAGTGACTGATGAACACGTCTCCGATCTGAAATGGCACCAGGAGAGCATCACCGTCCAAACATCATCAGGTCATCCCCCGCGTCCTGCATGTTCTGGAGGGACTTCTGCAAAACAACAACACAGAGAGATAAATTTAGATTTATTCATCATATATAAATCCAAATAAAAATGCAATGAAATGTGTTTGGATGAAAAGAACGCAACTATATTTTCTATAGAGCCATATTTCATTGGACTCTGCTCCCCTGCTCTGTGCACATAACTGAAGCTAAATATAAACTCAAGAAGACACTGACAGCTGGGAACATGTTTCTTTTTCAAATTTTTACTCAACCATTGCCCCCATTAAAGCACATTTTTGTGTAATTCATTTTATTGTGTAATAATTATTTTATAAGGACCCCAGAAGACTAGCAGTTGTCATACGGGCAGCTTATGGGGATCCTAATAAAACAATAATAAAACATTATTAAGATAAAAAGCTTACAGTTTTCATATACACACATATATATATTCACAAATAACAAAAGAATTGCTAATGGTTTATTGCACACTATCAAAACATTACTTTGGTTAGGTTAAAGTGTAGGGCTGCATGGGAAGAGAAAAGAATGGGAGATGCGTGATAACAAGAGGTGTGGACTCGTGTTATGTGACTTCGACTCGAGTCAGACTCGAGTCACGAATTTGATAACTTTAGACTCGACTCGACAAAATGTACAAACACTTGCAACTCAACATGGACTTCAATATCAATAACTCGTGACTTCACTTGGACTTAGGCCTTTTGACTTGTGATGACTTGCTACGTCCAATGAAAAAAAAAAAACTCTAAAAGTATGTTGATAAGGACCGCACTCGTACTTGTGAATCTGCGAAAATGTATGCAAAGAGCATGTGCACGCGGCTTGCACAACATCCAATGTAAAAAGGTAAAATGAATACAGATCTTGCACACATTATATGATTTGTAGAAATTTTATTTCTTTGTAAAGGGGACTCGAAATGACTCGAAACTAAAATGCTAGGACTTTGGACTCGACTTGAGACTTGTGAGCTTTGACTTCGGACTTGACTCGGCCCTTGGGTACTCTTGACTCGGGACTTCACTCGGACTTGAGTGCAAAAGACTTAGACTTACTTGGGACTTGCCAAGCAATGACTTTGTCCCACCTCTGGAACTACTGTATCTTGAATGTTATGTTGATGGTTTAAATTCGGATTTAGATTTATTACCAGTAGTTACATTAAAACAGTAAATCTGTATTTGTTATATTTTGTCAAAATTGAAACAAAAGGCTACCCCCATACCAAAACAGGAAATCAGTTACAAATTAAAGACCATGACCAAAAAAAGGACTTCTCAAATATTTTAAAACACTTATCATAGGTCCGGGCTATTTAGTTTATCATGTTTACTATTAGGGGAGTGTGGAGTGAATGAATAATGTGTTAAGGAATAAAGTGTTTTGTGTGTTTGAAAGTTGCTAAATAAATCCAATGTAGTATTATTATCATAATTAATCTATATAATAAATCACATTTTAAAACATCTTTTGGTGACTGTAAGTAATATCCTCTGATTTATTAAACAAAACAAAAAACACTTCACCTGAACTACTCAAGCTCTTCACACACTGAATTATTTGGGCACTTCAAAGTTTCACATAATTTGCATAATGCTCTGGAGGGGGAGACAGCACCATGAAACAAATTGAATAGAGAATAAGAGTAGTCTGAGTATGTACTGTCCTGGATTTCAAATAATGGCTTAGAATAAATATTAATGAATGCTTTTAGTCCTTAAATAAGCAATCAGTCTAAAAATAAAAATCACCTTTTTTGCCTCGATTTCATTCTTTAGTTCTGTCATGCGACTCGTATTTCGTGCAAATTTGTTGATTTTTTTGCTGGTCCTCGAATCCTCACATCTTCAACAGCCTGTAAAGAAAATGAGAAAATAGTTTTTCACATGTAGCAGAAAGCACATGTTGTGTTTAATCAAAACACACGTGCAGTAATAGCTGGTATTGAACTGCAAATCTAAAACAGCCATATATTTACTTTACTTCATATATTTACTTTATCTTTATACCCATCTGCTTTTTTTCAATACTGTGACAATGCCAATAGAACCTTTCTGAAAAAGTGTTAAACTGTAAAACTGTCTACTCAATTATCCACTAGTTCAAATGAATAAATATATCTATTTGAAAATATCTGCATGAAAAGAAAAATATATAGTGTATTTACTACTCCATGTTTTGTTTATACGTGTCAGAACTGAAGAAGTAGCTTGGATGAGCTGCAAAACGTCTTTGACCAAATAAACTTTGTCCAGTTGACAAACTGAATTTCTCCTTTTTTGCCATGGATTGACCTGAACAACTGAGGGATTCTTCACACAAGTTTACCTGTGTAAATTAAAAGCTATTATTATCTGGCTAATGTAGGGTGACCAGAATTTCAAAGTCAAGAACTGAGACATCCCCTTTTTTTTGGTGATTGGTAATACAGTGGTCCCTCATTTATCGCGGGGGTTAGGTTCCAGAAATAACCCATAATAAGTGAAATCCGCAAAGTAGGACAACTTTATATTTTACAATTATTCTACATGTAAGGCTGTAAACGCCTCACCACACACATTATACACTTTACTCAGACTGGTATTAACATTTTCTCACATTTCTCTCTTGTTTAAACACTCAAACTTTCGTAGATTTTCAACAAAATGTATTAATAGTGAAGCGTGGGGGGGGAGAAGGGGTGTGCGCGCAGACACGTGCACATGGATATGCGTTGTTTTGGAACAAAGCATATCCATGTGCGAAAGCCGAGTAGAAAGCAACCTGGATATCCTTTGGGGAAAGACTCAGGCCACCGCTAACAGTGCCGAACTGGCTGACACGGTTCACTGCTCCGAAGACGCCTCTGAGCACCAGCCCTCACCTGGTGCTCCAGGTACGAACACTATTGGCTTCAGCGAGGGGCTAGGCCTAAAGTCCCGATCAGCTCTACTCCAGACCCCTGGATTGTTGTAGCCCGTAATGACTGCAGACAAGGTAAGCAAATAAAGCGCTTGTCCTGCTCCTCCCGTGATGGCTGCGGACATGGTAAGCGCTCCTCTTCCACTATGCAGGGCTCTCAAGTTTTGAAGTTTGGTTGGAGTGAGATTTATATTGGGGGAGCGGGGGTGGGGTGTGAGTGAAAACAGCGCGGTGCCTACATAACTAACTCTTCTGAGCCACACAGACCGACTTTCTGGGCACAGAAGCGCTGTGCTTGAATTGCTTAACTAAATTTCATCGTGAGAAATACCATGTGTGGCGTGTGAGCGTGTGAACACATTGAAATGTGTGTGTCACACCCTCAAAGCGTGAGGCTTGAGAGCGCTGCCTATAGAAAAGTACGTCGTTCTATTCTGTACAGGAAATTACGTTATCCTGTCTTCAGATATCACTGACTGGATATCTACCTAGGAAATTACGTTATCCTGTCTTCAGATATCACTGACTGGATATCTACCTAGGAAATTACGTTATCCTAGCCTGTGATCACCAGGTACCTCATACGACTGACCTGTCTCTCAGTTGTCCCACTTTAAGTTCGGATCCCGTTTTGTTGCCACGCAGAGGAAGAGCCAAGTGTAACCGGCCACGGGGAAAACGTGGACTTAAACGAGGTAGACCCTCGGCTGTGCACAGACTTCAATCAACATCGCTCCTCCTCAGCGTCGCAGGTTTGGGATCCGGCTCCGAAGGACCAATTTTATGTCAGGGATTTTTCCTAATAAACATCAACAAAAGGGAACACATGAGAAAACAGACACAGAAGTATTATACTCGTTAACAAGGGAGAATGAGGTGTAGCATTTGTTAAGCAGAGCCGCCTCTGCCTCTGTCCAGGCCACACACTCAAATCTCAAAGAATACCTCCTCGTCCTTCCTTTTATTTAGAATCACATAGGAGCGGAAAATTCCCAATTTCAAAGCACAAAGTCTTCAACAAAGTTCATCTTTACCATACATCACTAATCAACAGTTGCTTTGATTGTTTGTCTAAGCAGTTAATCAGTCTTTGTCCTTGTCCCATCCTATGGTTTCACAATAGGAGATGAACCAACACAAGAAGAATATAACACTTTGATAATTCATTAAAGACACTATTATACAATTTTCTTTAACACATCTCCATAGAAACAAGCAGGTGGACCCCCGACCAAAAACTTGCATAGTGCACCTGTAATGAATACATACACAAAGTTGTAAATGTTATTGATTCAGTTACTGAGTGGTGGAAAATTAGCACTGTTCCTGTTGCAATTAACAATTCAAAACAAAATATTATGCAATGACTTTTTATTTTGTGCTATGCGCTCTCCTCAAATTACAACTCTCTGTATGTGATCAGGCCATATCCTACCATATATGGCAAATGCCATTTTACCATTTATGGTAGGATATGTTTTGATTTGAATAGTTACATAATTAGCATATAGAACACTTGGCCACTGATCACCATGGAAATAAAATCAAACAAAAACTATAGTGTAGAGCAACACACTTCAGTTTGACTCATAACCTCTCAGACTACTGATGCGATCACACACAAACATGGATACCTCCACGTCTTTTTCAAGCAAGCCCTGGTACCTCTACACTCCAGAGGACGATGCTCACCTCTACGATGAGGACTTCGACCTGGAGGCTCTTCTCTGCTCCACACCAACAGGCAGCGTTCATCAGCCACAGGAGACCCAACTGGTGTCTCCCGACATCCAGGAGCCCTCACGCCCAGAGGACAGAAGTCTTGTCCAGATACCTCCACCCCTGATCCAAGACTTTCTGCCCCCGTTCCAGGACCTTCCAACCCCGGTCCAGGACCTTCCACCTCTGGTCCAGGACCTTCCACCCCTTGTCCAGGACCTTCCACCCCTGGTCCAGGTACCTCCACCCCCGGTCCAGGACCTTCTGCCCCCGGTCCAGGACTTTCTGCCCCTGGAGGAGAGCGCTCTTGTTAGGATGCTCTGTGATGAGTTGGAGGGAACAAGGGCAAAACTTGAAGATCAGGAGAGCGTCAACAAACAAAAAGACCTGGAGTTGAAAAAACTACAAGACCAGGTAAAGGTGCATAAGGAGATCCGGTACCTCTACAACTCCATGGTGCAGGAAAATGCCCAGCTCAAGCAAGAGCTTGCAAACCTCAAAAGAGCCAGGAGCAAGACTGATCATCTGGAAATGCTCAAAACTTTGCTCCAAAAAAAAAAGATAAAGAGCTGGAAGAGCAAATGAAAGTGTACAAAGAGATCCGCTATCTCTATAAAACTTCTGTAACAGAGACTGTGCAGCTCAAACAAGAGCTCTCAGGCAACAAAAAAGTCTTGAAAAAGATAAAGGGACAACTTAAAGCTCAAGAAAATGTATTGGCTGAGAGAAACGCAGAGTCCAGCAGAAACTCTCAAGACAACGAAGAACTGTCCAGGAAGGTGCAGGAGTTGTCTTCTGCACTCTTCTCAGCACGAGAAGAGATATGTCTCCTGAAATCTTCTCGTGAAGATGGAGGGAAGAAGCAGAAGAGGGTGCTCCAGCTCCAGCCCCACAACCTTTGCATTATGCGAAAATAAAACAAAAAATGTTTTAATGTACTGTCACTTGTCACTTGTCGTTTTTGTTGTGGGGTCACCTGCCCAGGGACTACAGAAGTAAATTAGCATTTTTGCTATATTTATTTATTTATTTATTTGATAGGGACAATGCACATTAATGAACATAAGTATAAAACAAATGTAAATATGCCGAATTTTAGCTACAAAGCTAGTTTTCATCCGTAGTCCCTCGGCAGGCATAAAAATACAACATAGAATACAAGCAGCACAAACAAAATTCTAGTGGTCACATGACTGGTTGGTTTTCAGCCATAGTTTCAGTAGTGTTTTAAAAGTGATCAGTGTAGGGCTCTCCTGTATGTGCAGAGGAAAACTGTTCCAGATGTTAGTGGCCCTCAAAGAGAGAGTGTTCTGACCAAAGGCGGTTCTTCTGTGGGGGACCTCACAGTCTCCTCTGGAGGAGGCCTTGGTTTTTGGACCATTTGATGTCTTAGGTTTGAAAAAGGCAGACATGGGGGGTGGGGTTAGTCCATGTAGCGCTTTGTAAATGAAGCATACATACTTAAAATGTATAATCTGGTGTGTTTACACTGCAATGTTGTAGCTGTTCATTAATATGCACTGTCCCTATTAAATAAAGAATAAATAAATAAAAAACATGAATGAAACGTGAATGAAGCAAACACAACTCCAGGTATGTTTTGATGAGGAAACAACATCATAACATACATCAGAAAATAGCCCTTTAAATGATATGGTGAATTTAGCTTCTTTCATTTAATTTGAATGTTTTTTAATTCCAAAAATCTGGTAATAATCAGATATTGAGTGTGAATGTAACCGCCACCACTATAGAGTTGAGAGTAGAGAGTGACTAATCTGAGTTCTTACTGATTCTTCCCACCTGTGGAAAGTCGTTAGAGACCTACCAAATATTAACATAGTAATGTACAATAATGTAAATTGCAATAATAGAACAATATTAATGTCATTACCTTTTCTCTTTTTTTTCTCTTTTACTCTAAGGGAAACTTACCTGGTATTCATGATTTATCCATATTATCTATTCTAGTTCATTTACTATCAGTGTTAAAGGTGATTTGTGTCATTTTTTTTGGTGGAGGGTGCGTCAAATTCTTTTATCCATAGAGATGTATTCTGGAATGTTTCACAGTATGATATTAAAACTTTCTATCTTCATGGAGACCAAACCAGACTAAGTTACAAGTCAAATCTGTGGAGAGGCAACACCGCTCACAGTCAGAATGTCTGTTTTTCTAGGTATTTTTGAGCTATAAAACCACCTATAATTTTTAAAAAAATATGTAAGGTAGAGCTGTTTAACATCATACTGTGGAACATTCCAGGCAGAGCAATGACATCTCCATAGAAACAAGCAGGTGGACCCCTGACCAAAAACTTGCATAGTGCACCTGTAATGAATACATACACAAAGTTGTAAATGTTATTGATTCAGTTACTGAGTGGTGGAAAATTAGCACTGTTCCTATATCAATTAACAATTCAAAACAAAATATTATGCAATGACTTTTTATTTTGTGCTATGCGCTCTCCTCAAATTACAACTCTCTGTATGTGATCAGGCCATATCCTACCATATATGGCAAATGCCATTTTACCATTTATGGTAGGATATGTTTTGATTTGAATAGTTACATAATTAGCATATAGAACACTTGGCCACTGATCACCATGGAAATAAAATCAAACAAAAACTATAGTGTAGAGCAACACACTTCAGTTTGACTCATAACCTCTCAGACTACTGATGCGATCACACACAAACATGGATACCTCCACATCTTTTTCAAGCAAGCCCTGGTACCTCTACACTCCAGAGGACGATGCTCACCTCTACGATGAGGACTTCGACCTGGAGACCTGCTCCACACCAACAGGCAGCGTTCAACAGCCACAGGAGACCCAACTGGTGTCTCCCGACATCCAGGAGCCCTCACGCCCAGAGGACAGAAGTCTTGTCCAGATACCTCCACCCCTGGTCCAAGACTTTCTGCCCCCGTTCCAGGACCTTCCAACCCCGGTCCAGGACCTTCCACCCCTGGTCCAGGACCTTCCACCCCTTGTCCAGGACCTTCCACCCCTGGTCCAGGTACCTCCACCCCCGGTCCAGGACCTTCTGCCCCCGGTCCAGGACCTTCTGACCCTGGAGGAGAGCGCTCTTGTTAGGGTACTCCGTGATGAGTTGGAGCAAACAAGGGCAAAACTTGAAGCTCAGGAGAGCGTCAACAAACAAAAAGACCTGGAGTTGAAAAAACTACAAGACCAGGTAAAGGTGCATAAGGAGATCCGGTACCTCTGCAACTCCACGGTGCAGGAAAATGCCCAGCTCAAGCAAGAGCTTGCAAACCTCAAAAGAGCCAGGAGCAAGACTGATCATCAAGACTGTACAAAGAGATCCGCTATCTCTATAACACTTCTGTAACAGAAACTGTGCAGCTCAAACAAGAGCTCTCAGGCAACAAAAAAGTCCTGGAAAAGATAAGGGGACAACTTAAAGCTCAGGAAAATGTATTGGCTGAGAGAAACGCAGAGTCCAGGAGAAACTCTCAAGACAACCAAGAACCGTCCAGGAAGGTGCAGGAGTTGTCTTCTGCACTCTTCTCAGCACGAGAGGAGATATGTCTCCTGAAATTTTCTCGTGAAGATGGAGTGAAGAAGCAGAAGAGGGTGCTCCAGCGTTACTACCAGCCCCACACCCTTTGCATTATGCAAAAATAAAACAAAAATTGTTTTAATGTACTGTCACTTGTCGTTGTTTTTGTTGTGGTGTCACCTGCCCAGGGACTACAGAAGGAAATTAGCATTTTTGCTATATTTATTTATTTATTTATTTATTTATTTATTTATTTATTTATTTATTTATTTATTTATTTATTTATTTATTTATTTATGCGTGAAGAGTCTCTCAGTCGTCCAGGTAGAATCCATGATAAAAGGAGAAATTCAATTTGTCAACTGGACAAAGTTTGTTTGGTCGAAAACGTTTCGCCGCTCATCCGAGAGGCTTCGTCAGCTCAGAAGTGACGAAGCCTCTTGGATGAGCGGCGAAACGTTTTCGACCAAACAAACTTTGTCCAGTTGACAAATTGAATTTCTCCTTTTATCATTTATGTATTTAATTATTTGATAGGGACAATGCACATTAATGAACATAAGTATAAAACAAATGTAAATAATAATAATATGTTATCACACGCAGTCTTGGTTTAGTCCTGGTTTAGTCCTGGTTTAGTCCTGGTTTAGTCCTGTTTTAGTCCTGTTTTAATCCTGGCTTAGACTTGGTTTAGACCTGGTTTAGTTTTGGTTTAGTCCTGGTTTAGTCCCGGTTTAGTCCTGGTTTAGACCCGGTTTAGATCTGGTTTAGTCTTGGCTTAGTCCTGGTTTAGACCTGGTTTAGACCTGGTTTAGTCCTGGTTTAGACCTGGTTTAGTCCTGGTTTAGTGCCGGGTTAGTCCCGGTTTAGACCTGGTTTAGTCCTGGTTTAGTCCTGGTTTAGACCTGGTTTAGTCTTGGCTTAGTCTTGGTTTAGTCTTGGTTTAGTTCTGGTTCAGTCCCATTTTAATCCTGGTTTAGACCCGGTTTAGTCCTAGTTTAATCTTGGCTTAGTCCTGGTTTAGACCTGGTTTAGACCTGGTTTAGTCCTGGTTTATTTCTGGTTTAGTCCTGGTTTTGTCCTGGTTTAGACCTGGTTTAGTCCTGGTTTAAACCGGACAAACCGGACAAATGCACAAAATAAAAACATGCCGGCTACAGATGACATGGTGGAAATACAGCGTTCATTGAACTTTATGTCTGGAGAGCCGGCAAAGTTGACGTCGCAGCAGGAACGCCTGCTCGAACTTTTCGGAGAAGTGAAAACATTGAAAATCATGATAAAAGAAAAAGACAAACGGATATTCACGCTGGAGCAGCAAGTTGAGGAATTGAAGCAATACACAAGGAGAGACGATTTGGTGATTACGGGACTGGAAACCCGACACCAGACCTACGCCAGAGCCGCCGCTAATGTGGCCACAACAGAGGACGCTCCGAGGGACAAACTGCGCTCACTCGAGCAACAAGTGGTGGATTTTCTGAATAGTAAGAACATAAACATTCACAGTGAGGGAATATCGATCTGCCACACACTACCAAGGAAATCAGAAAAGACAAGACCTGCTATAATCATCCGATTTATTAGCAGGAAGCTGAGGAACGATGTGATGTTCCAGGCAAAAAAACTGAAAGGGACGAATGTGTTCATAAACAAGCACCTGACAAAGAAAAACGGGGACATCGCAAGAGAAGCAAGATTACTGAGAAAACAGAGAAAAATTACAGGAACATGGACTCGCAATGGAAACGTGTGGATCAGAGAGCAGAATGGATCAGCAAAGGTGATAAAGGATTTAGGAGAGCTTGAAAAGTTTAAGAATGGACAATTATAAGAATGAAGATTGACTGCAAACAAGGACTGACCCGGAGAGTGTCCACAGTGGAAATCAGGTTGGACACACAGGCCTACACTTAACATGGACACGGACATAAACACCAACATTGCATTTGAAGGCAAGATATATGACCTAGAAAAGGACACAGAGCATAACTTTCTTAAACCTATTGTAAGCGAATGTAACTATTATACAGCGGAACAATATAATAACAATATATGTAGCGGAAATGATAAAGCCTTGTCCATCATACACTTCAATAGCCGCAGCTTGAAATGTAATTCAACAAAAATCAAGGAGTATTTAAATCATCTTAATAGAAGCTTTAAAGCCATTGCAGTTACAGAAACATGGCTGAAGGAAACTGACATAAATGATGTTCAGATTAATGGTTATAACATGTACTATGTAAACAGAACCAGTAAAAAGGGAGGGGGAGTAGCCCTATATGTAGATGCCAACTTAAAATGTAAAGTAGTTGAACAAATGACACTGAAAATCAGCAATATGTTGGAAATGATTACTGTAGAAATTATGAACAAAAATAGTAGAAACATCATTGTCAGTTGTATGTATAGAGCACCTGGATCTTGCATAGAAACATTTACTGACAAGGTCAAAGAGATATTTCACACAATCAACTCCAAAACCAGTATTTTTGTGTGGGGATTTTTAACATCGATCAATTCTAAAGGCCCAAAACCATTTGTTGAATTTATGAACAGTATTTGCTTATATCCCATGATATCAAAACCAACGAGAGTCACTGCTCACAGTGCAACTATTATTGATAATATTTTCACAAATGTGATGGGCAACTTAACGAGTGGTATCTTAATGACTGATGTGAGTGATCATTTACCAGTATTTACTATTTATGAGAAATTGTGTTGTGACAATGTGGAAGATGAGTGTTATATATATAAGAGACAAATCTACAAAGGCTATAGAGGCATTCAGAGATGACTTAAAGAATCAAAATTGGGATGAAGTGTACCAACTAAATGATGTAAATATTGCTTATGATACCTTTATGAATATACTGATTAACTTGTATGACAAGAACTGTAAAAAACAAAAACAAATTAAAAGCCAGTAACAAGAAGAATTCCATAAACAATCCCTGGATGACAAAAGGTTTGAAAAATGCCTGCAAAAAAAAAAAAATCTGTATAAATTGTTTTTGAAGCAAAGGACAAGAGAATCCGAAGTTAGATATAAAAAGTACAAAAATAAATTGGTAGGTATTATAAGAAAATAAAAAAAAGACTATTTCAGTAATTTATTAGACAAAAATAAAGGGAGCACAACAGATACATGGGGTGTCCTTAACTCAGTTCTTAAAAGTGATAAAGTAAATTCTAAAATCCCAAATTATTTTACCAAGAATAATATTGATATACATAGTAAAATTGATATTGTAAATGAATTCAATGATTATTTTGTAAACATTGGTTCCAAATTAGCTCAGCAAATCCCAAAAAAGAATCAAAATGACAGAGGACGAATCCTGCCTAATAATGTTAACAGTATTTTTCTTGAAAAGGTTCATAAAAATGAGATTTTAACTATTGTGCAAAAATGTCAAAACAAAAAATCTAATGACTTTACAGATATAAACATGGTACTTATTAAGAAAATAATTGACGTGATCATTGAATCATTTGTTTATATCTGTAATTTGTCACTGACAAAATGAATATTCCCAGATAAAATGAAAATAGCAAAAATAATTCCACTCTTCAAAAAAGGTAATAAACATGATTTCTCTAATTATAGACCCATATCTTTACTTCCACAATTCTCTAAAGTCCTGGAAAAGCTTTTTGCTGCCAGGCTCAATAAATTTATGAATAAACATAACATTCTGTCAAATAGTCAGTATGGATTTCATACTAATCATTCAACTACCACAGCAATAATAGACCTAACAGAGGAAATTTCAAATGCTATTGATCAAAAACATTATTTGGTTAGTATGTTTGTAGACCTTCAAAAAGCATTTGATACACTGGATCATGAAATACTGCTAGATAAATTATACAAGTGTGGAATTAGAGGTGTAGCGCACCAGTGGGTTAATAGTTATCTAAAAGACAGGATTCAATTTGTTGAAATAGATCATATTAAGTCAGATGTCCGTAAAATTGGTTGTGGAGTGCCTCAAGGTACGGTCCTTGGGCCTTTACTTTTTCTCATTTATGTTAATGATATTGCATCCGTATCTTCATTATTAAAATTTATATTATTTGCAGACGACACCACTCTGTTTTATTCAGGACCAGATGTTAAGGATGTTCTAGAGGTCGTAGGGAAAGAGTTTAAAAAAATACAAAACTGGTTTCATTGTAATAGATTGTCCTTAAATATCAGTAAAACAAAATTCATGGTATTTAGTAGTAGGAAAAAAGTGTCAATGCCACATTATTTATTGGAGATGAGGAAATACAGAGGGCACATGAGTTCAGATTTTTGGGTGTTATGATCGATGAACATCTGACATGGAAATCCCATATAGATTATGTGAAAATTAAATGATCACAAGTAATAGCTGTGTTATATAAGGTAAAAGAGTCATTAAATATGAGAGCTTTGTATTTGTTGTATAATTCATTGATTGTTCCATATCTGACCTATTGTATAGAAGTCTGGGGTAGTGCTTGTAAAACTTATGTTAATTCTGTTTTTATTTTACAGAAAAGAGCGGTAAGAATCGTTAGTGGAAGTGGATACAGAGACACAACAAACCCAATATTTATACAATTAAAAATATTGAAATTCAATGAACTGGTTGAATTTCATATTTTAAAAATTATGTACAAAGCAAATCAGCAAACCTTGTCCACTAATTTGCAAAGTAAATTTAAAAAGAGAGAAAGTCATTATAATTTGAAAGGAATTGAAATCTTTAAAAAACCCAAATTTAGAACAACAACAATGGAAAAATGTGTTTCAGTCAAAGGTGTGAGTCTATGGAACAATCTAAATGAAAAACTGGTTTAGTCTTGGCTTAGTCTTGGTTTAGACCTGGTTTAGTCTTGGTTTAGTCCTGGTTTAGCCCCAATTTAATCCTGGTTTAGACCCGGTTTAGTCCTGGTGTAGTCTTGTCTGAGTCCTGGTTTAGACCTGGTTTAGTCCTGGTTTAGTCCTGATTTAGTCCTGGCTTAGTCCTGGTTTAGACCTGGTTTAGTCCTGTTTTAGTCCTGGCTTAGTCTTGGTTTAGACCTGGTTTAGTTTTGGTTTATTCCTGGTTTAGTCCCGGTTTAGTCCTGGTTTAGACCCGGTTTAGATCTGGTTTAGTCTTGGCTTAGTCCTGGTTTAGACCTGGTTTAGTCTTGGTTTAGTCCTGGTTTAGTCCCAGTTTAATCCTGGTTTAGACCCGGTTTAGTCCCGGTTTAGTCTTGGCTTAGTCCTGGTTTATACCTGGTTTAGTCTTGGTTTAGTCCTGGTTTTGTCCTGGTTTAGTCTTGGTTTAGTCCTGGTTTAGTGCCGAAATAGATGCAGAAATAATCTGATAATATGACTCACCCATAAGAACGCCGTTACTCCTGATAGTTTGCGTATCCATGTATGCACGTGTCACGGTCTTTAATAATCCGGAGCTCCGGAGAAAAGGACATATCCCGAACTTATCCCATGTCCCGAGGCGAGAGTTCCTTCTTACGTAGCATTAATGTAGCAAGTTAAGGATTCTTCTTCTCTTGGAAATGCCACGTAAATATCACGTGGCTCGCTCACAGCTGATCGGTGAACAGGCGCAAACACAACAGCGAGAGCGTGATCGGTGCGTAATTATGCTGCAACATGATTGGAAGCTGGAGCGCAGTTCGGCCTATGATTGGCTCTTGGCACTGGCTATTCTGACAGTGGCTACAGTTTTGAATTGCTTAAAAAAATTTCAGCGTGAGAAATACTATGTGTGGCGTGTAAGCGTGTGAACACGTCGAATTGCGTGTGTCACACTCAAAGCGTGAGACTTGAGAGCCCTGCACTATGAATGTAGCTTTGTCAAATAAATTCAATATCCTGGACCATGAGGATTTTCCCCCACTAACCCGCGCTCACAAGGGTTGGTTGCATTTCGGCTCCAAAATCAGACTGCCCCGGAGTTCGGGGCATGGCTATCAATGCGTCGCCACCAGCCTTGGGTAACTTACACGAGAGCGATACTCCACTGCTCTCTAGGACTTCCCCAACTACGGCCCCATTGCCGCCCGGAGATCTGGCCTTGCACATGCCGGGTTTGTCCGCTAGGCGTGACGGGGGAAGACCCACGCGCGAGTGCCCCCCCCCCACTGTGGCTCCCTCGGCTGCGGCTCCCTCGGCCGCTCGTGCAAGTAAACAAAGGCCACACCTCCTGTCACCCAGTCGCTCTCTTGAAGGACATCATAGCCTCTGTCCCTACCACCCTGACTGACCATCCCTGGTTTAGTCCACATTTAGTCCTTGTCTAGTCCTGGTCTGGTTCCGATCTAGTCCCAGTCTGGTCCCAGTCTGGTCCTCATGGTCTGGACTTCCTACGGATCCAGTGACTCATGTCTCCGCTGATACACTATAAAAAATTTTTTTTAAATCTGCGAAACAGTGAGGCCCCGAAAAGTGAACCACGATAGAGCGAGGGACCACTGTTATAACATTGTGAAATGAGTGCATAATGAAGGAAAACTGTTCTGCAGAGATCAATTATAACTAACATGCGAGTCAGTATAGTCATATTTTCTTTTTAAGCAGCTTTTCTGTATTTTACCTCAACAAATGACAATTTATGCCTCTTTTTACTGTGGGCAGGGATCAGATTAGTCAAAAATAGGGGACATTTCTTGTATAAAACTGGGACAAATCAATGGTTTTGGATAAATCTGCTGGGACAAGGGACACAGGGCTCAAAACTGTGATCTGGTCACCTGGTCACCCTAGGTCAATGGTTTGGTATTAGAAAGCCAAACCACATTGGACCACTCCCCTGACAGCTGACTAACTTAAAGGTCCCATGGCATGAAATTTTCACTTTGAGGTTTTTGAACGTTAATGTGAGCTCCCCTACCCTGTTTAGCCCCCCCCCCCCCATGGTTAAAAGTTGCTAAATGTCTAAACTGAGCATTTGCGATCCTTTTCTGCGTTACAAAAAATCGGAGCTCAAACGGGCGAGTTTGAACAAGGCACCTTATTGACGTCAGATCGAAAAAAGAAATGCAAATGCAGTTCCACCCCCGTCTGTCTGTACTCAGCGTCTCTGTAAATCACGCCCAGAGAGTTTGGACTGCGAATGCGCTAGGCAATGCGAAATGCATTTTTTTATTTGCCTGGAGGCACGTCCGAGTGTTTCTAGGCCCGGAAGTCCTTTATCTGAGCCTCTGGACCTTTGAACAGCAGTGGTTTTATTTTATTTTATGTGGAAATGTGTTTATTTTTCAATGGAACCCTTCAAAACTCTCCCTCTGTGCAAAAACAAGGAAATGGATCAGCTGCAGGCTGACAGCGGAGAGCGGAGCGTTTGGCCACGCCCCCACACTCTACTATTGGCCAGCTCTTTTCTCCTCATTTGCATTCAAGCAACAATGCCCATTATAGAGTGTTCAGACTGAGAAAAATTACTCTTTTCAGCTTATCTCTGTTTCTCATGCACTGAGTGTTGATTTTGAAGAAGGATTCATTTACAGTATTAGGGAACCATTAAGGAGCCATATAAAAGCATCAAGAAGTACCATGTCATGGGATCTTTAACACTTTTATTTCAATCGTTGCCTTAATTTCACCACTCGCATCAGTAAACAATCCATACAGACAGACATCCCAAGTCTCCCGGAAGTTCCGGGAGTCACCCGGATAATTATCTCCCTGATGCCCGCGAGTCGGATAAAATATCCCGGATTTTAGACAATGTTTTTTCTTTTTCTTTTTTCTTTTTTGACTGTGCAGAGCGTGACAAGAACTCTTGTATCATGCACGGACTACTTCAAACGGAATGCGCACGAGAGAGAGAGCGAGAGAGAGGGGAGAGAGTGAGAGGAGAGAATTTGCGCTTGTGAAGCCTGCGCGCGCGCGCGTGTGTGTGTGTGTGTGTGTGTGTGTGTGTGTGTGTGTGTGTGTGTGTGTGTGTGTGTGTGTGTTTAAGCGAGCGCTGGCCAGGGAACGCGCTGATAGGTTACACTCAGCAAAACTAGCCAATCAGCTTTTAGTGTGGGTGGGCTTCAATTTACTTTCTCTGCGACGGTCTGCGAAGTTATAATTTAGTGCAGCGAGATGGCAGAATCTTAAAAACGAAAATATAAAACTCATTTTACGGCAGAATATACTAAAATATATCACTGTCTGATTAGGGTGAAAAATGATGACACTGTGGTGAGGTGCACTGTGTGTAACAGTGACTTCAGCATTGCCCATGGCAGTGCTTGTATTGATTGTAAAAGGTAAATGATTGTAAAAGGCACGTTGAGGTAGGCGAAATTTAAACATGGACATATATTTGAAATGTTTAAACACAAATAACATATTTAATTTTTTTATTTAAAGGTCCCATGGCATGAAATTTTCACTTTCTGAGGTTTTTGAACGTTAATGTGAGCTCCCCTACCCTGTTTAGCCCCCCCCCCCCCATGGCTAAAAGTTGCGAAATGTCTAAACTGAGCATTTGCGGTCCTTTTCTGCGTTAGAAAAAAAACAGCTCAAACGGGCGATTCTGAACAAGGCAACTATGTGACGTCACATCAAAAAATGCAGCTCCACCCCCCATCTGGATGTCCCAGACAAACTATTGACCCACAAGGGAAATTGACTACCCACCTCTGCAGGCTGGGTTTGTAACTTGGCATTTTGGGGTTGTAGAAGTTTAATGTCATACTGTTTAACATACCAGGAAAAAAAGTTGTTGGCTTAGACAGAACAGCCAGCCAATTGTTAACTTCAATTAACAAGGATCCATTGATACGTACTTACTGGCTAAATGATCCTTGCTTAAAGCCTTGCTGCAGAACATTCCACCCAGTAACTCTCCAATGCAATTATTAAACAATAGAAATCAAAGGAGAAGGTCTAAACCAGCTTTCTAAAAGAAGACTAAAGCTGAGAATTGAGACTTGTTTTGGAGGGAGAATTCCCTCAATTACGTTTTGTTATTTTACATATACAGCTCTGGAAAAAAATAAGAGAGCACTGCATATTTTTCTGAAGTCAGCATCTCTACATGTATTACAGCCATTCCATTCCAGCGTCTGTTGAATTCCAACACAAACACAAAGCTGAGCTACTTCAGTTCTTGCACCAGGAGTGGAATAAAGTCACCCAAGAACAATGTGAAAGACTTGTGGAGAGCATGCCAAGACGCATGAAAGCTGTGATTAAAAATAAGGGTTATTGCACCAAATACTGATTTCTGAACTCTTCTTAAGTGTAAACATTAGTATTGTGTTGTTTTAAAATGAATTTGACCTTGTTTCTTTGCGTTGTTTGAGGTCTGAAAAAATTTATCTTTTTTGTTATTTTGACCATTTGTCATTTCCTGCAAATAAATGCTCTAAACAAGTAGTACAATCAGAAAAACTGATCATTTTGCAGTGGTCTCTAATTTTTTTTCCAGAACTGTATTTCAAAACAACAATTAACTACTTTAAGGATACAAAGAACATAAAATTGTGATTAATAAATTACCTTTATTAAAATGTATGAAAATCAAGATAAATGTACAAAGTGAACAGTCTCACAGGTAACCAACACACTAGACTAGAGCATATGTATGAGCTGTAAACCTTGTCCACAAATCAAAACATATCCCCCACTGTCTCTTTTCTGTCTACAAACCTCTCCTCTGTTTTTATTTCCTGATTCCTCTCCATCTCCAAACACCACCTCAGCACTTGACCCACTTTTCCAGTCGCATTCCTCTTCCCAAACTGCTAAGGCTGCTGCATCTGCCACATGGGAACATACTGTCCTCTGGTGGCGGATAACAGAACTGCCAATTCTCCACAGACAGACTCTCTGATCGCAAGATGTAGAAACAATTTGATTCTTGTTTAGCAGCTTCAGAGAGGTTAAAGGAGCAGCATGAGCCAATGGGACGTGAGATTGGTTTACCAGACTGATACAAAGCTGATTTTGAGGATTAGAATTATCAGCGATCTGGATTTTGATTTGAGAAACAGTCAGTTGGCCGTCATCTCCTCCACTTGCGACAGTTATATGATAAAAGTCATTAAGTTTGACTGGGGAAATGTCCAAAGAGTTGACTCCACTCTGATGTGCAGGAACAGTGAATACGGGTGAAGAGGGATTCTGATTGGACGATGAGAACGAGGTGAAATGCCACACAGCAATCTGCCCGTCTGTAGCAGCGGAAAACAGCAGCTGATGCCTGGAATACAAAGGGGGAATACATGTGAAACACTATTTAAAATTGTATATTTGCAAATGATATTTGGTAAACATGTATAATGTTTTGTTTTGGGGTCGCAGCAGTTCTTATTTTGTTAAAGGTCCCATGGCATGAAATTTTCACTTTCTGAGGTTTTTGAACGTTAATGTGAGCTCCCCTACCCTGTTTAGGGCCCCCCCATGGCTAAAAGTTGCGAAATGTCTAAACTGAGCATTTGCGGTCCTTTTCTGCGTTAGAAAAAAACACAGCTCAAACGGGCGATTCTCAACAAGGCACCTTATTGACGTCAGCTTGAAAAATGCAGCTCCACCCCCCGTTTGTGTCTACTCAGTGTCTCTGTAAATCACGTCCAGAGACTTTGGACCGCGAATGCGCTAGGCAATGCGAAATGAGTTTTTTTATTTGCCTGGAGGCACGTCCGAGTGTTTCTAGGCTCGGAAGTCCTTTATCTGAGCCTCTGGACCTTTGAACAGCAGTGGTTTAATTTTATTTTCTGTGGAAATGTGTTTATTTTTCAATGGAACGCTTCTCATCTCTTCTCCGCGCAAAAACGCGGAAATGGATCAGAGAGCGCACAGCTGGGAGCGGAGAGTTTGGCCACGCCCCCACCCTCTATTATAGGCCATCTCTGTCCTCCTCATTTGCATTCAAGCAACAAGTCCCATAATGGAGTGTTCAGAGAGAGAAAAATTACTCTTTCTCATCTTATCTCTGTTTCTCATGCACTGAGTCTTGATTTTGAAGAAGGATTCATTTACAGTATTAGGGAACCATTAAGGAGCCATATAAAAGCATCAAGAAGTACCATGTCATGGGACCTTTAATAAAATAGGCTGAAGTTGTAACATTCACAGGTGGTACTAACAATTCTGTTGAGTTTTAGTGTGTGTACAGTAATAAATAAAAATAAAATAAAGAATTGTTATGTCATGCCACCAATCATAAATGAAATAATTTATCACTTTAATTTAGTCTTAACCTTGTATATCTTTAGTTTCAAATTTAAAATTGCACCCACTTATAGGTGATCAGTGTAAATAAATGCAATTGTTACTTGAACATCATCTCCTTTTTCAGTATTATCTACAATGGTATCATCTGAACAGTATGTTATTAAATGCTTTTCTATGTTACAAATGAAATAATTACTTAATAATAATGAATAATACATCATTTTTTATATAGAGCTTTTTTGGACACTTAAAAACAGAGCATTATTCATCCACTCCAAACTCTGTGGTGGTAAGCTACTATTTACTTGTTAAAGTAAGTGCTAAAGTACACATGTATGTGTATGCAACTAATTATGTTGAAGCATTTCAACTGTCTCTCACCTGTTCCCTTGTCGGTCCTGTAAACAGCAGGTGGCGACACTGAGCACACAGCGCTGATGGTGGAAACTCTCCCACAACAACTCAATGCGGCGCTTTACTTCACTCACAGAGAAGAGTCTGCAGCAATAACACATAATTAAACCATTCAACTCAAAACAAAAGGTATCACAACTAAAGCTTGTTCTAGATCCAGTCACTGTACCTGACCGCTCCATCACTACAGGCCAAAGCAAGAATCAAAGGGTCTGGGGTCTGCTCCAAAACTGCCATCGACATGTATCTGCAGAGATAAATAATATCAATAACTTAATTACAAAGTGGTGACAAAAAAGTGACAAAAGTAAATACATTTTATACAGTTTTTCCCATAGATTTTGTTAAAATTATGGTGACACAAATCATTTTTATTTGAACAATTTCATCTCATTCAATTCACTTACTGCCTATATATAAACTTTTGACTACTCATTTTGATCAGAGTAGTCTCTTTTATAAGTTTATGACAATAAAACGAGCAAAAAAAATCTAATTTTATGATGCCAATATAGTCTCTTGTATTAATAGGAAAAGCCTATATGTAAGTATTTTCTTTTTACAGGCTATTTAGAAAGACATTTTGAATCAAACATCATTTACCACAATAACATTTTTATGACTTCAGTGAAATAATTTGGTATATTATCGCATTCTGTTGATTAGATGAACAAATAATATAACAAAAACAGTACACTTAAAATCCTACCTAGTTTCTGGATCCATCTTGACCATCTTGTGTCTGTTCCTCTTTCTCTCCCACTGCTCGTCCAATCGGTGCGCTGCGACCTGAATCACCTGACAGGAAGGAGCCTTCCCCCATTCACCACAGCCAATCAGGAGGCGGTAACACTGCATCTGAGCCCGCCCACCCGCGGACACCACGAGCGCCGACAACCCCGCCCTGTCGCCATCTTGGTTTATGACTGCAGTCAATGCCCTCACACTCGATATATGGTCCGTCAGAATTGCGAGAACATTCATTTCACCATCTTTTTGGTTCAATGTCAAAACGGTGACACTGGTATCTTCCCCGCCAGTCACAACAATGTCCCAGAATAAATTTCTTCGATTCATAATCCGTCCTAACCTGTGAACACACCCAATCCCTCTTCCATGTATCCCTTCTCGTAGACTCCAACCAATTTTCCCATTGGTTTCGTTCAAAGTTCTTTCTGATGCCAAAACTGCGCCTTGTTTGATAAAAACTAGAGCTCCATTTTCAGTCCAGTGTCCTTTGTCGTCCGTCCAAAGACTCCAAGATCGATGCCCGCCCCCACATAGAACTGACAATAATTTTTCTTGACGAACAGGGTCCCACACGACAAAATGGTTGCCGTGGAAACCTACAATTGCAAAGCGTACTTCTTGGACACACTGTTTGCTAGTGTCAATATTTTTTAAATGCATGTGATTAATTTCAGTCGATTCCTCCTTTTCCTTACACAAAAGCTCAACTTCCTGTCCAATTTTCATCTCCAGAATCAGTATTTTTTCAAGCCACTCCATTCCTTTACAAGCCCGTTGAACTCTTAAGACCTCCAGGACATACTCTTGAGTTTCAGACAATTTTGAATGAAAAATCCTCACACATCCATCACGTCCTGTGCTGTAAAAAAGACCTGCATGCTCAAAAACTGAAGTCACCCCTTGTTTACCATGGACACTGAACAAAGCACTCACTGGCGTTAGCTTTCGCGTAACTCTGCCTTTGCTTGCATCATGATTTAGCATGCTAGCTTCTTGAATTTCTTCCTCCGGTTCTTTAGCAAGATTTTTCGCTAGCAGACCTATTTTGTCCATTCCATAACTTGCTAATTTTGTAATACCATGCTTTTGGGCATGCTCCATATTAGTTTGACTACTAGACTTCGCTAGCACAGTTTGTTCTTCGCCACTTAGCATCTTTGCATTTTCACATTCTTGGAACAAAAGTAGGGACCCTCTTCTATCTCCACAAACCCAGCCAGCATCTTCTCCCAAATGAACTCTTATAGCTGCTGTTAACCATCGTTTACTACATTTTGGCAGCTCAAAACTTGCCATTTCTACCACTTTTAATTCAAGAATTTCACTTTTTGTTACTTCTATCCACCAGCGATGAACTAGACCATCACTTCCAGAAGCTAGCAACCAAGCAAATCCATCTACACTTCCTTTTTGCCATATTAAACTATGAATTTTCCCATTTCCTGCCACCAAGCGTACTCCACTTTTTGGATTTGCGATAGGAAAAACCTGCACTGATCCACTAATATTTGCCACAGCGCACAAATGAGTGAGTGAGTCTCTGATTTTGATACTGACTACTTCCATAACACAGTATGATTGAAATTCAGGTGGTCCTTGCCAAATAAGTTCCCATTTTTCGTTCCTGTAGTCATACACCCCTCCTTTATCTGTGCAAACGAGGAATCTACAGTCGCTCCATGTTGAGTTTTCAGAATCTAATGTGCAAATGACTTTAGGGACGCCAATGCCAACAAAGTGTGCGTCAACAGTGGTCTTTTCAATTGTTGTTTTTGCCTCTATTTCATCATTTAAATCGCTATTGTCATCTGTAGCTTCTTTCACAACTTTTTGGAAAACTTGTTCAGTTTCAAGATGGCTTTGGTCTTGGTTGTTGTGAGCCCCTGGACAGTCTTGCTTCTCCACAAAGGTTTCACTGAGTTTAAGGTTGTCCATTGTCACTTTCATTTTATTTACCATATTTTCAGTTTCAGCATCGTCCATTCGAAGTGCAAATTCTTCTTTTTCTAACTTTGAATAATTAGCTTCAGGTTGCTTTTTCACTTTTTCTGACCTCAAACCCTTGTCTTGTTGTTTAACTTTTTGCTTCTTCAACACTTTTGCATCAACTTTGTCCACAGGAAACTTCAGATCTTTTAAATTCTCTTCATTGTCTTCTGCTTGGTCTTGCTTTACTCCAAGCTTCCACAGTCTCACTCCTCCATCTGCTCCACCCGATGTCACCCAAATAGCTTTTTCACAGCTTTCTGAACTGACTGCCAAAGAGCGTACACCTCCAGCTCTATGCCCTTTCAGCATTTGTACAACCTGACCATTATCCCACATCAAGCAAGTTCCATCTTCTCCGGCGCTGAAAACCTTGGAATTCAAAAGCCTTACAGAAAAAACTCTAGCCTGATGTCCGTACAAAACGTGTAAACAAACCGGATTCTCATCACCACAGAGTCCTCCCTTTCCTCCTAAAATCCCAACTTGCCAAATTCGGACACTTCGATCGTCCGAAGCGGAAGCAAGAACTCCCTCTTTTTCTGAATATGAAATGTCAAAAATTACTCCACTGTGACCCAAAAAACGGCGTTCCACATGGGGTTTTGATTCAAGATTTTCCACTACATCTCCTGGTTTCCAAATAACAAGTTGATTAAAAACAGTTCCTCCAATAAGCACAGTATCAGACCAAGATTTGTGAGCTAAAACTAGGGCAGAGTAAAGAAGACAGCCTTCAGAGCATGATCGCCGGTAGAGAGTGGTTTGTGATTTAGTGTCCAGGAGAAGTGCACTGTTGTGGGCTAAGGCGACGCAGAGGAGTGGACCTGGGTCTCCAGACATCCAGCGGACATCTAGAATCCAGTCATGGAGCTCAATAATGGGGCAAATGTTTTCTAAATGAAAAGGGTTCGATCGGTGGAGATGGATGAGACGTACAGCTTTTCCTCCAAACACTGCCAAGTTGTAAAAAGACTGGTGTGGTCCTAATGGAAAAAAACAAACAAGATAAACATTTGGTGAATTTGGATAAATTAATCCGTAAGAGCAGAGACTAAAAACCTAAACTTCTTTAAACATTTGAAACACTTCCATTACACATTAAAGGGCCACCCACTTTCTTTTGCTTATCCGACTAAGACTAAAATCTAAACTTCTCTAAACATCTGAAACACTTCCATTACACATTAAAGGGATTATCCGGGGCTGGGAGGGGGGGTTCCCAGGCCAGCCGAGAGACATAGTGCCTCCAGCCTCCAGCATGTCCCACCTCCTGGTGGGACATGCCCGGAACACCGCCCAAGAGAGCTGCCCAGAAGGCATCCGGAACAGATGGTTCCTCTCGACGAGGAGGAGCAGCAGCTCTACTACAAGCTCCTCCCGTGTGACTGAGCTCCTCACCCTATCACTTTTGTTTCATTCACACATGTTTAACACACAAACCCTGCATTTTTAGTACAGGAAGTGCTTCACTGTGCTTTTAAACTCCATACACCTGCACTAGATTCACCTGGATCTCTACTGAACAAAAGATAAAAGGCAGTTGTTAACTTGAAAAACTACAGCTTCATGACATCACAAGGTAGAACAGAGCAATTTGAGCTTTGGAGATGTAGACAGACTAATAAAGGGTTACTCAAACATGTGTGAAAGAAACAAAACAAAACTCCAGGTATGCTCTTAATGAGGTAATAACAGTCTATCATCTACTCAGAATCAATTTCGCCCTTTAAATAATATTACCAGACTTTTCTTGCTCTGGTGTTTTTACATCTCCTCCTTGCTGCGGTTCTTTTGGTCGTATCCCGTGGATTCTCTGGTGCTGTAGGACGCGCAGTGAAGAACAGCTTCTGGGAGAAGGATGAAGACTGTAAACTGTCAATACTGGACCCTCACCTGCCAGGACAGAAGGTTTTGGTTATGTCTAATTTGCCACTGTATTGCCATTCATATAAAAAGTAACTACACTGTTCAAAAAGCTTATATGTGGAATACAGGCAATAAATTACATTTAAACTCCACAAATTGTATGAAAGAAAATTATTTGTGCCACCATAGTCTGTACAAGATCTATGGGATACACTGTATATACTACGTACTAACTACAGACAGAAAACAGGATGAATCAAATGTTTAGATTATGGACTTTTTCCTACCAGAGAGCAGAAACTCGTTTTCAATGAACTCCAGAGCTGTAACAGGAGCAACCGAATTTACAGTCTCCATTTGCGATACTGCCTTTAGCTTTCAATCAGGGATCAAACATTCAAACATTCATTCATTCATTCATTCATTCATTCACTTGAAAACAGATGCCAAGTTAGCCACAAATGCTAAAAGCCGGGGCTTGGTGTAATATTTTGACAGCCCTGAAAGCAGAATATTTCCATCTCGACGCATACGGTTAATGTCTATATTTTATCAATGTCGTCGGAATCATAACAGAGATTGTTAGAGCTTTAAAATCAATAAAATGTCCAATCTGTCGCCAAAGTTCAGTGCTTCACATGTTTTCGCTGCTGCTTTTAGCATTTCCGGGATAGTTGTAACAAATTAGGCTGCCCCGATCCTGCGCGCTGATTGGTTAAACGAACATAACACGTTCCAATTGGCTGAAGCGCCACACGTGACCGCACGACTGCGTGGCTTCTGTAATACCCCACAGGAGACAGCAGGTGGCGGTAGAGTTTAGTGGTGAATGGAGCAGTTTGGCTCACTGCGGTTACACAAAATAAGTGTTTTTTTCCTCTGGTTTATTTTCCAAGTAATCAAGTTTACATTATGCTTAATTGTTGCCAATCGACGGATTCTTCCTCAACTAAAATGACTGCAGGTGACAGACTAAATTGTCTAGGCTGTATATTTAATGTATAACAGCTATATTACCATTATTTGGACTTTTGTCCTAACGTGGAACTCATGCTGCATTTTAACTTAGCGATCAACAACTTTGCCTACCCTACTTCTTTATCAACGTTGTGTTTGAAAAGTAAGTTTTAAAAGAATTCATATAGTCACAAACATTAGGCTAGACCATAGACATAGCTAACCCGCTAGCCGCTGCGTTCCAAATAGGAAGTGAACATATGGGCGCTTCCGGCTCCACGGACTCTGTTTCCAATTGACTTTACATTGAAAATCTGTCACTTCTCTCACTGTAACTGCTGCAGTGAACATCGTCATTTTGGTTTGTATTGACCCTCTCTACTTGCCTGGAAGAATCCATGACTCATCGCTGTACCAGCGGCGAGTCTGGTAATGCTTGGTCCAGAATGCGCTGCCGTTGCGCGTAGACAGACAGCTAAGTGAACCAATCAGAGAACAGTTAACGGACAGCGACGTGAACCAATCAAACAAAAGAAAAGAAAGGCCTCTAGAGCTGTCAGCTGCTGTGGTTTTAAGGAATCGATGTGTTTTAGGCCATTTAACAGACCCCCCAGGATTTCGCGGGCATTTTTTGTGATTGTTGCGGGCTAAAATGCCTGAATTTGCGTGAACTTTTCCAAAAAGTTGCGATGAAAGTTGCGGTGCTTTTAAGGTTTTTGTTGCGATTTTGTTGCGGGAGGAAGTGAAAGTTGCGATAAATAGTTGCGATTTTCGCTTTTTGTAATTAAAATTGAGTAATATTTTGAGTTATTACTGACAAAGAATAATACAAAGACACAGAGATCACAGATATGGTCCTAACACAACCTTACCAACATCGAAAATAAATTACTACTAGGAGGGGAACTGTTTCGCGCGGTCTTTTGCTGTTATTTTAGTGGGCAGGTGGTGCTGCAGACATGTTTCTTTGCCATTAGAAGCCGTGTCTCAATTCCCAGAGCGCGCGGCTCGGAGCATGGCCCGAAGGGCATGTGCGTCACACATTTCGACAGTACACCGGCGCGACGACTGCTGTCCCACTTCTTTTTTGTCCCATGCGCAGTTAACACGCGGTCCGGAGACCGCAGTCGTTAAGCGGTCCGCGGACTGCAGTCGGGGCTGAGCAAGTGTGCACCTCCTTGACTGCAGTCTGAGCCCCCTTCGGGCTGCGCTCCGAGCTGTGCGCTCTGGGAACTGGGGACACGGCCGCAGTTTCGTTTTGTCACACGGAAGTAAAGCAGAATGTTGCGGCTTCCAAACTCAAACCTTTTAGCCGTCGAGAATATGAGGAGGCTATGGTGACAGATGCGCTGAGATCCAGATATGCGTTTTGTGCATTTATTACAAAAGGAGCGCACACAGCTATGACAGCGCAGCAGGATGAAATGGAACTCATGAAAACCAGCAGGATGAACAGATTAACGTGAAAGATGAATGAATGGTTTGCGTTCATCAAAAAATGACTGACTCTCTCCTCTGTGTGACAGGTGAGCGCGCGCTTTTACACGCACACACCCACACTCACGTGACCCACCGCCTCTGCCGCACACACACACATACACAAACGCACCGTGCACCTCATCTCAGTTATGTCTCCTACACAGAAGGAAGTTGGTCGGCGTTCAATACATCGCCGATGATTGGTCAAAATTAGTAAAAATTGCGGAAAAGTTGCGGTGATTGGTCAAAATTGCAACACCGCCCTGAATTCGCGGAGATTGGCTGAAGTTGCGTTGAAGTTGCAAATCGCAACATCGCGAATTCCTGGAGGGTCTGATTTAAGACCAATTTTACAGCTGAATGGAAGGGACGTTCAGTTCTCCGATGCGCCATCTTGATTCAAAACTGAGGAGGAACTTCCGCTGCCTAAGAGTGACGTTGCGGGCAAAGGCGGGTGCACTGACGTCACCATCTTTGAACGAATCAGAATCGCGGAGTCCGTTGTTAACCGGGGAGAGCGAGGGTGGAGCGAGGGTGTCCAAATGGTATCTCGCTGTATAGCAAATACAGAGAGATATCATTTGGCTGGCCAGGTAACCTCTCTACATGATCCTGGTATTTTTATTCCACTATTTTGTCTGTAAATAAATTCCTATTCTAATGTTGAGTTTGGCTCCAAATTCGCCCCTATAGCTGCCAACACCATGAGCCTCATTTGACTGAACACTATGAGCCTCATTTGACTGGAGCCAAATGCCATGGGTGACGTCACACTCCCTAAGTCCACTTCTTTATACAATCTAGACAAATGTGTTGTTTGTGTATTTTTGTTGAAAACAGAGACTGTTTTCAATATACATGAAGTACACTTGGACTATTGTCTACTATGTAATCCTGGGGACATGGAGCAACTAGTGCCCAGGAGGACAACCACAACATGGTGGGACAATGAAGTAAGTCACTGAATGTGTGTTAAACTTCTATAATGACTCTAACACCTGCTACTTAGCCCAAGTGTTTGTATGTTTCTCCCAGCTATTGTATCAGTATTATACACCAAAACCACTAGTCTAAACTAAAGTTTTGTAACAGAACTTGCTTTTTCACCATGACTCTAACCAAATCACACCAAACACTCTGCACTATTGTTTATTGTCCACACAAAAGGATCAGAACTGGAGCTGTTCCTTCTGATCATCTTAACTCTAGCCACAACACAGTTTACAGTTTGTGAATCCATGTGTGAGACTTTCGAGGAAGAAAACTGTAATTGTGACATTTATAATGAAGTCAAACTAATCTACTCATTCACCTCAGCAGTTCCCAGAGCAGAAAGGGCCTTTGTGGAGGTTCGTTAGTGGTAATTAAGATCTGACTGATCAGAGGAGTTTGGCAGAGCGCCCTAAATCTCGGCTTCTAATGAGCCTCACTGTGTACACGGACAGGGCAAGCCTGAACATGTGGGTGGTGCAGGCGGTCTCTGTCAAACATATAATTACTGCACAGATTTGTTTTGTTTTCTGCTACAGTCGGGTCATCCTGCCTTGTTACAGTTTAACACTGTCCTGGTTCACTGGGTAGAGATGTAAACAGACAAGGAATTCATGGTTCAAAGTGGCTCTGATTTACTAGTTGTTCTTTTTTCATTTATATCCTTTAGGTGGTGAATTTTGGACAAAAGTACTGGCATGGAAAGGTAAGGAAAGGGGACGGAAGTTTGTTTGTATATCACAATTCGTATGCAAAGTAAATCAGAGTGCTTTACAGAATAAGAAAGACATTAAAATAATCATACAAAAACATAAACTCCCTCCACTTGATTGCAGAGGTAATTACTAAGGATGAATAAAGTTTTGCATATAGATTTTCCAAACAATTTCAAGAATCGTGAAGAATCCCTCAGTTGTCCATGTAGAATCCATGATAAAAGGAGAAATTAAATTTGTCAACTGGACAAAGTTTATTTGGTCGAAAACATTTCGCAACTCATCCGAGGTGCTTCGTCTGTTCTGAACTGACAAAGCACCTCGGATGAGGTGCTGAGAACCCGTTTCTCACCTCGGATGAGTTGCAAAACGTTTTCGACCAAATAAACTTTGTTGTTGACAAATTGAATTTCTCCTTTTATCATATTTCAAGAATCCATTGAGACAGAGATATTTAGTTCTCTGCTGAGGACTCAAGTAAACCTTTGTTATTGTTATGCTATTTGTAATATATTATGCAAAATTGACTCTTGTGAGCTTTTAGTCATGTGATAATGCTACCTCCTCAAAAACATAAGCAGAGTTGTGTTTTGTTTCATTCACACACTTTTATTATTAGTCTGTTTACATCTCTAAATCTCAAACTGCTCTGTTCCACCTTATGATGTCATGAAGCGGTAGTTTTCAAGTCAACAGCTACCTTTTAGATTGGCAATCTCCAGAGCTGAAATTATCCAAATGATTCTAGTGAAGGTGTATGGAGTTTAAAAACAATGGAGCACTTCCTGTATTACCACCTGACATTACAAGGTGATTTCTGCTTGAGAGAAAAAAGGGTTTGTATGTTAAACATATTGTATGTGAATGAAACAAAACACAACTGGTATGTTTTTAATGAGGAAATGACATTATAACATAGATCAAAGTAGTGTAATATGGGCTCTTTAAAGCTAAAATTTCAAGTTAACAGCTACGTCCTCTTAACCTTTTGTTTAGTAGAGATTCCAGGGCTGAAATCATCCAAATTATTCTAATGAAGACCTGTATGGACCTGAGACGTAAGCAAATGATAGAGGCCAATTGCTCATCTATACCATCTTTCACAGAAATATAGAAATATCTTTGGTCTATAATATGAGTATAATTTTGTTAGAACTGTACAGGGACTACCACCAGAAGGAGCTCGTACCACAGCCTGAGAACCCTAGAATTTAATCAAACTTAAATATTACTGTTGTTTGCTAAGAACTGCTCCTAGAGTCATGCATTTTAAATACAGAATAAATATGATATAAATATTTAATGCCGTCTCAAACTAAATGTCATTTGATTCAATAAAATATATTCTTCTCATGGGAAGATGGAGAGTGGACACAGGTCGAAACAATCTGTATGTAAATCACATTGTAACCAAGTGTGTGTGCTGTCAGAGAGTGACAATAGATTTTTAAATTACTCTAACTTGAGACTTCTTATGTTTAGATTGTGACAGACAGTACCGCATAGGAGCTTTGGTCTCTCCAAAGCTCAATATGCTCTGTTCCACCTTGTGATGTCACGTCATGAAACAGTATTGTTTTCAAACAGTAACTTTTTACATTTTGTTCAGTAGAAATCGGCAATTCCAGGGCTGAAGTTATCCAAATGATTCTAGTGAAGGTGCACAGAGTTTAAAAACACATTACTTCACAAGGTGGAATTTTCCCTTTGAAAGAAGAACTCCTAAATATGCAGGATTTGTGTGTTCAACATGTCTGAATGAAACAAAACACAACTCCAATATGGGCCCTTTAAGTCTATTTTCTAATAATTATTTTACTTGATTTTTAGTGCATATTTCAATTTCATCTTATCCTTTCTACCCTGGACCACTGCTAGGCAAACGAGGCATTACACTGACCAATATGAATCAATGCAGAATAGAAAAGAAAAAAATATGAAAAGATCATTTTTTTAAAATAAACCCCAATATGTCTTTACTGCACTATGTAACTTTTTGGCTACGTTCAGACTGCAGCCTGGAGTGACCCAAATACGACACAGATCAGATTTTTTCAAATGCGACCCAGGCCACTTGGATATGTGGTCCTAAAACCGATACATGTCCGATCTTTTGACATGCGACTTCAGTCTGAGCGGCCAGGTCGCATTCATCTGACCATCAATAAGTGAGAGTGGTATAAGTAGGAGCTCACAAATGTACACAAACGTTCTTCTCGTCATATGAAAATTGTGTATGAAATCCATGTCAGTGAAGCGGCGAAGCACATAGCAATCTCACCACTCTCAGCACCAACACGTTCCTTTCTACAGACGTTGCTGCCACTGCCCCACAAAACGCCAAGGCCAAAACCTTGTCCTTCACAATCTCTTCCTTAAAACAAATAAGTTGTACATGTTCTGTTTCTGGTACGACAGCAACTTTAAAATCACCAGGCGCTCAATGTAGTTGTATCCATGTTTAGGCTACTTCCTTAAACACTGAGCACACTCGCTGCACGTGACCTCGTCGTGTCCTCCAAGGCGCATGCGGGACACTTCTGGAACATTTTTAAAGTTCACACTGGAGATCACATACAAGTCACATTTAATTAGAAATGTGAACAACCTCGTAAAAAAATCGGATTTCACCAAAAAATCCGAATTGAGCTTTAAGCCCTGCAGTCTGAACGTAGCCTGAGTTTGGGGGTCCGCCACCTGCTTGTTTCTATGGATATGTCATTCCTCTGCCTGGAATGTTCCACCATTTGACATTAAACAGCTCTCTACCTTACATTTATTCAATTACAGTTGGTTTTATAGCTAAAAAATACACAGAAAAACAGGCATCCTGACGGTAAGCGGGGTTACCTCTCCACAGATCTGACCTGTAACTTGGTCTATTGAAGATTGAAATGTTTCACCGTATTGTATTAAACCTTTTTGACAAAGCAATAACATTTCCACATGTCCAGATTTCTTGTAAACACGTGCCAATCACAAGCTTTCTAACACAAATCAAAACAATCAATAATAAAGTTACATTACATTACATTTTCCCAATGTTCAAATATGTATCCAATGTGATAAATATCCAAACGCCTTTAGTTATTAATGGGTGATGTTTCTTATGAGGCATCCTTGGAGCTAGATTCATTTAAAGCCAACCTGAATTCATTATTAATCTGAGCAGAAGAAGAGTGTGGCTGCTACTGCTACTGCTGCGACTGGCCTTGGACTGAACCGAGGAGACTGTGTAAAAAATTCACTGCATCTACAACACATGGGGCTTTTTAATGATTGCATTTGGGTTAGGAACAGATACAGAAGGAGTAATGATGAGAGATGCGCTCAAATACCGTAGAACAGAGGGGAGGTTGTGGTTTATGCGAAAGGCAACGTCTCGGTGGAAATAAAAGCGAGAACAAAGAAAACAGTTGTATCTGAACGGGTGCATTTGGACTGAGATACAGGCGGGGAATGTACAAACAATGAGCAATGCTTTTTGAATAAGGTGCTGTAAGATAATGCAATTTTAATGTGGCTGCTACAGTATCCAGTGTAATGTCATAAAAGGATTAAAGGTCCTATATTATACAAAACTTATTTATTTATTTATTCTTTATTTAATAGGGACAGTGCATATTAATGAACAACGACAACATTGCAGTGTATATACGCTAGATTATAGCAGAAATGCTCATTTCCATCTGTAGTCCCTGGGCAGGTGACACCACAGCAAAAACAACAAAAACAATAAGTGACAATAGCAGCAGTTAAACATTAGAAGTGTCCACAAGTCTGGTTTTCCTTTACCCGCTGGGACCTCACGGTTCCCTCGTGGCCCTAGTTCCCATCCCACTGACAGTCTTTGTTTTAATAAAATCCTGTAACGGAGCAGGAGCAAGCCAATGTAAAACTTTACATATAAAACATCCATATTTGAAATGAACTAAATTATTAAAATTAAGTTGTATTTGTCTAAAATGGTGCAGAGGTGAACTGAGAATGAGGAAAAACTGACTCTTGTGAGGTTATAGTACTGTTACCTCATCAAAAACATACCTGGAACCATACACAAAACAATTTCCCAATAAAAACAATTTCCCAATCCCAATCAATAAAGTTTGTCTAAGTCTAGTGCATCTGTGTGGGACCTCACAGTTCCCCCGGGGTCTGTGTGGGACCTCACAGTTCCCCCGGGGTCTGCGTGGGACCTCACAGTTCTCCCGGGGTCTGAGCGGACCTCACAGTTCCCCCGGGGTCTGTGTGGGACCTCACAGTTCCCCCGGGGTCTGCGTGGGACCTCACAGTTTTCCCGGGGTCTGAGCGGACCTCACAGTTCCCCCGGGGTCTGTGTGGGACCTCACAGTTCCCCCGGGGTCTGCGTGGAACCTCACAGTTCCCTCAGAGTCTGTGGTCTGTGTGGGACCTCACAGTTCCCCCAGGGTCTGCGTGGGACCTCACAATTCCCCCGGGGCCTGTGCGGCACGTCACAGTTCCCCCGGGGTCTGCGCCAGACCTCACAGTTCCCCTGGGCCTTGGCCCTAGTTCACATCCCACTGACAGTCTTTGTTTTAATAAAATCCTGTAACGGAGGAGGAGCAAGCCAATGTAAAACTTTATAAATAAAACATCCATATTTGAAATGAACAAAATTATTAAAATTAAGCAAGTTGTACTTGTCTAAATTAGTACAGAGGTGAACTGAGAATGAGGAAAAACTGACTCTTGTGAGGTTATAGTACTGTTATTTTGTCTCATTCACACACAAACCCTCCATATTTAGGCTGAGTTCTTATCTCAGACCTTGTTGAGAGAAGATGTCATGTGGTAATACAGAAAGCGTTCCACTGTGTTTTTAGACTCCATCCACCTTCACTAGAATCATTTGGATAATATGAGCTCTGGAGTATCCAATCTCTAGTCAACTAAAAGTAAAAGATAGCTGTTAACTTGAAAACTACTGCTTCATGACATCACAAGGTGGAGCAGAGCATTTGGAGTTTTAGAGATGTAGACTGAATAAAGGGTTACTGAAACGTGTGAATGAAACAAAACGCAACTCCAGGTGTGTTTTTGAGAAGGTAACAATATTCTAATGTGTCTTAAAGCTCACAAGAGTCAATTTAGTGTAATATAGGAGCTTCCTTTTTACCTTTAGTTCTGTAGAGATGGGCAATTTGAGGACTGAAATTACCCAGATGATTCTAGTGAAGGTGGAAATCAAAACACAGCTCTGCATATGTTTTTGATGAGGAAACGACATAACATAGATAAGAAAATAGCGTAACATGTATACTTCATTGTCTCCATAGGAAATATGTTGTCTGCATTTGACCCATTCTTCGGTGCTATACTATTGATACTTTTGATTTACATTTGATCTTTATGAAATCCCGCTTGTGCAACTACTATAATCAAGTTCTTATTAAGGAGAACCAAGCTCATTTAGTTGATTAATTGGTTTATGGTGTCTTAGTCAACCAAGACTTGTCATTTCATTTCGATTACAAATATTTATAATTTGACAGTGGCAGAAAGGAAATGTCAGTGAGTGATTTTTTTTTGGTATTTAATATGTAAAGCAGCCAGATTAAACAAGTTGATATAAGTTTTCTAGTACATTTTTCCACATAAATAATTGTTTTTGAATGAACACAGTTTTAGTTTTGTTAGAGAGAGATACAGAGCCAAAAACACAGTGGAGCACTTCCTGTATTACCACTTGACATCTCAAGGTGGAACAGAGCGTTTTCAGTTTCAGGATTTGTGTGGAAAACATGTGTGAATGAAACAAAATACAACTCCAGGTATGATTTTGATGAGGAAACATTATAATAACACAGAAAACAGCGCAATATGGGAACTTTAATGACGGGGGGCATTAAGTACATGTAACTAACCACATTCTAACATGGTAAATTTGTAAATTGCATAGTAGGAAACCTTACTATATGGCTTTTTTTCTATTAAATGACACTTAAAGAAGACATGTTGTGCTTTTGTCTGTTTTATAGTTGTAATTTATAACACCCGTGGATCATTATTTAAGATTTTGGACAACAATTTTGATCTAAAACAACAAAGATGGATGTTGTTGGAGTAATGACTCAAACTCAACTCAAACTCAATTACTCAAGCACCCATGAATCACTCTAAACAAAACTTTGAGCGGGTAGATGAGAACAGTATAACAATTATGTGGTCAAAAGCTCTCAAAAGTTGATTATGCATAATATGTTCCCTTTCATTTTGGTTAGTTTTAAGAAGAAGTGATATTGGAAAGCTACATGCCCACCCAATTTACTTTGATTATTATCACCACCACAAGTTTTTCTTTGCCCCAAAACATTAAAGGAGCCGTATTACGCTATTTTCTGATCTGTTATGTTGTTTACGTGTCACAAACATACCTGGAGTTGTATTTTGTTTCATTCACACACGTTTAACACACAAGATCTGTATAATTAGGCTGAGTTCTTCTCTCAAACAGAAAACACTCTGTTCCACCTTGTGATGTCATGTTGTAATACGAGAAGTGCTCCACTGTGTTTTTAAACTCCAAACACCTTCACTAGAATCACTTGGATGATTTTGCTACTTATAGGTATGTGTTTGGGCAAAAGGAACATTTTGTTTGAGTCTATAAACTACTGACAACATTTCCCCCAAATTCCAAATAAAATTATTATCGTTTAGAGCATTTATTTGCAGAAAATGACAAATGGTCAAAATAACAAAAGTGATACATGTTTTCAGATCTCAAACAATGCAAAGAAACTAGATCAAATTCATTTTAAACCAACATAATACTAATGTTTACACTTAAGAAGAGTTCAGAAATCAATATTTGGTGCAATAACCCTTATTTTTAATCACAGCTTTCATGCATCTTGGCATGCTCTCCACAAGTCTTTCACATTGTTCTTGGGTGACTTTATTCCACTCCTGATGCAAGAACTGAAGTAGCTCAGCTTTGTGTTTGTGTTGGAATTCAGCAGACTCTGGAATGGAATGGCTGTAATACATGTAGAGATGCTGATTTCAGGAAAAAATGCAGTGGTATCTTATTTTTTTCCAGAGTTCTATGTGTGAATGAAATAAAACACAACTCAAGGTATGTTTTTGAGGAGGTAACAACATTATAACATGGGTTAAAGCTCAAAAGAGTCAGTTTTGTGTAATATTATAGGCCCTTTAAACCAGCCTAGTTCAGAGCACGCTTCTTCTGTATCCTCCCCTCCTTCCTCCTCCTCCTCTCCACCCTCTCCCCCTCCCTCTCTCCCTCCCTCCTCTCCTCCTCTCCTCATGCCTGCCTTCACCAAAAGAGAGAGAGAGAGAGAGCCTCATATACACCGCTACTGCCCAAAACCTCCCACTCCACTCAGAGCTCTCACGCTGCTCCAACCTGCGGCACTTTTACACAAAAAACGCATGATTTCAAAAACTAAAACAGGCTTATACTTTTAACTCAAGGTCACTCTGTTTATAGTTTTTCTTTTTGGACATTTTGCCAGATATTTTTCTAGCATCAAATGTGGACTATATAAGACTTTGCGTTCATCTAGATTCAAACTGGATCTAGACATACATGGACAACACAATTTTCTGGGATTAATTTTGATGTATTTTTGGTGAATTATTTTGGTAATTTTTCAGATTTTGGACTAAAACTCAAGACTGAAGATGGGGACTGGAGGTAGACTGGTTTTGTTACTGTGTTGGATCCAGGTGTGGAGTTGCGCCCAGGCATGGAAAGCATCTCAACCCAGACTTCAGCTCACATATTCAGGTAAGAACTCAGTGGGTGTGACGGTCTGGTGGTACTGGTTTGGAGTTGAATTAGACCAGGTTTAGTCCTTGTTGTTTAGATCATTGTTAGTCCTCAATTAGTCCAGAGTGAGTCCCGATTTAGTATTAGTTTAGTACTGGTTTAGTCTTGTTCCAGCCCACATGGTGCTCATATATACAGGTAGGAACTTACTCAATCATAGGGGCAGATGGTAAAATATGGTTTAGTGTTGGTTTCGAACTGGCTTAGACCTGACTTTTGGCTGGGTTCACTAGTGCTTGTATGGTCCTGTTTTAGTCCTGGTTTTGCCCTGATTTGGTCCTGGTTTATTCCTGGTTTAGACCTCTTCAGGTCCTGGTTTGGTCCTGGTTTATTCCTGGTTTAGACCTCTTCTAGTCCTGATTTAGACCTCTTGTAGTCCTGGTTAAGTCCTGATCTAGTCCTGGCATAGTACCAGGTGTTGTCCCAGTTTAATCCAAGTTCATTTGTGGTATGCATGGACGTGTGAAGGCAGTCTTAATTAGTCTTAAATCAGTCCACATTTTGTCCTGGTCTAGTCCTGGTTTAGTCCTAGTTTGGTCTTGGTTTAGTCCTGGTTTATTGCTGTTTTATTTATATTTTCTGGTCTATTGAAGTTATTGATTTTCTGCTGATTCTGTGTGCTGCATTGAGACTTCCCAATTTTTTGGTCTATTTTCTCAAAATAGACAAAAATGATTGATTCGCAGGAAATTATTTGAAAACAGTAGCTCATATTAGATTATATAAAAATAAATATTTAAATGAAAGAAATGGTGAGGAAAAAGTGAAAATAATTAAAGGTGCAGTAGGTAACTTTTTGGTTGGGTGTCCGTCACTAGTTTGTTTCTAGGGATATGTCATTGCTCTACCTGGAATGTTCCACAGTATGACATTAAGCAGCTCCACCTTGCATTTATTAAAATATAGATGGTTTTATAGCTACAAAATACAAGTTAATAAATCCATCCATTTTCTTCCGCTTATTCGGGCTCGAGTTGCGGGGGCAACAGTCTAAACAGATCTGTTGCCCAGATCTCACTGCACCAGCCACTATGGATCCTCCTGAGGGTGGTGGGTCCACGGGAGGACGGCCCCACGTTGCTCCTTTGGGCCAGGCCACCAGACGCTCGTCGTCAAGCACCCACCCCAGGCCTGGCTCCAGGGTGGGGCCCTGGTGACACCAATCTGTAACTGGCCTTGATGTATTTCTTGTCATGGGGGCTTCTGAACCGCTCTTAGTCTGACCTGTCCCCCAGGACCTGTTTGCCTTGGGTGATCCTACTAGGGGCATGAAACCCTCAACAACATAGCTCCCATTCAGGCACTCAAACCCCTCCATCATGTGGGGGATCAAGGAGGGGACAAGTTAATAAAATGTATCTAAATATTTCTAGGACCATATACAAACAGTGGGATAAGGAGTTTGCATTGAATTTGAATTGTTGCAAGGTTTTATTTATATATATTTGTATTTATTTAAGTTTAAGTTTATTTATTTAAATGGGACAGCATGTATTAATGAACAGCTAGTGCTGTAAATACACCAGATTTAGCTCAAGGCTATTTAACAAAACAAAAATTAACAAAAAACCAAATAAAAAAGATAAAGATTAAATAAAATAAAATAAAACAAATTAAAATAAAACAAAGCCACGTGTCACTCCTCACTCCACATGCTCTAACACTTATCATTGTTGCCAGAAGTTTAAGTGTTTTCTTGTTTACGCACCTCTTTTGTGAGCTAATTCTCTGTATTAGTAGCAGTGTGAGAGTTAGCGTTAGCATTACTCATGTTAGTGCACTGGAGTCTTGGTTCAGTCTGGTGCCTGGTGCATATTGTAGTGTGGTGTTGTCACATTGAGCTGCTGCTAACAGTCTCTTCTCACCTCTGTCACACATCCAGCCTCTTCTCACTTCTGGCTCCTCTGTGCTCATGTTTTATTATAGAACGTAATATTATTCAAAGTCAAGTGAGTTTTCTTGCTGTGTTTTTAAACATATTAAATATTTCAATATTAATCTGTTGGAACTGGCCACAAACGGGAGTTATGGATGTTTGATTATGGAAGAAACTATTCTCAGTACTTTAAAGGGCCTATATTACACAAAATTGACTCTTGTGGGCTTTAAATCACATTATAATGTTGTTACCTCATCAGAAACATGCCTGGAGTTGTGTTTTGTTTCATTCACACATGTTTGCGTAACATTTTATTATTAGTCTGTCTACATCTCCAAAGCTCAAAATGCTCTGATCCACCGTGTGATGCCATGAAGTGGTAGTTTTCATGTTAACAGCTACCCTTTTACCTTTCGTTCAGTTGAGATTGACAATTCCAATGCTAAAATCATCCAAATGATTCTAGTGAAGGTGTATGGTGTATGCATTTCCTGTATTACCACATGACATCACAAGGTGGAACAGAGCATTTTGAGCTTTGGAGATGTGGACGGACATGACTAATAATAAAGGGTTGCTCAAACATGTACAAATAAAACAAAACACAACTCTGGGTATATTTTTGATGAGGTAACAACATTATAACGTGATTTAAAGCTCACAAGAGTCAATTTTGTGAATGACTGAATGAGTGAAATACTGTACAACACAAGTCCAGGTATGTTTTTGGTAAGGAAACAACATTATAACATAGATCAGTGTTTCCCAACCTTTTTGTCTTGTGTACCCCCTGAGCCTTTTTGTCATACCTCGAGTACCCCCTCACTCATATGTGTTGCTAATTATCCAAAAGTAGAACGTGACACAACAGATTATTAAATGAAAATCATTTTATTTCATCTCCTTAATTTGAAAATATAATTCTCAGGCATTTTCTCTCTTTTCTTTAACTCAAATTTACTCAAATTAAAATTTAAAAAATTCCAAAAAAATCTCCCAGCGACACTGCCGAGTACCCCCTGCAGTGTGCTCGCGTACCCCTAGATAGATAAGAAAAGAATGTAATATAGACCCCTTTAAATCACAATATTCAAACAGTGATTTGCTTAGAGAGAAGGTGTACTGCAAAAACCTTGGCCAAAATGTAAGATATAAATACTTAAATCATCAGAAAATGACTTAAAAGTAGTGAAATTATCTGTCCATGCAGCAAGATCATTTTACTTGACAAATTATCTTAAAATAAACTCCCTCTAGACTAGAATTAAGCAGTCTCTGGTCTAGTAAATAGATAATAAATCTGAAAACAAGATGAATAACCTGATATAAGTTTTAAAATCTTGGCCAGATCAGAGAAATTTGCAGTGTGGGTCCTCAGCACACCTATAATGAAGATAACAAATTGATTAAATGAAAGTAGGTCATATCTCATATAAATAGACTATAAGTAGAAAATGAAGAGAGGACACATGTATGTATACAACTTAAAAGTTAACGGTAATAATCTTGATTACACGATTTAAAACTACTTAAGTAATTTATTAAAGCAACACTCATGATTGCAATTGAAATCTGATTAACTGCATGGCCCTAGGTGAAGCATCTTGCCTAAGGACACAACAACAAATTGTACTATCTTTACAATCATGTCTTAAAAAACAGCAAAAGCTACATTAGACTACTGTATCTTATGAGTGGTATTAAACTAGCAACTGCAGTACCAGCTATGTCAATACTAGAAAATGTTATTGTTTGCCAAACCATTACTCAAGATAGCAGATATCCCTTGGTTTATTTTAGAGATACTTTAGTAATCTGTAGTTTGAGTGACTTTAATTGGCTAAATTGAAAGCACTGAACTCCAACTTTGACCTTTTAACCAGTTTATTGCATTTTCATATCAGTTCATATTCCCCAAAACAAAGCTCTTCTTCTCTGCTCCTCCAGATTTAACAGGTACTATTGGCAATGAGTCATGCAAACTTATCAGCAGAGATTTTTGAAATAGTTGTCATTTATTACAACATTTTTCTAGTTTTATATTGCTAAATACAATCAATTAGTCATTCTTATGGGTTTTTTTTTGCTTATTGACACTAGGGTTGTCAAAAGTATCAAAAATCAGATACTAATTGATACCTTGGCTACGTTTATATGATGACGGTCTGAACAGAAGACACAAAAGTGGTGTTGTGTCTTTACTTTTTATTCTGCGTTTAGACAAGCGTTTTCGGGAGGAAATCTGCATGCATACGGTGATACAAAAGTGTGTGGAATTCAATTGGGTATGCATGCCAGGCGGCTAGGTGGTGCTGTGATACATTATCACTATGTCCGTGCGCATGCGTAGAATCTTCCTTCTTCTCATCTGTGCCATGAAAAGCAAAACAAAACATGGCTACCGGTAGCAAAAAAAAAAAAAATGTGTGGTCAGACGAAGAAGTTCAAATATTGCTTCAGACCATGTTAGACTACAAAGAAACGAAGGCGCAACAAGGTTGGACTGGGAGTCCTGCCAAACAAAGTACACTGATATATGGACCGATGTGACGTAAACACGTACACGACATCAGCAAATTGGACCAGAATTTTGCGTCTTGGGCAGTGTAGACGAAAACACTACAGCGGAGCGTATTCAAGTTTTCCACTTTGGAGGGCGGTTTCAGTTTTTTGCGTTTTTAAGCCCCCAAAACGCCGTCACCGTCCAAACGAAAGGCACTTCCGATCAAATATTTTGTCGTTTTTACCCATAAGCGTTCTCGTGTAAACAGGCTCCAAAACTAGTATCAAAACTAGATATTAATTTGAGCAGGCATCAATACTAAAAAGTCACATTCACAGGACAGAAATGAACCTTTCCTGAATAGCTTTAGAATGATCTTGAGTTGTATCAGACCAAGTATAAGAGCACATAAACGAACATGGAACACTGTGGAATCTACCTGGACCATTGAGGATTACACAGATATAAGCCGACATGGGAATGTAAAAGAAAGTGCTATGTGGTTGGTTTCCTCATCAAACACACACCTGGAGTTGTGTTTTGTTCCACCTTGTGATGTCATGTGGTGCAGGTACAGATACAGGAAGTGTTCTACTGTGTTTTTAAACTCCATGCACCTTCCCTAGAATCCTTTGGATCATTTCAGCCCTGGAATTGCCAATCTCTACTGAACTAAAGGTAGAAGGTAGCGGAAAACTACAGCTTCATGACATCACAAGGTGGAACACAGCATTTTGAGACTTGGAAATGTAGACTAAATAAACAGGATTACTCAAACACTTGTGAATCAAACAAAACACAACTCCGGGTATGTTTTTGATTAGGTAACAATTAGGTAACAACAACATTATAACATGACTAAAATCTCCCAAGAGTCATAAAGGAGGCGTAATATAGGAGTTTTAATGTTGAAAGTCGGAGAAAAGGAGAAGTTCAATTTGTCAACTGGACAAAGTTTGTTTGGTTGAAAACGTTTCGCCGCTCATCCGAGAGGCTTCGTCAGCTCTGGTTATTGTGCTGGTTAGACACTGCTTATATCTAGCTGCCGGGAGGCGCGTCCTACACTGAAAAAGCTCTGAAAACGATCCCCCTAATCTGTCGCTTTATTTTTCAAATTACTCTGGTGACTAGTTTCGCCCCCCTATTCAACGTCTAACGACCCTCTCCACCCCTCTGCCCTGGATCGTCTGCCCTAATGTTTCTTTGTCTGTTTTGACTTGGTTTAAGAATCGAATTATAGATGGGAGACAAGTTATGTCTAACCTATCCTAAATGGGCTGTCAACAAAACCAAGAGAGACAAGGGCAAGAAACAGGACAACAGAGAATCCCAACCCAGGAGGAAAGGGGTAGCGATTCCGTACCTAGCCGGCTTTTTGGAAAAACTACAGAGGATTTTCAGACAATATGAAATTCCAGTCTATTTCAAACCCACAAACACTTTCAGACAAAAATTCGTCCACCCAAAGGACAGAACACCGAGCCACAAACAAAGCAATGTGGTCTACTCCATTCAGTGTAGTGAAGACTGCAGTGAGCGCTACACTGGGGAAACCAAACAGCCACTTCACAAGAGGATGTACCAACACAGGCGGGCGTGCCAGAGTGGACCGTCATCTGCCGTACATCTTCACCTAGATGCCACGGGCCATTCTTTTGAGGACAGTGAGGTTCAGATCTTAGCCAGGGAAAAGAACTGGTTTGAGAGGGGAGTTAAAGAGGCTATTTTTGTCAAAAAAGAGAATCTGTTGTTAAACAGAAATGGGGGAGTTAGATAACTTGTCTCCCATTTATAATTCGATTCTTAAACCAAAAAGTCAAAACAGACAAAGAAACATTAGGGCAGACGATCCAGGGCAGAGGGGTGGAGAGGGTCGTTAGACGTTGAATAGGGGGGCGAAACTAGTCGCCAGAGTAATTTGAAAAACAAAGAGACAGATTAGGGGGGATCGTTTTCAGAGCTTTTTCAGTATAGGGAGCGCCTCCCGGCAGCTAGATATAAGCAGTGTCTAACCAGCACAAGAACCAGAGCTGACGAAGCCTCTCGGATGAGCGGCGAAACGTTTTCAACCAAACAAACTTTGTCCAGTTGACAAATTGAACTTCTCCTTTTATCATGGATTCCACCTGGACGACTGAGGGACTTTTCACGCAATGTTGAAAGTCATATTCACATTGTCTAAAGAAATGTTTATTTGTTTATTATCATCATCGTGGTATTGGAATCAGTGTTTGATTGAGTCTGTTCCTTAGTATTCAGTTTGAAATTTAGTATCGTAACAACATCAGCGTAACAACATGTTGCCTAGTGAGTGAATACATGTCTTCCGTACACAACTAAATCAGTAAACACACCGCCGCTCTTCCTTTTTAATCTAAACCCATATTACCTTTATCATACCATCTCAACACAGCAGTCCCAGAATCCTAATTGAAAACGTAACTGAATTCTGTGCTGTGATTGGCTGAATACGACTTGTCACTTTGATGGATGGACCCAAACTACTTCTCTATTAATCTACCACAAGCTGCTGGACAGATTAAACAGAGTGGACATGTGTCTTTGTCCTCGGGGTGTGTCTCAGATCTGGGAGACAGGAGGACCCCCCGGGACTAAGGCAGATATAATGAGATATAGTTATAATCACGGGAGCAGGTCCAGATGGAGAATTACTGGTGATGGATTGGTTCTGACTAGATGCTGGCTCAGATTCAGGAAGGAGGATGTGGCCAAGAACTGAGGCTAGAATTAACTGAATGATATTATTAGGTGGGTTTGTGCAGATTTGGGATCAAAAGTGCTAATAAAAAGGCTGGTAATACTCCCTCTGTCTAGAAAATCTGTGTTAATCATATGGATTTAAAGGGTCATATACAGTAATATGAAATTTTCATGTTGTCTAGTGAGTGAATACATTTATTTGGATTTTCTTTCTCATCTTTTCAGAATCTTTCAAAATAGGTTCATATGTTTAAACATGTAATCTCTAGAATTAAAGAAATAAGTAGAGTAGAGCTAGGCTACATCTCAAACCCTTGTGTTTACTGCTATAACCTTGCACAGCCAGGTGTGTTTACAAACTCAGGAGATCCACCTTGAATCTCTCCTTGAATCTCTCCTGCTGCTGCATTTGAGCTCAAATCCACTTATGGATCAAACCCTTTGGACCTATCATAGGGCAGAAACCAAAGGCAAAGAGATGCAGATGGACAGACAAAAAATATGTGCACAGTAGGTTTGGGCGGTATGGCCAAAAAATAAGATTGCAATTTTTGTGCACACACCGGATGATTACAGTTTTAATTGAAATGAAAGCAGGGACTGTTCGTCTTTCAAACGCCGGAAGCTCTTTATGTCTTCATTCCTATAATATGCTATTATTTAATATTGCAAAAATTGCACAATGTCCCTGCTTTGCAAGTAAGAAGGACAGGAGTAAACTTGTTTCATAATAAATAAAAAAAATTGATAAAAGAAGAAATTCAATTTGTCAACTGGACAAAGTTTGTTTGGTCAGTTCAGAACTGACGAAGCCTCTCGGACGTTTTCGACCAAACAAATTTTGTCCAGTTGACAAATTGAATTTCTTCCTTTATCATGGATTCTACCTGGACGACTGAGGGACTCTTCACGCATCTTAAAAAAAAAAATAATAATTAATCAAATTAATTTGATTAATTGCCCAGCCTTAGTACATGGGAAAACTCAAACTCAAAAACTCATTTTTTTCTTTAACTATAATTATACTATACCTGCACAGAGAGCAGACTGAGTTGGACCTGACATATGGCATATTGCTCCCCATACTGGCATTTCAGACTGCTGTTGTGCACATCGGTTTCTTATTTCCATGGTGATTTTTAGTCTTCATTAGAACCAGGAAACATCAGTTAACTTCTACACTAATGCAGGTGCCATATCCAAGGATCTACTATAAAAAGCATCTAAAGTAACGTCATTATATAATTGAAGACCACACCACATTGTATATCTCGCACTTACCCTCTTATCCTCCACAAAATTCTCCTAGAAAGTGGCCATGTTGTCCCAGATTCTATTTATTCACCATTATCACAAACTGCCAACAATTCATTTTAATAGAACCATCTGGAGCATTATTCCCCTGCATTATTTAAGCCCGTAAACAACTTCAGTCCAAAGCGAGTGTGTGGTACAACAGCAGATAAGATCAGTCAGGGCATTAGTAAGAGGAAATCACTCAGCATTAGCCCCATCATTACTGCTATTACTGCTCCTGCTAGAATCTACGGTTAGTTGTCTGCTGGCTGTGTACAGGGCAGTTCTGTTTGGATAATGTGGTGATAATAGGAGCACCCAGGCTTAGAGGTAATCGCTGTGTTTTGTAAATGTTTAAAGATGGTGCTTTGTGCCAACTCCACAAGCGCTGCCTGGTTGGTGGTAAGTTGGTGGTTTTGTTATTACACAACATTATGAAACAACATTATAACATCAATCAGAAAATAGGTATGAGAGCTATTTTATCCCCACTCTGCCCCACTTGCCTAACCTACTGTGGTTTAACTTGTAAAAGTAATAAATCCTAGTGTATTTAACTACAGTTTATAGATTCACAGCGTAACTTTTCTAGTATGGGGTCCACTACCTTCTTGTTTTCATGGATATGTTATTGATTTGCCTGACATGAGCCACAAAAACATGCATTCCTGCTGTCAGATGGCTCGCCTTTCCACAGATCTAACCTGTAACACGTGGCATCTGGAGGTGCCACTTGCTTATCTACGCTTAGATTTTTAGATAAATAATGCCATTTTTGACTCATCTTAGTTATAATGGACAGATTAGAGCCTTTTTTGTTTATAACACTAGACGTTTTTTAAAAGTTGATTGTAAAATAAAACTTCATCCATTCATTGTACTGTAGCAGAGTGGTTGTCTTGTCTCCTCCTTGCTCTAAGGTGGTTGTGGGTTAGACTCCTGATCTCTCTGAGCGATGTGTGCATGCCCTATCTATGTTACCGCAGCGAGTGTTTAGCCTCTTGCCTATTAGAAATAACCAATATATTGTTTGGCAGATATTTGTATTTTTAGCAGCTATTAAATCCGCAGCCTTAAATCTCCAACTGAGGCCGATATTTAGTTTGGCCCAACCAGCATAATAAATACGAATGAAAAATATATGCATAAGGCTTTATTTGAGCACTTAAGTCCAAAGAGGGTACTACAAAAATGTGACTACACTGCCTTTTCTATCCAATTTGTGGTAAAACAATGTTGTGGATGATTTCTCCAAGGAAAATGCTCAAAATCAGTCGTACATATAGGCCCAATAATATGTTAAGAATTGGTGTCGGCATTGGCTATGAAAAAAACGCATATCAGTTGATCTCTATTACCTCTCTCAATAAGGAAATTGTGGGTAGGACTCCTGATCTCTCCTCGTGGTACTGTAGCAGAGTGTCTCCTGCCTTCAAGAGTTGTTGTCACCTGATCAGCAGTATCTTTTCAACATAATGCAAAGTACAGCTATAACCACCAAATATAGGAAAAAACAGAAAATGCACAGTTTCAGTGTAAAATGTGCTGAGTGGAGGTGGTGACACAGGTCCTGCTGACAGAAGCGTTAGCTCATTTCTGTGGAAAAAAAAAAAAACTTATGCAGGTCTAAAAATACTAAACAGCTGGTCACACATATGGAGGAAGTGTCGTGTGCAAAAGGTCATGAACTTTGGATGACCTTTCTAGAGGAATTTAAATATTTTGGTTCGTTTTATTGTGTCATACAGCCGATACTGCACATATTTAAAGGCAAATTAACATTTTTTTACAATCTGAGCCTTCTTTCGGCAATAAAACAAGTAGTTTTACTCACCCATAGCATTTTTCTGTCAATTGGAGCAGTATCGCAGAACTTATGTTGAGCCGTTCTGTTCTAGTAATGATCCCGTATCCTTAACATGGTGCTGTATCATTTGCTCGGGGCATTACTTTGCGGTCTCCAAATAACACAAACTTTAGCACTTTTCAAATCATAGAAGCCCGATGTCTTAATGAAAAATTTCGTTTGAAGCAAAAGTGGCCTGTAATCCGAGATTTAGCCATAGTTTCGAGTAGATGAGGACGCCAGTGCGCATGCGCGGACTGCTCCGGGGACCCAAACATGAAACGCAAAGCTGAAAACTATGGATAAACCTCGGATTACAGGCCACTTTTGCTTCAAACGAAATTTTTCATTAAGACATCGGGCTTCTATGATTTGAAAAGTGCTAAAGTTTGTGTTATTTGGAGACCGCAAAGTAATGCCCCGAATACAAATGCTAACAAATGCTAACAGAAACGCCACAACATAACTTTCTTCAAACAGCTCCAAATGACACGAACGTGATATGGGTGAGTCAAACGACTTGTTTTATTACCGAAAGAAGGCTCAGATAACGTTACTTTTCCTTTAAAGGGATTCAAACCTTAAAGGTGCACTATGTAACTTTTTCTTTAAGGATCTGTCACCTGCTTTTTTCTATGGATATGTCATTGCTCTGCCTGGAATGTTCCACAGTATGACATTTTTATTTTATTTATTTATGAGACAGGGACAGTGCACAATATACATTAACCTTAACAGGAGAGATGGATTGTGCAGGTTGTAGCACTAGAGCTAATTTCCACCTGTAGTCCCTGGTGCATGTTTTTTTAGATTTGATGGGGGAACCTGGAGTGCCTGGAGGAAGACACAGGGAGAACATGCAAACGCCACACAGAATGGCCCGGGCAACCCGAGGATCGAATTCAGAACCTTCTTGCTGTGAAGCGAAAAAGCTCAAAAATACTTTGAAAAACAGGCATTCTGACTATGAGCTGGGTCGCCTCTTCACAGATCTGACCTGTAACTTGGTCTGGTTTGGTCTCCATGAACATAGAAAGGTTTAATGCCATACTGTGCAACATTCCAGACAAAGCAATGACATCTCCATGGAGAAAAGCATTTGACTGACCCTCCACCAGAAAAGTTACACAAAGCACCTTTACTATAGGGTTGACCTCATATTGATCATCACAATTTTCAATTAGATTTCATTTTATTTTAGCTTTTGTGTATTAAAAATTATTGCAGTATATTTAAATATGAATTTCCCGACCATCAACACAAACGTTTAATTATTGCTATTTAAAACAAACAAACAAAAAAAAAACTAAAATTTCTTCCTCCAAAGTTGTAACACCGCTCCAAACCGCACACAACATTTCTGGTGGAGGGTCCGCTACCTACTTGTCTCCATGGTATGACACAAACATATACATCCAGTATTTATTCATTAATAGTGTTTCTATTGCTCAAAAATACAATAATTCCTTCTGCAAATTGGGGCGACTCTCCACAGATCTGAACTGTAATGTATGTGTGGTGTAGTGCTGTAAACTACTCGTCTACCTCACAATAGATAGGTTTAATCTATGCTGTGGAACATTCTAGACAAAGCAATAATATTTCCAGACAAGCAAGTGGCGGACCCTGCACTAGAAATGTTATGCAATGTTCCTTTAATTTCTTTGGCTCAATGTCCCTGGTATGTCCTGTTCCTGCCCTCAAATCACTGAAGTTCTTAAACCTTTAGTCCTGGCTCAGACCCTCCTTCCTCTCATCTTTGTGTTAATAGCCCATGTTTATTTCCCTTGTATTTCTGGGTCATGGATCCTACAGTTTATCCTTTCTCTGTTGTGGCTTATGTAACACTCTGTAATCAAAGGCACATGCTTTTATTTTGAAGGAACCCCATCAAAGAGCATACTTTTATTCTGAAACATCCCTCATCAAAGAGAACTGTCCCATAGCCAAACCACTGCGCGCCACTAACAGTCTTTTAATCTATAGGAACCAAGTCCAGATCCCATAATACTGCTTTATTTAGGAGGAGGGTGGCTTTGATTTTTGACCAGTTACCAAGTTATAAGTGATGTCATGGTCACCACTGTTTTATGGAGAACTTTTACTTCCACATTAAAGACAGAGGTGGGTCGGAATGAGCCGTATTTATTAATTTAAAGGTCCTTCCACAAAATGGACTCTTGTGAGCTTTAAGCCATATTATAATGTTGTTACCTCCTCAAAAACATACATGGAGTTGTGTTTTGTTTCATTCACACGTTTGATTAACCCTTCATTATTAGTCTGTCTGCATCTCCAAAGCTCAGAACTCTCCACCTTCCACCTTGTGATGTCATGCAGTTACCAGCTACCGTTTACCTTTAATTCAGTAGAGATTGGAAATGCAGAGACTGAAATTATCTAAATGATTCTAGTGAAGGTGTATGGAGTTTAAAAATACAGTGGAGCACTTCCTGTATTACCATATGACATCACAAGGTGGAACAGAGTGTTTTGTGTGCTCTGTGATAGAACAATTCAGCCTAAATATGGAAGCTTTGTGTGTTAAACATGTGTGAATGAAACAAAACACAACTCCAGGTATGTTTGTCATGAGGAAGCCACATTATAACAGATCAGAAAACAGTTTTGAACTATAGTTGTACTTTGAAGTTGCCTGGAAGAATCCATGACTCATCGCTGTACCAGCGGTGAGTCTGGTAACGCTTGGTCCAGAATGCGCTGCGGTTGCGCGTAGACAGACAGCTAAGTGAACCAATCAGAGATTGCGCCATCTTGATTCAAAACTGAGGAGGAACTTCCGCTGCCTAAGAGTGACTTTGCGGGCAAAGGCGGGTGCACTGACGTCACCATCTTTGAACGAATCAGAATCGCGGAGTCCGTTTTTAACCGGAGGAGCGAGGGTGGAGCGAGGGTGTCCAAATGGTATCGCGCTGTATAGGAAATACAGAGAGATATCATTTGGCTGGCCAGGTAAACTTTGAAGAGTAGTATTAAAACATTTACTTGATTTTGAAGTAGCAGCCCTAACCCTCCTACTTGGGAAATTCTTTTGACTATTCTTTATAAGTTAGTTTGTAAGTGACAAAAAGTATATATTTACAGCTGACAATGTTAGATTTGGCCAACATTGTAAAGATATTCAAACCTTAGTTTTTCCTAATTTTAGATTTTAATATAATGCTATGTTATGTTTTGTCTGTCCAATTACCTTAATATTAGTAGCGTTCAAGAAATAGTTTGACCAAATATTTTTTACCTCTACTTTTACTTGTGTATTTTTACTTGTACTTGAGTTCTTCTGAAGTAATGATACTGTTTACTTGAGTACAATTTTGACTTTGCTTAACTGAAATTTAGAAGCATACTACTACTACTATTACTAATTACTACTACTACTACTACTACTACTACTACTACTACTACTACTACTGCTACTACTACTACTACTACTACTACTACTACTACTACTACTACTACTACTACTATTGCTATGAATATTACATATTACAATACTATTACATAATAAATAAACGACATTCAGTTTTTGGTGAGTTACTGTACTTAACTTTGCACTGTTTTTTAACAAAACAAGGTGGTTAAAACGTGATCTGGTCTTCTAGCATGTAAACACAACATTTTACACTACCATAAACAAGAGTCTGAAAGCACTAAAAATACTTCAAAGTCATTACCCCGAGCAGTAAATCTGATATTTTACTGAGGTGTAAAGACTGGCGCAGTTCCAGTGAATGACAGCACTTAAGTTCAAAGACAAAACATATTTTCTTCAGTAGGTTGAGTTCACGTGACATCGCAATATTCTAAAATCCCTATAGTTAGGTGCACTGTGTAACTTTTTGTTTGGAGGTGCGTCACCTTGTTTCTATGGATATGTCACTGCTCTGACTGAAATGCTCCCCACTGTAACATTAAACAGCTGTACCCTATTTATTAAATTATAAATGGTTTTAGAACTCAAAAATACCTAGAAAAAACAGGCATTCTGACTGTGAGTGGGGTCGCCTCTCCACAGATCTGACCTGTAACTTGGTGGAGATGGAAAAGTTTCATAGTGAAACATTCCAGGCCAAGCAACGACATCTCCACAGAGAAAAGCATTTGATGGACCCTCCACCAGAAAAGTTACACAATGCACCATTAAAAATAACATTTTTCATCCAGTAGATGCTACTTTTGGGCTAGGGCTGCACAATTTTGAATAAAAATAAAAATATAAATAAATAAATAAATAAATAAATAAAATAAATAATAATAATAATAATAATAATAATATTAATAATAATAATAATAATAATAATAATAATAATAAAACAAAAAAACAAAACAAACAAAAACCTTGCATTAAAGTAAGTGATTAGATATACAATACAGTATATGCTTAAAATGTGGGATTTTACTTATACTTATTACTTATAACAAATCAAGGAGCATTAACATTTAGACTGAATTATAAACTGATAAACTAATACAAGAATCCCATGCATTTCAAAACATATGTGCAGAGGTCAACAGGTACAATATTTCATCTATAAAGAGACAGGTTATTTTATTCTTTGTAGTGAACATTCTATTACCTAAATAATTGCAGTCTTTGATAATTGTGCCAGCAGAAAATGTAATATTGTTTTGATTGCTATACACTGTACAGCCCTATCCCCCCCCCCCACACACACACGCACACACACACGCACACACACACACACACACACACACACACACACACACACACACACACACACACACACACTGTCTTAAACATTGTCTCTTGAACTGCCCTCCCTCTGATCTTGAGCTCCTCTACCCTCTGTTTTGTTGTCAAGGTTAAATCGCACTCTTAACAGTCTGTACAGCTCTGCAACTTGAAAGAATCTGCTATTTACAATATATTCATGAGGCAAGGCACGTGTCTACAGTGTAACTATTAATATTCAAAACATGCCAGACCTCACTGTCTTGAGTTGGATACTTCTGCCTTATGGACACAGCGAATATAATCCTTATGTTACACAAAACTGACTCTTGTGAGCTTTAAGCCATGATATAATGTTGTTACCTCCTCAAAAACATACCTGGAGTTGTGATTTGTTTCATTTGCGCATGCTTGTATAACTCTGCATTATTAGTCTGTCTACATGTCCAAAGCTCAAAACTCTCTATTCCACCTTGTGATGTCATGAAGCGGTAGTTTTCATGTTAACAGTTACCTTTGACCTTTTGTTCAGTAAAGATTGGCAATTCCAAGGCTGAAATGACCCAAATGAAGTGAAGGTGTTTGGAGTTTAAAAACACAGTGGAGCACTTCCTGTACTACCACATGACATCACACGTTTGAGAGAACGCCTAAATATGCAGGATTTGGTATGTTAAACATGTGTGAATGTAACAAAACACAACTCTAGGTATGTTTTTTGATGAGGAAACAATGTTAGAACATACAGTAGATCAGAAAATAGCATAATATTGGCTCTTTTAAGGGATATGCCACCCCCAGGTCAAATTTGGGCATCTCCCCACAGTCCAGAGACTAAAACAAGTGATGAAAAGCGTTTTCCTGGTCACCCAGCCATTGTCCGAGTCTGTTAGCACTGACCGCCGCGTTAGACTGGAGGCTAACGTCGCCAGAGAAAGATTTCGGCCAAAAGGAATTAATTTGCTCGATGCTTTTCCCAATTACTTTCTGTGTAGTGCGCATTCATATCGAGTGCAAATAAATGTGCAAATCAACACGGAGAGCTTGACTTGGTCATTTTGGGGGAGAACTATTTTTCAGTGCGGAAAAAGAAAGAAGAAGCACGCACCGGGGGAACTCCCTTTCTGGTGCGTAAACAGGGATTCCCCTGTCCGCGTGGTGTGTGCTTCGTCTGTCTTTTTCCGCACTGAAAAATAGTTCCCACCCAAAATGACCAAGGCAAGTTCTCCGTGTTGATTTGCACATTTATTTGCACTCGATATGAATGCACACTACACAGAAAGTAATTGGGAAAAGCATCGAGCAAATTAATTCCTTTTGGCCGAAATCTTTCTCTGGCTCCGTTGCCTCCAGTCTAAGGCGGAGGAGCAGCAGCTGCGCGCGGCGGTCAGTGCTAACAGACTCGGACAATGGCTGGGTGACCAGGAAAACGCTTTTCATCACTTGTTTTAGTCTCTGGACTGTGGGGAGATGCCCAAATTTGACCTGGGGGTGGCATATCCCTTTAAGGAATTGCAGTCTTTGCAATTTGCTAAATTTGCTAAATCAAATTATATAGCCTTACTTTTTGATATGCCATTTTTGGATACATTTGTTTTGCTTTGTACAGTTTTTTGTTTTTACATTTCTTTCTTCATACAGTTTGACTTCAGTAGTAAGTCGAGACTGGTTTATTTAAGATGGGGAAGGCACATGTTGTTGAGTGGATGAGACTAGAGCCTGGAAAGCAGTGTCCTACATTCAACCACTTCAGAGCCTCATGAATAATGGACTCACAGTGCAGTTAATATGAACACAACACTTAACAGCACTTTAAACACACGCACACACACATGCACACACTTTGGAAAGGCAGGTGAATATTTATTTTTATATTATATTTATTTATTTATTTTTTAAAATTGTCTCTCAAAACTTGGCCATTATAACTGTAGTGTTTTGTTTCATACATGCATGTTTCTTGTACGCAAATCAAACTGACTTTTTGAGCCGTTATATTCTCATAGACATATCTTGCATTGTGCTTAGTTTCAGTCGCACATTATCTCGTGGTAATCCGTGAAGCTCCTCTGTGTTTTTAAAGTTAATACACCTCCACCAGACTTCCAGAATGCATAAGGTAAGTGAGGAATAACTTTGGACCATTTCAAACTGTTTAAAATTAACTAGTTCTGTTTTTCACATTTTTAACCCTAGAACACTTTCGCTATAAAGAGTAACACCATCACTTTTGCCGGGTAATTTTTACCCGATATAATATACCCAACAAAAAGTATTTGTCATGAAAAATAGATCAAAATATGACAACACATGATAAATTAGAGTGTTTTTATTTTCAACTGTGGTATGTGTAGCAAAATGCGAAAAAAGAAAAAGAAAAAAAAAAGACCCTAAAAACATGCTCCAAAATTACTAAAAAAAATTAGGAATTTGAGAACAAAAAATTCAAAAAAAAAAAAAAAAAAAAGATACTGGAAACTTGGTGTTTGGTCCACCCATTCCTGGGACATGTGAGACTTTCCTGGTGAAGCACAGACTCCTTGACACACGAACAGTTGCAGGAGAGAGGAACAAAAAATAGTATTTTTTCAGTGGGTAAAAATGACCAGTTGACTAAAATATTGTTTTCGCCATAAGATTCCCTTTGAAATCACCAGTTTGTGATATTTATTCATAACCACTGCACTAAATAAGGATAGATACACATTCCAGGACCACTCTTACTTACCTATTCCTTACATCTTCTTACATTAAATTCATTACATTCTTACATTCCTCTTTCACTATTGCTGGGTGAAAATCACACAAAAGCCTGTAGGAAAAAGTGGGTTTTGGGGTAGGGAAACACCTACACTTCAAAGATGTCAAAAACAATGGTGAAGCTCCACAGGGACCCATGACACTCAGAAAAATGCAACATATTGAAAAACATGTAAATACTTTTGTTGGTGAAAATCACCCGGCGATAGTGCTCTAGGGTTAAAGGAAAAGTAACGTTTTTTTTTACAATTTGAGCCTTATTTCGGTAACAAAACAAGTTGTTTTACTCACCCATATCACTTTGGTGTCATATGGAGCATTTCCGGAGATGTTTTAGATTAGCGTTAGGCTAACGCCGTTAGCCTAGCGCGACTTATAGCCATAGCTTGGGGCATTCCCCGAGCATGTAATATGCCCCGTGCGAGCTCCAAATAACACAAACTTTAGCACTTTTCAAATCATAGAAGCTCGATGTCTTTAGTCTACGATTTCGTTTGGTCAAAAGTGGCCTGTAATCCGAGATTTATCCATAGTTTCGAGTAGATGAGGACGACAGTGCGCATGCGCGGAGTGTGCTCTCATCTCCCAGGATCCAAACATGAAACGCAAAGCTGTAAACTATGGATAAATCTCGCGCTATGGATAAAAGTTGCGCTAGGCTAACGGCGTTAGCCTAACGCTAATCTAAAACATCTCCGGAAATGCTTCATATGACACCAAAGTGATATGGGTGAGTAAAACAACTTGTTTTATTACCGAAATAAGGCTCAAATTGTAAAAAACGTTACTTTTCCTTTAAGCAGTGCCTTATCTAAGGTGGACGGTATGCTTGTCTCCATGGAGATGTTATTGCTTTGCCTAGAAAGCTCCACAGTATGGCATTGTTCATCAGCATAAAATTTAAGGTGTGGCTGCATGATAATTCACAAAAACAGCAACGATAAAGGAACGAGTACCTAATAAAATCTCATGGCCATCTATATATCACAGATTGCAGTACTATTTCCCAGACATGGGACCAAGTCACACATGTGCAAGTCTCAAGTAAGTCTCAAGTCTTCACCTTCAAGTCACAAGTAAGTCCCAAGTATTTTTTTCTTGGGCAAGTCAAGTCAAGTCAAGTCACAGGCTGTGTCAAGTCAAGTCAAGTCAAGTCCTGTAATAGGTCAAGTCAAGTCCAAGTCAAGTCACCGTTGGCGTATTGTTGTAATTTTAGCTGCAGAATCTGATCTTAATAAAGTGAAAGGCAATATATAAGAAAGTGTAAGTAATCATCACTGGCTAATGTGTCCAACCTGTTATAAAATATTTGTATTGTAAATACTCATGTTCAGTAAAATACATCGTAGACTCAAACAAAACAGTGATAATGTAATTATTGGTTATTTATTGGTAAAAGTGATCTGTACATCAAAAACCAAACTGTTTCACATGTTTTCAACATTGTTTCAGCATTGAGCTGAAACCAGTAACAGCTAAAACAAACTTGTATTAAACTTTGTTACACTCCCTAACTCACTCTGTCCCACACACACACACACACACACACACACACACACACACACACACACACACATATACACACACACACACACACACACACACACACACAGAATATCCACAAGTAGCTATCCTTTTACAAAGTAACAATAACAGCTAAAACAAATACTAACTTACAGTAAATGAAACTGTCACATTTCTTTGCTCTTTTCTTTGCACATTTCTCTCTCACACACTTTCTGTCACTCACACTCACACAGTATATCCATAAGTCATTCCCTTTTTGTGAGGAAACAAATAATAGCTAAAACAAATAGCTTATTAATATTAAACTTTGTTACATTTCTCCTCTCACTCACACACACACACACACACACACACACACACACACACACACACCACTCCTCGCGTGCGTAATGGGTCAGGCGCGCTCCTCGAGAGCTCGTGTATTTAGACTACACCTTTGTAAGAGACTGACTAAGAGTAAAAAGTGATGAGAGTTTTGTTTATTATTATTATTTGAACGTAGACCCTCGGTCAAGTGATCTCCTGCATACCACAAAACCAAGCCAACAACTGATCTGAGCAACGCCAAGAGACAGTAGCCTACATTAACGCCACATAACCCTCCACCACAAGCGCAAACACAGCGCAACTCTCACATCTGAGGGGACGAAACCAGGACTGGACCAGGTCTAGACCTGGACTAAACCGGGATTAAACCACCACGGGCCACTCTTTGCTGATTTCGTGCGGCTGGTTTGTGGCTGGGGCTGAGAGTACGCGGTCCGGGCGCCGCGGATCGTTTTCGTGCTCGCAGCCCCGGTGTACGCGCGGCCTCGTGCCGGTGGTGGTGCACGTGGTGCACGCGTTGCGTCCCAGGACATGGCAGTGCCGTTGAATGAGCACGAAAACATTATGTGACCACGCAAGTCATTCAAGTCATCGTGTCTCAAGTCAAGTCAAGTCCCGAGTCCTAGACTTCCAAGTCTGAGTCAAGTCTCAAGTATTTCATTTTTTGTCGAGTCAAGTCACAAGTCATAAAAACAGCGACTCGAGTCGACTCGAGTCCAAGTCACTAAGTCTCAAGTCCCCATGTCTGCTATTTCCTCTCTTCCCCATATGTTCTTTTCCTTTGTTCTTTTGCCAGAATAGCTACTGGTCCACATTTTTCACTTGAACATAGCCAGACATTTTATATATATTTTTGTACACAGACCACATTTTTATTCTCTGACTGATACTAGGGATACACTGGTCAGATACTGATATTTGATGGATCGGATATCGGCCTCCAAATGGTTCCCTTGATATCCTGGTTGGACATTTAAATTGATATAATGAGACTGTACTGAAAGTAGTTGGCTCAGAAAGTCTTATAATGTTTGAACTTTTACTTGAGCAATAAATAACAGCTACATAACACATTTCAGATACATAACACAGTCTGAGGTTTCAGTCTGGTATTGGTTAATATCAGGTTTTGTCAGATCTGTAAAGCTATGGTATCCAAAATCGGTATCGTGACTAAAAAAGCTGGAGCGGTGCGTCCCTAACTGCTACTCACCTGCAGTCGCTCTTGTTTCTCTAATTGAATAGTGCAGATAAGAGTGGTGATGTACAGCTGATCTAATCCAGCTCGTCTGTATGGAAATGAGAACATTAGCATACACATTACTCTTTTGGCACTGGACCAGTGTCAAGCAGCAGACGCTAAAACAATCCGTCCCACAGAGGTCAGGGGTCAGATCCACCAGCATGAATTCAAAATGTGCGGTGGGATTTTGTCAGAGAATTGAAAAAAAAAGAAAAAGAATTACACATATTACCACATATAAATATGTAAGTAAATGATAAGTAGTTTATGTTAGTAGTTATTTAGGTATATAAAGCACTTATTAATCCATATTAAAGAACAAATAGTACCTTTTCCTTTGCATTTGATGATTTAGAACTTAAAATATTAGATAATAAAAAACAGGCTCAGTTAATCAGCCTAGTGCTCCCCATATTCTGATTGGGTCAGCTCGATGTCTCCTGGCAGCAGAGGAAATTACCATAGCGAAAACAATTAAACTAAGTAATGAGGAACATGTCCGGACAAGTCAATGTAAGCTCACAGCAGTAATGAACGCAATATATAGTAATGAATTAGTCTTAAAACTAGTCTAGAAATGATTTATGGACTTATGCACTGGGTCTCTATCTGTGACGTCACAATCCCGGGAATTTCAAACGGAATGTTTTGTGAGGCTCAGAGGCAAATTACTGTTTACAGAGGATTTCTGAATCCAATGGGAATAAAACAAAACATAACTCCAGATATATTTTGATGAGGGAAAATGTGAACCAAACACAGCCACAGTTACTCCCTGGTATTTCATTCATTCAGGATTTGTGCTGAATTTTGTTCAGTAGAAACAATTAAATGTATTGTTTTTTCCAAGCTGTTTTTTGTGGACCTTCAGCCTTTTCAGCACATCTCAGACAATCATAAAAAATACCAATTCAGAAATGTAGTGGATTAGGAAGTACAGATATCTGCTCTCAAATAGTGAAGTAAAAGTAAAAATTATCCACTGTAAAATGTACTTAAGTAAGGTACAGATGCCTACAATTTATACTTAAGTTCAGTACTTCTGCCATCATTATGAGTATCACTAGTTTTAAAAGTTGGAGAAAACGACCATTTGAGAATTGTTAGCCTGAACTTAAAAAACGATACAAGCTATTTTAAACATAGTTAATTTAGTCTAATATAGCCTTCTAGGCCTTCATCACTTATAACCCAGTTAATTAACAGCACAAGTTGTAACCCATCTTCATTGAAAGTTTAGTGGCGTGACTCCTCGGGGCTTTCCTCTTTGAGTTTGGAGACAGTTTGGTGTAATTAGAGCTTTAACGTTAGTCTTCTTTACGCTCTTTACAAAGTTCCTCCTCTGGGCTCTGGTGGTTAATATCTTTTCTCCACTCTTTCTAATGAACACGATCTCTTCTTTATTTCCCCCCAGTCTTCATCTGCTCCAATTTATCTGCTGTGGATGAGATGGGTCAGCACTTTCATCTGTGCAATGTTTGACTTTTTGGACTCATTTAGAAGAAGTAAAGCTGTTACTTTGAGAAGGAGCAGAGAAAACTTCATCCCCAAATATTTGACTGTGCATGATACAGTCTAATATTGTTTGAAAACCATGGGATTGAGAATATGTTGTGAAATCATTTTAACAAAATCTGCTGACAGTGTTACTAGAAATAAAATGTGAAGCTAAAGATCTGCTGCTAACCAAATAATTCCAAAAGAATGTGGCTTCAGATCTCCACCAGGATGCACCTCCACCCACATGTCGCTTGCCATTTTCATTATTTAACTCTTTATAAGCAAATTAATTAAATTTTGCTTATAAAGAGTTAAATAAGCAAAAATGTATTAATTTCTAATACATTTTTAAAAGTGTCCTAATTTGAGTTGTCTCTGCTTTACTTTTCTTTCATAGGGAAAAAAAAATGTTTAACTGACTTCTATTATAATCAGTATTTTTCAACCTGCCCTTATATATAAAGTAGTATAGAGTATAGAGTATAAAGCATGTAACATCTCATTTCTATATATTTTCTGAACCCTATGACTTCAAATTGTGTTCTGACGTAATTTTTGAATAATGAAGTACAAAACTTCATATGTTAAGTGGTTGAAATGCATCTAATTTTGCATTGGGGGGACATTGGCCCTAGCCCCTCTCCTCTGGGTTTCATAGCATCAGGTCTATGTGATTGGGTAAGTGTTTGTGGAACTACAGGAGTCCCAGAGAACAGTGAAAGACAGTATTTGACTTTTACTTCAAGTATTTGTAAGAACAGCAGAGATACATTGTCAGATAACCTGCTCATCCATACATTTTACTAAATGGAAAATATCATACTATTTCAGTAGCTCAAAAAGCCTTACAGTGAATGACGAATACAAAATGTCCCAAGAAAACTGTTGGTGTAAAAAGTATATGTACCATATCCCCTATAGTTTCATATGATTTTTACAGCATGATTACATGATACATCCAAGAAATTATGTAAACAGCAAAAAAGTACCTCAGAACATTAATTTAAAGCCAGACGGTTCAGCAGGTACAAAAACTGTGATTTGAATGGGTCCCAATGGGCTCACTTTTGTACATAGCTCCGAGTCTCCGACATTTTTATTTAACTTAGCAAAAAAATCTATGAGTGCAAAGAATTAATTGTTGCTACTAATCTTTGACATACACCAGGATTTAGTAACAACCACCAAAACAATCCAGGTTGCATCAAATGAATTGAAAACAATCCACTTTTTCTGATATTTGAATTGTGAAATGCACTGACTTTATGACAAAACGTTGAGAAATAAAGGGTTAAACATATTTTTATATTAAACATATTTAAAATACAAATTTTAAAATATGAATCAAAAGGTGAGATGTTGGTTGAGCAAATAAAAAAATGTTTGAAATTTTTTTTTTTTTTTTTTTTATATAGCCAAATGAAATTCAGTGCACACAAATTTGCTCTAATACCCTCAATGTGATTTTTTTTTTGAAAAATTATAAACTTTGACACATATCAGGCTCTTAAAGTGGAACCAGAAAAAATCCAGTTTGCATCATGCACATGGAAGATATTTCACTTTTTTGTGATTTTTGAATATGAAATACATAGACTTTATGAAAGAAAGTCAGCAATTAAAGTGTTGAAAATATTTGAAAATACAAATTTTAAAATATGAATCAAAAGGTGAGATGTTGGTTGAGCAAATAAAACAAAAAATGCTTTTAGTTGGCCTCAGGGAATATTGATGTCATTAGCTATGGTATCAGCTATCAGCGAGTGTAATTCTCATTTTAGCCCCTCTAATTGAGCTTTGGGGCCATTGAGTACAGAGTGGAGCTCCAGTCAGTCACATCAAATAAAATAAATAGCTAAAGCTTTTTTTTTCTTCTCTGTTAGAATTCGATAATCATGTTTTAAGACAAAATGGATGTGGAGCTCCGCTCATTCAACCTGCTGTGTCTGTGTACAGTGGTGAATGAATGGGTGGGTGGTTTGTTGGTGTAAAGCACTTGCTTAATGGAGATGGAAAAATACTATATAAACTGAGGCAATTTAACAAAAGACTATTTACAAATCCTGTGTATTGTGCAGCCTTGAAGGGCCTATATTGCATTATTTTTTAAATCTATTTTATAATATTGTTTCCTCATCAAAAACATACCTGGAGTTTTGTTTTGTTTCATTTACACAGAAACCCTCCAAATTTAGTTCTAAAAAAACCACTGTTCAAACTTGTGATGTCATGTGGTAATAGAGGAAGTGCTCCACTGTATTTTCAAACTCCATACACCTGAACTAGAATCATTTGAATGATTTCAGCCCTTGAATTGCCATTCTAGGGTAAAAGATAGCTTGTTAACTTGAAAACTACTGCTTTATGACATCACAAGTTGGAACAGAGCATTTTGAGTTTTGGAGATTACTCAAACATATGTGAATAAAACAAAATACAACTCCAGGTATATTTTTGATAAAGTAACAACATTCTAACATTGCTAAAAGCTTACAAGAGTCAGTTTTGCGCAATTTAGGACCCTTAATAACAATTTCGATAAAATTACTTTATAAATATTGAGAGAGTACAAATTCTCTCAGTGGTCATTTATTTGTTTTCAAGTTGTACCTCAGATGTTTACACTGCTCAACAGGCCTTTGCGTGTGGATTTGCTCTAATCTGCACATAATAAGATCAATTGGGCGAGGCGACAGACTGCGGTGCCTCTTTTGTGGATTATGTGTTCAACTTTGTGGATTAAACTGAATTTTGCAGATTAGACTTTTCAGAGGAAGGAATGCTGTGAGAAACACTTGCCCACCTCACCCAAAGCACCCACCACACATGAAGAATGGGATTAACAGAGTGTGTTACAACCAATTAGGGTCAATGTCTGTGAACTGGACCAGAGCTTGTTAGGGGACAAGAAAAACGTTTAATGCTCTTTAAAGATATAAGTTAAAGGTGCATTGTGCAAATTGCAAAATGCGAGGGTCTCTCAAATGATTTTCTCCATGGAGAGGTTATTGCTTTCATTTGAAAAGTTTAACAGAATGCCACAGTATAGCGTTGGCCTTTCTATCTTCATGGAGGCCAAACTAGACCAAGTTACAGGTCAGACATTTGGAGAGGCAACCCAGCTCACAGTCAGAATGCCTGCTTTTCAAGATTAGAATTAGCAATTATTTTTGTCAGACAGGACAAAAATAATGTTTACCTGTTTCAGCTACTTTCTGTACCCTTCCTCAGAATCTTCACGTGATGGTGTAGTGACGTGTTCTGTAAACTGCTTTACTAAAAATAATAATAATACATAGCACGTTTCAAGATACTCAAAGACAAGGCAAAAAATTTGAAATTCAGTTTGTCAACTGGACAAAGTTTATTTGGTCGAATACGTTTCGCAGCTCATCCAAGCTGCTTTTTCAGTTCTGGCTAGAGTACTGGTGGACACTGCTTATAACTAGCTGCAGGGAGGAGCTAACTACAATGAAATTACTATGAAACTATCACACCTCTTTGTTTTTTGCCATGGATTCTACTTGGATGACTGAGGGATTCTTCTTCACATACTCAAAGACACTTTACATGAAGAGACAAAAGAAGGTAAACAAAAGAAATAAGAAAGTTAATGAATGATGGTTTTATAGAGAATGAGTTTTCAGTGCTTTTTTAAACATGGGGAGTGTGGATGAGTCTCTCATGTGTTTGGGCAGGGAATTCCAGAGGGTGGGGGCAGCAGCTTTACTTGGTTCGGTGCCAAGTAAAGGTGAAGGCATCAGACACTAGGGGGCGTAACCTTCTCCTACTGTCTGATGCCTTCACCTGCATCTCATGTGTGTGATGAGGTGTATGTTCCTTCGTCACAATTCATGTGTCATCTCTGTGGCCTCTCTGATCCAGTGGTGGTATTTGTTGCTTTCAGCATGGATGACCCTGGCATTGTTCCAGTCCATGTTGCGCTTTTGTCTCAGTGGTCAGATATATACTACAGGAAGTAACCGAAACATAGAATTTTTTAACTGAAGACAGAACGAAAGCTTACCAAAGATGTTTTTCTAGGTATTTTTGAGTTACACAGTGGCCTGGAATTGAATGAAGTAGATCTGATTAATGTCATACTGTGGAACATTCCAGGCAGAGCAGTGGCATATTCATAGAAACAAGCAGGTGATGGACCCCCAACCAAAATGTTACATAGTGCACTTTTAAGCCAGCCATGTGTTTTTAAACCAAGCGATTTTTCTGTCCTGGCCTAATTCAACATATATTATTTGTGGTTACAGCTGTCTGATGGTACCAAATTTTGATTATGACATATAGCCATTAGTGGTGGAAAATATTGGATATGGCCGAAAAAGATCCATATCCCCTAACCCTATCTTCTGACCATCTTGTGTAAGAGATATTGGTGACTTTTCCCATCAGACTTAAGTAGACAAGATTGCAATTCAATGCCGTCAGTGTAGACTCTGTGGTTAGCCCATCGTTGTTGCTAAATGCATGTCCAAAGCTGCGTAAACAGTGAAACCACAAGAATGTGATGGTCCTGTTTTGAGAGTACGACACAAAGATCTGACTTCCTCTTCCTGTTTAAGTTGTGACTTTATCAGACAAAGTCAAATTACAGTCAGAGGAACCTTTACTGAGAAGTTATAAAACCGGGACGTTCAAAGAGGATTTACAGCATGGGCCAATCTACACCTTCCACTGCGGACTTAAGGACTTGGTGTGGACCTGGACTTGACTTGGACTTAACTAGGGCCGGATCAGGGGAAAGGGCTTTGAAGAGGTTTAAAGACAGCATAGGTTTTAATTAGAAACCAATTTCAAGGGATGGTTATGAAGAAGAAGTATATATAAATGTTCTGGAGTTGTGTTTTTTGTTTAATTCAAGGAATTAAATTAAACTCAAACAATTGTTTAATTGTTTGAGTAACCCTTTATTATTAGTTTGTCTACATTTCCAAAACTCAAAATGCTCTGTACCACCTTGTGATCTCATGAAGCAATAGTTTTCAAGTTACCGGCTACCTTTTACCATTTGTTATTGTGCGTTAAACGTGTGAATGAAACAAAACACAACTCCAGTATGTTATTGATGAGGAAACAACATGATAGCGTAGACCAGAAAATTGTGTAACATGGGCCCTTTAAGTGGTTCCAATTTGTCTCATATGCAAACAATAATTAATAAAATGAAGTAAATTTTTTACATTTAACAAATTAAAACCCACACCTAGGGAATACATCAACATTATAGCTCTATAATTATAATCAGCGGCTCATATTCCCATAGTGAACAGTAATGGGTGTTGTGTCTGAGTTTGCTCCCAGTCTAAATGATGAATATTGTTACTTTGAGAGGTCAAAGGTCGGACTGTCCACATGGGGCTGGCCCGGTGACATTGTCCAGGCACAGCGTCAGTGGCAGAAAGTGGAAATGGAGAGGAAATCAATATGGGGTGCACAGAGAGATGTCTAGACATAAAAATAAAGGACATTTTCTTTCATAATTTATTAATTTTATATGTAATACTGAATCTAAATATTTTCTTTCTAGTTTTAGTTATGAGCAGCTCAATACCATTCAGTTGATATATTGATATTGACTGAGGTATCGAAGTATAGATTTTCATGAAAAAAACAGTCATCATTACTTAAATACTAACTAAATATTTAGTTTTTCTTTCTAAATAAATTGTTTATATTTTAGTTTATCTATATATATATATATTGATCAGTTCAATCTGGGTTAAAGCAAAGATTAAAATTCTTTAGAATTTCATATTATTTAATATTTTCATACAAAACACACTGGTATCGATATAGGATCTAAAGCATGGTATCAGAAAATAAATAAAAAATAAAAATCCCTATCGACTGTATTCATCATCTGTGTGTGATATTTTTTAAAGTTAGGATCTGACCTGAATAGCCTTTGCAGTAATTTGAAGTGTGTATGATCTTGAGTCATGGTCAAGAGTAGTTAGCTGGACACTACAGATTAATAAGCCCATATTATGCCATTTTCTGATCTATGTTATAATGTTGTTTCTTCATCAAAAACAGACCTGGATTTGGGTTTTGTTTCATTCACACATGTTTAACACACAAATCCTGCATATTTAGGCTGAGTTCTCTCAAACTGAAAACACTCTGTTCCACCTTGTGATATCATATGGTAATACAGTCCACTGTGTTTATAAACTCGATACATCTTCACGAGAATCATTTGGATAATTTCAGCCCTGGAATTGCTCATCTCTACTGAACTAAATGTAAAAAGTAGCTGTTAACTTGAAATCTACTGCTTCACATCACAAGTTGAAACAGCATTTTAAGCTTCAGAGATGTAGACAGACTACCTAATATAAAGGGTTTCTCAAACGTGTGAATGAAACAAAACACAACTCCAGGTATGTTACTGAGGAGGTAGGTAGGAGCTCACAAGAATAATTTTTAATGAAAGACTGGAGTACATAAAAGAAACTGGAGCACCTGAAAAAACAAACAGACAAACAAACAAAAGACAGACACAAAAGGACACAATAAAGTCTGAGAATTGAAGAACTTATTGACATTGCAAACCACTCTGCCAGAGCCTTACTGCCCCTTACACCTCTCTCAGAATTCATTCTCACAGTGTAATGTGTAATAGCTTTAATAATAGTTGTAGATAACCCCAGAGTTTGGGCGGAAGTGTGCTCCGGTTTCCTCCATGTTTTCCCCCTGAAGCAGCTCTCGTCGGTGGGACTCAGACAGACAGAAGTCCCCTGGGCTCTGGGTCTGGCCCAGTGCCTCACACAGAGTTTACACAGAACTGAAACACAAAACAGGACCGATAAGACTGAGGGGGTAAAGGAGGATTTGCTAACAATGAAAATATAAGGACATGATTTCTTGCATCTTTTGGTTGCAGGCCAGCTAAGACCACACGCTTTTACAATACTTGGAATACTTTGGAATTGTATCCTGTTTCCAGAATTCTTCTGGGTATGATTGACAGGCTTAACCAATCAGGGGAAAGTGTGGTCTGATCATGTCAAAACAAACACGGCATCCTATATTACACAAAACTGACTCTTGTGAGATTTAGAAGAAGAAGTGACTTTATTGATCTCACACTGGAGAAATTCTTCTCTGCATTTAACCCATCCTGTTATTAGGAGCAGTGGGCAGCACATTACTGCTCCCGGGGACCATCTCCATGATCTTCTTGCTTCAGTTTGGTCAGGACCTAAGCTGGAGGATTTTACCTGGAGCATGTTTTGGGTTGATGGGGGAAACCGGAGTGCCCGGAGGAAACCCACACAGACACGGGGAGAACATGCAAACTCCACACAGAAAGGCCCAGGCGACCCGGGGATCGAACCCAGACCATGCATGCAAACTCCACACAGAACACACACAGAAAGGCCTGGGCGACCCGGGGATCGAACCCGGAACCTTCTTGCTGTGAAGCATGAGTGCTAGCCACTCAGCCACCGTGCTGCCAAATCCCATGTTATAATGTTTTTACCTCCTCAAAAACACACCTGGAGTTGTTTGTTTCATTCACACGTTTGAGTAACTCTCTATTATTAGTCTGTTTACATGTAAAAGCTCAAAATGCTCTATTCCACCTTGAGATGTCATGAAGTGGTAGTTTTCAAATGAACAGCTACGGTTTACATTTTGTTCAGCAGAAATAGGCAATTCCTGGGCTGAAATTATCCTGAAATTATGATTCTAGTGAAAGTGTATGGAGTTTAAAAACGCAGCAGACCACTTCTTTTATTACGACATGACATCACAAAGTGGAACAGAGTGTTTTCTGCTCGAGAGAAGAACTCAGCCTAAATATACAGGGCTTGTGTGAATGAAACAAAACACAACTCCAGATATGTTTGTGATGAGGAAACAACATTGTAACATAGATCAAAACTTTAAGACAAAAAAAAATTTGATGATTGAATCTGATTGAATTCTAACCCCTCCCAGTACCTAAAAAAACTGGATGTCTCTCATCATCTGTCGTAGTTATATTTTACATTTATGACCAATTTCCTCTCTTGCTAAATCAACCTCTGCTTGAGTGGATGGAAGCTGACAGTTTGTTTATGAGCTGCCATCTGGGGCTATACTTATACACAAATTAATTTATGATAATTTATGAGTTTAATGGGATTAGTTTACTGTGGAATAATTAGAAAATGACAGCTCTCATTACTGTAAACTCTTTAGACAGGGGACAGTTTGAGAGGAAAAACTGAAAAAACTTTGGGATGTTGTCTACCAAAACTATAGCCTATAAGTGCATATTAGACTGCACATTTCACTAAAACAGTTAACATAATTATTTTGTGTTTTCTGGTTTGGGAATTTTGGTGAAGTTTATTATTATACTTCTTCGTTGGGTCAGCGGATGTGAAATACGTAGAGGTAAATGTATATCTGTTACCTAGCAACTATAATGTTTACAAGGACCAAAACTTAAATAAGTTAATAATGATGAGGCAAATAATATAAAATACAACCCCTTATGTTAAAGGTGCACTAAGTTGGAGGGTCCGTTACCTGCTTGTCTCCATGGAGATGCTATTTCTTTACCTGGAACGTTCTACATTAGGGCATTAAACATATCCCTCTTACATTTATTCAGTTCTAGGTGTTATAGCTCAAAAAATACCTTTTCCATAGATCTGACCATTAACCATTGTGATTACCCAGTTTATTTCCATGCTGTTAAATAATTAAGGCAAAACAGTAATATCTCCTTGGAGACAAGCAGGTGAACTTACACAGTGAACCTTTAAATGAAGGTTTAAACTGTTACAATACCTTCCTTGCGTGTAAATTGTCACAACATTTTGGATTTAATTTTCCTTACTGCAGTCATAGTTAGAGGTTTTAGAACAGTTTTAGAACTCACCACATCTTCCTATGTTTTTGTACTTTTCTTGTCAACTTTTTTTCCTGACAAACTTCCACTTAACTGATTTGAATTTATGATAAATATTAACCACTGCCAAACCAAGTCAGAATTAGAAAAACATGAAATTTAACATGCACTTTAACCTATTGTCATGTAAACGACTAAAATACATGTATATCTAGTGCCCTCTTCACAGCAACCTGTTGAGTGTTTTATCTGTCTGGAGTCAACAGCGGGGTTAACAGGGGTCATGAACGTTGCCCTCACCCATTTGCCCTTTGACCCCTGTCAGAATGAATCAAAGAGTGTTGCGGTGAATATATTAAGGAGCACAGCCGTAATCTTTGTGGAGGCCCCTGAATGGGCCCTTTATACCGAATCTGGGGCCTAAGGGTTGAGGCATGTGCTGCTTAGGTCTGGCAAACTGGTGATCTCTGGAAAGTATGATACGTTCTGGTAAAATCTGATGAAATTTGGGTTTGAGGGTAACTGACATTTGATTTTTGCTAGACTGCCATGTTTGAATAACCCTTTATTATTAGTATGTCTGCATCTCCCAAGCTCGAAGTGCTCTGTTCCACCTTGTGATGTTGTGAAGTTGTAGTTTTCATGTTAACAGCTACCTTTTAGTCCTGGAGATTGGCATTTCCAGGGCTGAAGTTCTCCAAATGTGTGAAGTGAAGTTGTATGGAGTTTAAAAACACAGTGGAGCACTTCCTGTATTACCACATGACATCACAAGGTGGAAGTGTTTTCTGTTTGAGAGAAGAACTCAGCCTAAATTTGCAGTTAGATTGTCCAAATGAGGGACAGTAAATTATAAACTATAGAACTTTTCTGGTGAAGGGTCCACTACATGCTTGTTTCCATAGAGATGTTACTGCATGTCCTGTAATGTTCTACAGTATGGCAAGACAAGCGGGTGGAGCCTACAGTCTTTCTTACAGGCAAGATGATAATTGAGTAAATGCAAGATGAATCCATTAAATGCCATACAATGGATCATTAAAGGCAAAGCGATAACAATTGCCAAGCCCTGAAGCAGGTGCCATATCTCCACCAAAAAAAAAAAAAGTTACATAGTGCATCAAAAAATTAAAGATAAAGTTTTCCAAAATGACCCTGGCAAAGAAATCCACCTCTAATATATTATTGATCTGTAACTCCATAATTTATTCATTCAAGATTTCAACTGTGGTTCAGTGCCTGTCGAGCTTTTGGGTTTTTTCAGTCTCCAATTATCACAGAAACCCTCCTGTGCAGACTGCAGAAGTTATTGACCAATCATGGAACAAAATGACTTCTTAAACACTTGGAACATTTTCTATTGAGTTTTCTGGGCCATTACGTGTGGATTTTTGTCCCCCCTCTCACAAAATAAACCTGAATTGCTTCTCCATCTTGTCACTGAATAGATGAGTTGTTTGAGAAGTGGTGATTTAAAGGAAATCAATTTTAATCAGAGTTTGGTGAAGAAGCGTCTGGGGAGGAGGAGGCGACAAGCAGCTTCACGTCGATACATGAATCAACAACCGACTAAAAAAGCTGTGATTTGGAAAAATGTGAAGTAAAGCGTGACCTTGGAGAGTGAAGGTCTGAAGTGGAAAGTCTGATAGCAAACTGGGATAGCATTTATTCCAACAATGTTTTAACAAGACTAAACGTGATAACAGTGAAGGAAAGAAAAATAGCTTTGCTGTTCCATCCATTTATTACCACTGTCAGTAACCTGTTCTAGAGCTGACTGAAGTGTCTTGATACCTTGCCGATAAGTCAATGATCTTGTCTGATCAGAAGCTAAGCAGGATTAGGCTTGGTCACTTGGATGGGAGTCCACTAGGTATACCAGGTGTCAGTAGCTTTAGTAAACTGTTGTTCTGTCCTTAGGCAAGGCATTTTACCTACCTTGGTTTGCACTAATGTGGTGTGAGTGGCACAGATTGGAAGCCTTGCCTCTGTCAGTCTGCCCCAGGGGAGCTGTGGCTACAGTATTAGCTTATCACCACCGAGTGTGGAATGAATGAATAATGCATGAATTTGTAAAGCGACTTTGAGCTTCTTAAAAAGCACTATATATAAGCTTTTCCCTTAACTGGATTCAGAAGGAATAATAATAATAATATTAGCAAATATATATAATTTTTGGATGACATACACTTTGTCCATCTCTTTAGTTGTTCTTTAATTTTGTATAAAACCATTTCTGCAAATTTAGGCCAGTTTCTGTGTGATGTGGGTCAAACATCCATCAGTTGGAGATTTGGGCTAATAGCCAGACCCCACTGTCCCCAAACTCACACATCACACACACACCACCACAGACCTGCTCCTGCTTGCTCCTGCCAGCTCCTGCTAGCTCCCTCTGCTACTGGCCCCAAACAGTTGTCCTAATACCTTTCCTAGTTTGGTCCCTAGCCTCCTTAGTACATTCCTTGGTCATGACTCTGTGCTAAACTTACAATTAGGTTACATTTAATGCACTGGCTGCTTTTCAATCTGACTGCCTTCATTCATGGCTCCTTCATTAATTGATTTAGGGTCAATTTAGCAGGAATTTCTGCAAACTTTCAGGAAGTGTTAGTGTCTGAGCTTCTGTTTACACACATTATGTACCATCAAGGTGAAAAGAGTGCTGTTGGTTTTGCTGTATACTTTCAGAATTTGAAGTTGGCCTTTTATATGCTTGTCTCCATGGAGATGTTGTTTTGCTTGGTATGTTCCACATTAAGGCTATCTATTTCCATGGTAACAGGCAAGTAATGTCACCAGGCCAAGTGACAGATCAGATTTTTTTTTTTAACCTTTCTGTGGAGATGTTACCTTGCTTACAGTATGCATGCATGTTTTCTATTGAAATTGTGAGCAATAAAAACAGCTGTAATTGTATTTAACGTAAGATTTAAGTTTTTATACTATGGAACATTCAAGGCAAAGCAGTATCATCTCCATGGAGACAAGCAAGTGGCAAACCCTCCAAAATAAATGTTACACAGTGCCTTTATTAAATAAAACATAAGCACTAATAATTATTGGGTCTCAAGATAATCAAAATTGGTCACTGAAATCATCCTTTGCTAATTCCAATAGCCTTGTATCAGTATAATCAATGTCAATGAGTTTTTTTACCAGCTGCATAGAACATGTGCTAATAACCCATGAGAGGAGAGTGGAGATTTATCGAGCTGCAGTGAAAGTGTATTTGTTTGGCTCTCATTTATTTTAGTCCTAACACATGTCTCTGACTCACAGCTCACAGTCTGTTTCTGTTTGTGCACTCGCTTGGCTTGTGTCTGCGCAAGGAGATTTGTCTGTTCCTCCAACCCAGTCTGGACCATGAAAGCTCAATCAAACCAGGACCAGACACAATTAGATCAAAACTAAACCAAATAGTTGAGAAAGATGAAAAAGATGTACTATCCAAATACATTACCATTATATAGTATGGACAATGGGTCTGATTTGTGCTGCACAGTATGTCACAATGAAAACAAAACTGAATTGAAAACTGCAGTTATTAGCTGATAAAATGTCCTATGCAAATGTATGCAATTTTATAGAAAAAATCTATCCAGAATAGACACTTAAAGGCAAAGTAACGTTATTTTACAATCTGAGCCTTCTTTCGGTAATAAAACAAGTAGTTTTACTCACCCATAGCATTTTTCTGTCAATTGGAGCAGTATCGCAGAACTTATGTTGAGCCGTTCTGTTCTAGTAATGATCCCCTATCTGTTAACATGGTGCTGTATCATTTGCTCGGGGCATTACTTTGCGGTCTCCAAATAACACAAACTTTAGCACTTTTCAAATCATAGAAGCCCGATGTCTTAATGAAAAATTTCGTTTGAAGCAAAAGTGGCCTGTAATCCGAGATTTAGCCATAGTTTCGAGTAGATGAGGACGCCAGTGCGCATGCGCGGACTGCTGCGGGGACCCAAATAGGAAACGCAAAGCTGAAAACTATGGATAAACCTCGGATTACAGGCCACTTTTGCTTCAAACGAAATTTTTCATTAAGACATCGGGCTTCTATGATTTGAAAAGTGCTAAAGTTTGTGTTATTTGGAGACCGCAAAGTAATGCCCCGAATACAAATGCTAACAAATGCTAACAGAAACGCGACAATGTAACTTTCTTCAAACAGCTCCAAATGACACGAACGTGATATGGGTGAGTCAAACGACTTGTTTTATTACCGAAAGAAGGCTCAGATTGTAAAATAACGTTACTTTTCCTTTAAATACTCCATGACTATATATTTAAGTGGGCATGATTGACAGGTGGATTAGGCAATCACAGGAAGACGGATTGTCCAACTGTATCAAAACTGCTTACGGGAAAAAAGAAAGAAAAAAAATATCACAGGAAATATCACAGGAGACTGAAAAACATTGTGGATTTCTCTGAATCTGAGGTGAGAGAAATGTCATTTGATTTAAAATGATGCATGACCAATGAGCGCCATTTCATGGTCACTGAAAAAAAAAATCTGATTGCAAGATGTTTGGTTCTGGCTGAAGTGATGGAGACTGATATCCCTCTGTATAAAATATGCAGAGAGATCATGCTGGATTTGCCAGGCAAGAAAAATCTTGTAGTAGATGGAGTTTAGACTTCTACAAACATGTTCTGAAATTTTATATATATATATATATATATATATATATATATATATATATATATATATATATATATATATATGTATATATATAGTACGTACCTCGGTTCAGACCCCACGGTTCGGTACATTTTCGGTACAGTGCAGGAAAAAAAACATAACCAGAAAGGCTGTCCTCAAAGGCAGCTTTTTATTGTTTAAATCTCCAGCTGAGATAGCTGCAACTTAAAACCTGTAAGTAAAACAAGTGAACACGCAAGCACCACATTGAGTTGTCATATATTGATATACTGATTGGTTACTGAGTTTTAACACATGGGTACCTTCACATACAATACCCACAAGTATCTAAACACTTTTTTACATTCACATAGCTCAGTGAACATGAGCTATAGGCCTGGCCTATATCACAGATAACAACATAACGCTGTTTTTAAACATGTGAATTTTTTTTTGTTTTTATATATCTTTGCAAATTCGTTGAGAAAGATTTTGGGTGCATATATATATATATATATATATATATATATATATATATATATATATATATATATATATATATATATATATATATATATATATATATATATACAGTATATATACAGGGGGTCCTCGACTTATGCCGTTTCGTGGTTACGAACACGCCCCCATAAAAAAAAAATAATAATATTACGCGTCATTCCATCTTACGCGGTTTAGCATGGTAAGCGACGTAAACAAACGCGGACAGCGCACGGCGGAAGAATACGCTTTGTTGTGGTTGTGGGCGGAAGTACCTGATGTGGGCTCAGATCTGCTCCTATGAAAGCGGCAGTGATAACCAAGCAGCGTAGTGGTCTAATTATTGAGATGGAAAGGGTATTGGTGCTTTGGTTGGAAGATCAAAATCAAATTCTGACTTATGACGAAATTCGGGTTACGACGCCTCTTAAGAATGGATCAACGTCATAACCCGAGGACCCCCTGTATATATATATATATATATATATATATATATATATATATATATATATATATATATATATATATATATATATATATATAGTTGTGTTTAGGGTCGCCAACCGTCCCGTATTCAGAAACAAAAGTACGTGTCTCGTATTAAACTTCTACCGGTGTGCGGGCCGCGCTTCGTCTGGAGCTGTGGATACCGCACGTCAGCGAGCGCGCGCGCGCAGCTCTTTCGCACATGTAACGTGTATGACAGGGCAGGTTAAACTTTATAAAACACCCTATCTGTCCGTGCCTCACTTACCCCCTTTTCACGCTCTCTCTCCTCCGGCTCATAGCGCACATAAGCTCCTCCTCAATGCGCTCCGATTAGAAGAGCAACACAAAGTGCGGGGGGGTGTCCGTGATTTTCCGCTTTTTTCATGACTGATGACTTTCATCCCTGTGTATACATGTTCATCAGGGCTCGCAAATGGCAATGGTTAAAGAGTCCTCAAGGAAACCCTTGCAAAATGAAAGTCCCGTGGTCAGTTCAATATTAAACTTTTGTACCGTATATTCTCTGTATATATATAGGCGCTGTATGTACAATATAGTATTATATATTTCTATTTTCACAGAAACCAAACCAGAGCAAACATGTGGTGAACAGCTGCGAAACGTATTCGACCAAATAAACGTTTGACAAATTGAATTTCTTTTTGCCAAACCAGAGCAAGTTACAGGTCAGAGTGGCAACCCTGCTCACAATCACAGTGCCTTTTTCTAGGTTTGTTTGTTGTGTAAAACCACCAGTGTTTGAATAAATGTAAGGTACAACTTTTTAACGTTATACTGTGGGACATTCCAGGCATAGCAATGATATATCCATAGTAACGAGACGGTGACGGACCCCCAACCAAAAATGTACGTAGTGCACCTTTAATGCTCTTGTGCACTCTTAACAGAATCTTAATTTTTAAACAAATATCTTTTAAAATTCTCATATATGAAATATACATAAAATTGTGTTGTTGGGGTGTTGGAGATAGTAAGAAAATTAGGTCAGAACATATCCATATATCTTGTGTGATGTTCCTGATCTGTAGTGGTCAGTACCAAAAGTGATCCAAGGACAGAATGGTATTGACAGGGGATGAACTTGACAGGTGAAAGCGGGCTCCCTTGTGTTGTCCCATCCAACTGTTAAACGACTGAAGTTCAAATAACCTCTTGGGTTCTTTTAAAGACAATACAGGAGGAGGTGTACAGTATTTATCTTGTTGGCATGTTTCACATACAGGCTGCAAGCCATCTTCAGAACTGCTTTCTGGGATTACTGAAGTTCAAATTATTGTTGTTCTGATAGTCTGTTTGTGTATATAGAATTGGTCACATAGTTTTGGCTGATACAATATACAGTAAAGAGTTGGGCTTTTAAACTCCAGTCTCATCACATGTACGTGATGGAGGTGCCCCTTTATTGAATCAGTCTGCAGTGTTCTCTGTGTATATTGGATTAAACCTGGAAGTGTGTTGGGGCTGATTTAAAATGAAGTGACAGAGTTTTTTGTTTCTTGGGCCAAAGCCGGAGTGCTCGTTGTAGAGAGACTTTTAGTATCAAAAAACTGAGACCAAGCTCCTGCTACAAATGCAATTCAACTTTTTAGTTCATTTATACCATTTTATTTACCTGTATTTACACAGCGATAGTTAGGTTAGGTTTAGATGAGTTTATTTGCCATTAAAAACCCCACATTGGAAAAACATGCAAAATACTGAAAGTGCAACATGAGACCTTAAAAACAACCACATAAACAATTACAGACGACTTATGACACTGAAACAAACAAGATGAAAAGATCAAGGAGCTTATATACTTGTTATAACTACTTGACTTTATTTTCGTGACTGTATTGTAGAAATTATCATCAGTAAATTTATTAGTAAATAACATTTGTGCAACTCAAAACATGCTCCAGGTAAAATCCTCCAGCTTAGGTCCTGACCAAGCCGAGCAATAAGATCATGGAGATGGGTCCCCGGGCGCCTGAAAGACGAGCTGCCCACTGCTCCTGAAGGATGGGTCAAATGCAGAGAAATAATTTCCCTACGGGGATGAATAAAGTCTGTCTTCTTCTTCTTCTTCTTCTTCTTCTTCTTCTTCTTCTTCTTCTTCTTCTTCTTCTTCTTCTTCTTCTTCTGTCTTCTTCTTCTTCTTCTTCTTCTTCTTCTTACCTTTTAGATATGTCATGGCAAAGTTTTTTTTTAAAAGCCTGATTTATAGCCCTTTTTTAGACATTCAAAAACACTTTACATGTGGTGAGTTACAGATGCAAGGCTGCCAATCTGCCCTCTGACCACCACCAACACTCACACCACATTCATACTAGGCAAGGTGGGTGAAGTGCCTTGCCTAAGGACACAAAAACAGTTAAAGCTCAAACTGACTGCCTCCCACCTTCAACTAGGATTATGACATGGTAGTATCTGAAAACCAGCAATAAGGTGGATGTTTTACCCATCAAGCTAACACATTAACAAACTGCTAGAATAGTCATATATTATTCTACTCTCTTAAACTTAGACTTAGACGAACTTTATTCATCCACAAGGGAAATTGTTTTCTCTCTTGACTCATTACAAAGGCCCCAGGTCAACATCACCCGATCACGTTCATTAAAGGTTTCCACTTCATGCTTTGGGCTCTGATCCAGCCCTCATGTGTCTGACTCGGCACTGCTAATTATATTTTGACTGACAGGTTATGCTTCGTTTTAATGATCTCCTCTCCCCTCAAGTGTTGTTTATGGATCATTTTACATCAGAGGCACTTTTCAACCATATAAGGTGAACCATTTTTAAATAATTCAGTGGTTCTCAAACTATTCTCACAAAGTGTACCTAATATATTATTTGGCTGAGTACCACCAGATCTAAACCTGGACTATATGAGGGTTAAACATCGTCTGAAATTAGCCTGAATCAGGCTGGATAAAGGTCCTATATTACCAAAATTGATTTGTGAGCTTTTAGCCATGTTAGAATGCTGATAACTTCTCAAAAACATACCTGAAGTTGTGTTTTGTTTCATTCAGACATGTTTGATTAATCTTTTATTATTAGTCTGTCAAGCTACAAGCGTAAAATAACTGTTCCACTTTATGATGTCATGTAGTGGTAGTTTTCAAGTTAACAGTTACCTTTTATCCTTTGTGTAGTAGAGATGGGGAATTTCAGGGCTGAAATTATCCAAATGATACTGATAGAGCTCAAGATCATTGTAGAGCTATTCAGGAAAGGTTCATTTCAGTCCATGCAACATTTCTATATTGATTAGTATCTGGCTTTTGATTCCACCAACATAAATGTGTCTCTATATAAAACTTCTCAAACTGCAGAGGGCCTTCTATGTACCACCATGTACCAGAGATGTGATAGATGAGATGAGGATGTGTTTTCAAGTGTCATAAGATCAAAACAGGAGTGGATTCGGCAGCAGAGAATACGTCTAAAAAGTGATGAGGGAGGACAGCAGAGGAGGAAGGCGAATGATCGATATAAGCAGCTCTGACAGAAAGGAGGTATTTTGACAGACAGGTGAGTGGGAGAGAAGGGAGAAAGAGGTTATAACAGGGTACAAGTGACGGACAGGTAAAGAACAGGGGAGGAGTAGAGGAGAGAAGGATGCGGAGGTTCTGATGAGAGGTGATGAGAGGAGGGTGGAGATGAAGGCTTTTTGACAAGCTGAGAAACGCTTGAGCAGATTGGAAAATGGGATGGGGTTGTCAAAATGTAGTCTTGTACTTTTAAGCAATGAGTGGAATTGAATTAGTATCTCTGACACAACGGTAACTCCAACCAAAAACAAGAATTTGACACATTTTCGTCAATCCCTGTCATAACAGATATTTGAGCAACAATATGGTTTGGGCAAGATTTGGGCTGGGAAGGGCTGGGCGATACAGGGGTAAAAATTTGAGATAGACTGATATATATTGGTTATTTTGACTTATTGTATCATTTAATGGCCTTAAATCTCTCTCTGATATTTTATAATATGAAGAGATGCACTAAACTTGACATATATATTATAGGTTTTTGTTAAAAAAAAAAAAATAAATGAAAAAGTGCTGTTTTATATTACCGAATTTGGAGAACATATTAACTAAAATATTGGCAGAATTTATCGGTCATCGGTTACACTGGCCATGAAAAGGCCCTTATCGATCAGTCTGTCAAAATCAAATCTTGATCTGATTTCTGAAGATATATCAACATATCACAAGTTAGTCTGTTTCTGTTTAATCATGCAGAAGTATACTCAAACACAGACACTATTTTCCCACCCACCCACTCTTCCTATTGGCCACTCTCTCTCTGTTATGCTTTAAGGGAGTGTAATAGATAATATTCCCTACAACTGTATATAGCTGTGATCTTATTTGATATTGTATTTTATAACTTATTTTTCAATTTTATTCTGATTTGTACATATACATTTATTATCATTTTTTATTTTTAGAATTATGTCTCTTTTGACACTGGTCTATTGCTCTTTGGTTGCTATTCCATCTTTTGTTTTGTTACCCTCTGTTATATATAATATTTGATGAGTGAGCTACTGTACCCCTGTTTCCCTTGTGGATCAATAAAGTCTAAGTCTAAGACAGATGGATTTAAAGCTACTGTACCATATGTGAGTTTTGTTTTTGTTTTTTCTAACAGGTAATGTCAGATGTGAAACCTGTTCTCTCCTCTCCTCTCCTCTCACCTGGCCTTTGTTCAGACTCACCTGTGCTCCTTCGTCTTCTTCTGACAGATCAACCCTGGCACACTATCAGACCGCAGTAACATAGACAGCAACTAGTAGTGATATGTGAGAATACAACAGGACGGGGTTGGTCAGTTTATAGTTGCAAATGGTAGCTTTAAAGGGATATATGCCACCCCCAGGTCAAACTTGGGCATCTCCCCACAGTCCAGAGACTAAAATAAGTGGTGGAAAGCGTTTTCCTGCTCACCCAGCCATTGTCCTAGTCTGTCAGCACTGACCGCCGCGGTATCTGCAGCTACTCCGCGTTAGACTGGAGTCTTACCGTTGCCAACGAAAGATTTTGGCCAAAAGGAATTAATTTGCTCGATGCTTTTCCCAGTTACTTTCTGTGTAGTACGCATTCATATTGAGTGCAAATAAATGTGCAAATCAACACAGAGAGCTTGACTTGGTCATTTTGGGGTGGGAACTATTTTTCAGTGCGGAAAAACACAGCCGAAGCACACACCACGCTGCGTAACAGGGGAACTGCTAACCTGGTCCGTAACAGGGATTCCCCTGTCAGCGTGGTGTGTGCTTCGGCTGTCTTTTTCCGCACTGAAAAATAGTTCCCACCCAAAATGACCAAGTCAAGCTTTCCGTGTTGATTTGCACATTTATTTGCACTCGATATGAATGCGCACTACACAGAAAGTAATTGGGAAAAGCATTGAGCAAATTAATTCCTTTTGGCTGAAATCTTTCGTTGGCGACGTTAGACTCCAGTCTAACGCGGAGTAGCTGCAGATACCGCTGCGGTCAGTGCTGACAGACTCGGACAATGGCTGGGTCACCAGGAAAACGCTTTCCACCACTTATTTTAGTCTCTGGACTGTGGGGAGATGCCCAAGTTTGACCTGGGGGTGGCATATCCCTTTAACCAGCACAGTAAACAGTGAACTCTCAGAAGCAATATGTACGTTACTTCTTGATAACATATAAAAGCATATAAAACACATAACATATAAAAAAGCCTGAATGGTGATAAAATTGAAATTGTGATCTTACCTCAAGAAAACTTTCATTTTTTTTCTTTAGGGCATGCACACAAAATTCTACAGTTAATCTCATCAGTTTATGTTAAAGCCACAAACATACCTAGAGTTATGCTTTGTTTCATTCACACATGTTTAACACATAAACCCTGCATATTTAGGCTTCTTCTCTGAAACAGAAAACATGTTCCACCTTGTGATGTCATATGTCATGTTTAATCTCTATACACCTTCACTAGAATCATTTGTATAATTTCAGCCCTGGAATTGACAGACCGTACTAAACTAAAGGTAGCTGTGAACTTTAAACCTACTTCTTCATGACGTCACAAGGTGGAACAGAGCATTTTGAGCTTGGAGCTGTAGACAGACAAATAATAAAGGGTTACTCAAGCATGTGTAAATAAAACAAAACACAACCCCATATACTGTATGTTTTTGATGAGGTAACATTCTAACATGCCTTAAAGCTGTGGAATATAGGACCTTTAATCACAAAGTTAGGTTTACTAATAAATCAAAAAATATTCCCTAGGCAGTAATTCTCTTTTTATCTGTTCAAAATCTTTGCCATATATTAATGCTTTTCAGATTGGTTTAGTGTTTGTGCATTTAGACATTCTAGTGACAACTAACACAAAAAAACCCAATACACTTTCTCTCCCCCCCAATCCTGCTGTGCTCTACAAAAAGAGCTTTTTATTTACTATTGGACAGAAATACAAAGAAAACATTTATTTTTCAGTGAGAGACAATCACAAACACTGCCAAGGAATAATTACTTGAAAAGCTCAGGCGGTTTTTCATTAAATTCTTTGTTTTTTTCCCAAATCCCTTGAATGCACCATGAAGGAGGTTTGTTAAAATGAGAAGTAACAGACTGGCACCATCACCGTGACTAATGTACCAGACTGGATTAGAGGCACTTCACTGGTTTTAATGTGGAAATGGGACCAGAGACTTGCAGAGCTTTTAACTGTCTTTTTGTGTCTTTGTAAATGTCATGAGAAAAATGAGAGAAATGCCACTCTGGCAAACTGAAGACTGAAGAAAGATTGAGGGCCTGTTTACATGAGAACGCTTATGGGTAAAAACGACATAATATTTTATCGGAAGTGCCTTTTATTTAGACGGTGATGGTGTTTTGGGGGCTTAAAAACGCAAAAAACTGAAACCGCCCTCCAAAGTGGAAAACTTGAATACGCGCCGCTGTAGCGTTTTATCTACACTGCCCAAGACGCAAAACTCTGGTCAAATCTGCTGACATCGTGTACGTGTTTATGTCACATCGGTCCATATATCAGTGTACTTTGTTTGGCAGGATTCCCAGTCCACACCTTGTTGCGCCTTCGTTGCTTTGTAGTCTAACGTGGTCTGAAGCAATAGTTGAACTTCTTCGTCTGACCACACAATTTTTTTTTGCTACAGGTAGCCATGCTTTGTTTTGCATTTGCGCAGATGAGAAGAAGGAAGATTCTACGCATGCGCGCGGACATAGTGATAATGTATCACAGCACCACCTACCCGCCTGACATGCATACCCAATCCAATTCCACACACTTTTAGAAGTGACTTTATTGATCTCACACAGGAGAAATTCTTCTCTGCATTTAACCCATCCTGTTATTAGGAGCAGTGGGCAGCACATGACTGCGCCCGGGGGCCATCTCCATGATCTTCTTGCTTCGGTTTGGTCAGGACCACAGCTGGAGGAGTTTACCTATGGTGCATGTTTTGGGTTGATGGGGGAAACCAGAGTGCCCGTAAGAAACCCACCCAGACACGGGGAGAACATGCAAACTCCACACAGAAAGGCTCGGGCGACCCAGGGATCGAACCCAGACCATGCAGGCAAACTCCACACAGAACACACACAGAAAGGCCTGGGCAACCGAACCCGGAACCTTCTTGCTGTGAAGCATGAGCGCTAGCCACTCAGCCACCATGCTGCCAGATTTTTTGATGTTTTGCGTGAGATTTCCTCCCGAAAACGCTTGTCTAAATGCGGAATAAAAAGTAAAGACACAACGCCACTTTTGCATCTTCTGTTCAGACTGCTATCATATAAACGTAGCCTAATTGAGTTTTTTCAATTTTTCTTGATTTTGACACATATTTATTTTACTTTTACATTATGAAATGAATGCTCAGTCTGTATAAACAAAACATTTTTATTTAGTCAAAGGTGCACTATGTGCACCACAGTATTGTAACGTTGGATTAGACCAGATGTAGTGTTTATAGTAACTGCGAATTTTCAACACCTGTACATAGGGGACTTTTAAAGGGGGTTAGAGTCCAGAAATGGACTGTTAAAACAGGGCTCTCAAGTCTCACGCTTTGAGAGTGTGACACACGCAATTCAACGTGTTCACATGGTATTTCTCACACTGAAATTTAGTTAGTTACAATTCAAGCGCAGCGCACAGCGCTTCTGTGCCCAGAAAATCGGTCTGTGTGGCTCAGAAGAGTTAGTTATGCACCGCGCCGTTTTCAGCGTAAAAAAAACCTCACTCACTCGGAATTCCAGGTGCCACAGTGGGGCACTGTCATTGTGTCTTTAGGCAAAACACTTCGCCCACATTGCCTAGTATGAAAGTGGAGTGTGCGTGAGTGTTGGTGGTGGTCAGAGGGGTCGATGACGCAGATTGGCAGCCTCACTTCCGTCAGTCTGCCCCAGGGCAGCTGTGGCTACAAAAAAGTAGCTTACCACCACCAAGTGTGGAGTGAATGAACAATGAAGTGTAAAGCACTTCGGGTGTCATGAAAGGCGCTATATAAATGCTATGAATTATTATTATTACCCCTAAACTGTGTGCACATCTCTGATAAGTCAATAAATAAACAAGTAGGGTTTTGTTATGTCATATACTGTACTGTCTAGCCTGTTTTTAGACTTTGGATGGGAAACACCACTCTGCATAGCCACTGCCCCTCTGTCCACTCTTTAATATTGTGAGTCATTTCCAGATTTGGTCCATGTCTGTATAGCCCATATGATACTCCCACTGTGTACTTCAAGGTATTTCATTAACGCTTCTTGAACAAGATAAGTACATGTTTTATGAAGTACTCCACTGCAGACTCTCATTCAGAACTACCCTGAACCATAATTTATCAAAAACTACACCGTATTATTACCGTGCATCATCAAATTCCTCCCCAATGACACAACTCCAATTTTGTCTGTGTATAAGTGCTCATTTGGGAACTCTACGCAGTATTAAAGTACATAGAGGAGGGTTAGTCTGTGCGGCAGGGTGGTTAACTTATCACCTGTTACTGTGGTTATTCTATCTTCTGCTTCTCAGTAAAGGAGGTTGTGGGTTAGACTTCTGATCTGCATGTGACCCTTATGTTTGTGTTTCTTCTTCTAACCATTCAAAACAATGAAGAATCAGATTAAGGATGCACTGATCGAGCTTCTTCTGTTCCGATGCCAATGCCAATACTATACCCGATATCAACTTGTACTTGGGCAGAGGCTAAATAAAATAAAACTATACTTTATTTCCTTTAAACACACAGCGCATGGTAAAACAAAAATAAAAATTCAACTTATAATATTATGAGGTGTTTTAGCCCACTTTTGTCAGTAAGTCGTCTTATTACACAAATGTATAAACCTATTTAGGATATCGACTGAAACTGATATCCATCAAATTTTTTTGTATTTTGTGGTACATCCCCAGTTCTAATCAGTCTTTATAGATTAAACGGAAATTTGTAATCTCAGAATATAATCCCATCTCTGTCTTTTTATTCCAGGCTGATTAGACTATAGGCTAGGTCTGTGTATCTTTTCATTGGGTTTATCTAATAGTCCATTATCTATATAAGAAATAAAATATGTGAGTTGGTGAAGTTCAACCTGGATTTAAACATGGACAGACAAATGAGCAAGGTGCTATGGAAAGTTTATATAGTAGAAGTTGGTGTTTAAAACTCAACAGTAACACACAGGTGGTGGTGAAGAGGAGGGGATAGAGAGCCTGAGGTGTCTGAATGGTTTGTTTTATTGCATGTTGGAGGAGAGAGAAATGAGATGTGTTTATGTTTCTTGTAAATATTGTTTTCTTTTTTTTAATGTACCTTCTGGAACATTATAGCCCAGGGATCTATAATATGCACGGGATAAACCACACCAATCCTCAGTACTGGAGCTGAGCCCAGAAAGAATTATAAAATTATAGCCACAGTGTTATTTTTGAGAAATCAAACTGCCTGTGTTCTGGTCACTGGGCATTGACAGGTTACATAAAGGTCAGGTTTTGACCAGTTTCTTCTGTATTTTCACAATAAGAAACGTTTTTGAAATTTAAAGGTGCATTGCACAACTTTTCTGGTGGAGGGATCATTACCTACTTGTCTTCATGGAGATGCTTTTGCTTTGCCTGGCACGTTCCATGGTATGACATAAACATATCTATCCGGTATTTATTAATTACAGGTGTTTTTATTGCTCAAAAATACATTGATTCTTGCTGAGAATAGGGGAGACTCTCCACAGATCTGAACTGTAATGTAGCGTAGTGATAAATAGGTTTAATGTATACTATGGAACATTCTAGACAAAGCAATAACATTTCCATAAAGACAAACAGGTGGCGGACCCTACACAAAAATGTTACGCAGTGCACCTTTAAAATCATCCAAATGTCTAAAAAGAATAAGGGAAAAAAAGCTAGGACTCATGTGTCACTAAGCATGGGCCAACACAGCGCCTTTTGGTTCTTTGTTTCATCTTCCAGATCTTCTTCTACTTCCATGGTACAGTTCCTTTATCATGTTTCTCATTCTTTGTCCAGAGCTGCAGCAGAACGGCCGGATCCTCACACTGCCCCTAGAGGCCGGACACGTGCACTCCCTGTTCCCGGACGACACCGGGAAGAAATTGTACGTGGCCACGAAGGACACTCTGCTCTCCGCCAACCTGGATGACATCACCCACGACCCACGCAAGGTTAGAACACAGTACTGATGTTAATTACTTTTTAAATGTTGCCATCTTGTTTTCAAGTATCAAAAAAGAGCTTGTTGCTCATCTAAAACTCAAATTTCTTAACTCCTATTTTTCATAATTTACATTTATTAAAAAAAAAAAAAAAAAAAGAAATGTTGCAAATACAGTATGTAGCCTAGACTGTTTGAACATAATGGGAAGTAAAAAGTTTTGTCATAGTCAATCTTGGGCTTTAAAGGCAAAGTAACGTTATTTTACAATCTGAGCCTTCTTTCGGTAATAAAACAAGTCGTTTGACTCACCCATATCACGTTCGTGTCATTTGGAGCTGTTTGATGAAAGTTATGTTGTAGCGTAACCATTAGCATTTGTTTTCGGGGCATTACTTTGCAGTCTCCAAATAACACAAACTTTAGCACTTTTCAAATCATAGAAGCCCGATGTCTTAATGTAAGAAATCGTTTGAAGCAAAAGTGGCCTGTAATCCGAGATTTATCCATAGTTTTCAGCTTTGCGTTTCATGTTTGGGGCCCAGGAGCAGTCCGCGCATGCGCACTGGCGTCCTCATCTACTCGAAACTATGGCTAAATCTCGGATTACAGGCCACTTTTGCTTCAAACGATTTCTTACATTAAGACATCGGGCTTCTATGATTTGAAAAGTGCTAAAGTTTGTGTTATTTGGACACCGCAAAGTAATGCCCCGAGCAAATGATACAGCACCATGTTAACAGATACGGGATCATTAGTAGAACAGAACGGCTCAACATAAGTTCTGCGATACTGCTCCAATTGACAGAAAAATGCTATGGGTGAGTAAAACTACTTGTTTTATTGCCGAAAGAAGGCTCAGATTGTAAAAAAACGTTAATTTGCCTTTAAATAGGCTTCCTATTGATATGAAGAGATACTATTGCAGAGACTAAAAATAACATTTAGCATTTATTTTAAAACAAAACAAAAGCATATGACTAAACTGATAAAAATTAGTTCTTTAATTGTTAAATGATCACATTTTTGTATAGCACTTTGGCAACTTTAAGGCACTTTAGATACATACATACATACATACATACATACATACATACATACATACATACATACATACATACATACATACATAATGAGATTGTAAGCATCTCACTTCAGTGCAGACATTTAAGTATGATATTTACAACACAGCAGGATATTTACAACAAAGTATAGAAAAAAAAATAGCCTAACTACACATTAATTACCAGGTTATTGCAAGTCTTGCTCAGATATTGCAGTAGGGGTGACACATACTGCCATATATTCACTTTACATCAAGGAGCTCACCCATTCATTCACAAGTATATGGGGTGATTTGGGTTAAGAGTCCAACAACACAACAACAGCATTCGTCTGTGGGAGCTCGAATTATACCACCAACCTGTGACATTTTCTGGATCAATGCTGATATTCCAGTATCAGTCTACCTTAATTTTTGATTCAGTTTTGAAATGTTGGAACACTATATAACCCACAATGTTATTTCAGTATAGAGCATTAGTTCTTCTTTTTTAAATACCCCTGAGAAAATCTATCTTTCAGTAGAAGTTGAGACATGGTTGAAACATGCGTCAGACTGAGATCGAAGGTGGATAGAGAGAATAGAGGAAGGTCACACCCACTGAGTAAACGCACTAATATCCTCTGATCACAATCTCAAACACTGGATCACATACTTCTCTTTTTACTGACCTTTTGAAGGGTTTAATCATTTACAATACTACAAATACAAAATATTACAAATACTACAAATACTACTGCTAACTTAACTTTTTGGTGCAGTTCAGATATATTTTTTCCGTTTGATATTCTGGGCTAATTGCCAAAAGAGCCTTGTCTATATCGATGTTAGCTTACTGTCTCACAAGTTCATTTGTGTCTTTTGCCACTGCTGTTAAAGGTGCATTGTGTAACTTTTCTGGTGGAATGTTTCACAGTATGGTATTAAACCTTTCTACCTAGACCAAACCAAGATACAGGTCAGATCTGTGGAGAGGCAACCCTGCTCACAGTCAGAATGCCTGTTTTTCTAAGTATTTTTGAGCTATGAAACCAGCTGCAATTGAATGACTGTAAGGCAGAGCAGTGACATATCAATAGAAACAAGCAGGTGAAAGCCCCCCAACCAAAAGGTTACACAGTGCACCTTTAAAAAGAAATTCAATCTTTAGCTTGTTCTTTGGTTGTGTATTTTATTGCGACTTTCGGAACACAAACAGACTAAGTAAAACTACTATTGAAATTAGATACTCATTTGACAGGTATCAATACTGTATATACTGTATTGCCACATGACAAGGTGGAACAGTGTTTTCTGTTTGAGAAAAGAACTCAGCCTAAATATGCAGGATTTGTTTGTTAAACGTGTGAATGAAACAAAACAAAACTCTAACATTATAAGCGTAAGTGTAATATGGGTCCATTAGTCAGACACATATACAATATAACATAATTATATATATATAATTTTTGAAAGCTTATAGTTCTTCATCATTCCCATGGACCACCTGTGACTAAACCTTCTGCCATTTTGAAATGCAGAAAAATATATATATTTTATAATTATAAAGGTCAACACCACATTTTTAGCTGTTTATTGTGAGGGTTTCAGATAACCGCATCCATTCAAACTGGATTGAATAAGAATTATTTGACCTAGAAGTTAAAATATTTAAAGTATGTGTTCTGCAAATATTTGGCAAATTTGTAGAGGGATTTTCTCTGAGGGCACCGAACCAGGCCTGTCGTTCAGTGAGTCCAGATGGAACAGAGTAAAAAAGTGAATATTTTTATTATCCAAGGCTAAATATAGGCTCAAATCCACCCACAGGAAAACCCTAGTCCTCAACACTGGTGAGTCTATTTCTGATTTAGTCAAATGGATATTCTTGGCTGTGGTCAGTCCTGGTTTAGACTATAGTCTGGTTTAGTCCGGGGTTACTCATGTGAGAGAGTTTCTCCTGAAATATGGTTTCTCGAAAGGTTTCAATCTTTCCAAAGCCGAGTTCTTTATGTAAAAGGGCCAGTTAGCAGGTTTCACATTTGTCATCTCCTGGTAACAAAATTCAAAAATAAACGTAAAGATGTCCTCTGTAGCTTTTTGGTTCACCTGCTTGTATTTATGGATATGGCATTGCTCTGCCTGGAATGTTCCACAGTGCGACATTAAACTGCTACTTTACATCTATTCAATTACAGATGGTTTTATAGCTCAAAAACACCAAGAAATACAGGCATTCTGACTGTGAGTGGGGTTCTCTTAGATCTGACCTGTAGTTTGGTCTTTTTTGGTCTCCATGAAGATAGAAAGGTTTAATGCCATACTGTGAAACATTTCAGACAAAGCAATAACATCACCATGTGCAGTTAATATGATTAACTTAGATTAACCTAGATTCAGGAGCTGGACCATGCCTCAACGTCCTCGCCAGCCAACCACAGCTCATCTCGACCACGCCTTTAATTACCCAGAAGCACTATTCATACAGTCAGTCCCGATAACACCGTCCACGTCAGCTTTCTCGACCCACTCCCCCCAAACCCGTGTCTCTCGTCCATCCTTCAGCACGAAGACATCATCATTTTTTTTAATTTTTTTTTATCTCAGTAAATGTATTTGAGGATTTACAAGTAGAGGTTCCTGTCTTCGTCTCAGTGGTATTTAGCATAGCATAAAATGAGGCAGAGCACTTTGCTGGGTTGTAAAATATGTTTACAATCACAGTACAGGGATAAGTTCAAATATAAAATACAAAATTAAATTGGTTACACTTTTAATGCTGTTAAAAATGTAAAATGTGATCTTAATGTAAAAATGGGCGAGGTACAAACCCAAGGCACACGACTGATCAGATTAAAAGTCCTTCATTGCGTAAGGGGATGGACACGAACATACTTCGTCTAACTGGCTGGTCTTCATCAGGGCATGGGCCTGTAGCTTATATAATCAGTTGGTGTACCTCAGGTTTGTACCTCATCCATTTTTTCATTGCTAAGGGCTATATTTTAACAGCATGAAATGTAGCCAATTTCAGTTTGGTTTGAATATTTTGTGTTCTGGCGTTTTAGTTCTTGTTCCTTTAAGGGTCCAAATTCACCTATTTTCCGATCTGTTATAATGTTTCCACATCAAAAACATCATGTTTTTTGTGTTTTGTTTCATTCACACAAACCCTACATAATTCAGGGATGAAAGTGGCCAATCATGGCCCCGCTGGAAAATTTTAAAATATTGAAATTTGGATTTCTATACGCTATATGTTAGCAATAAAGTAAAACTGTACATAAAAGTACCAAAAAAACCCACATTTTATGAACATTTAGGCCTACTCGTAGTATATATTGGATTTGTTTTTGCTTTGGACTTCGTCTAATCAGAGCGCATTGAGGAGGAGCTTATGCGCGCTAAAAGGCGCAGGTGAAAAAGTGAGGAGCGACGCGTTTAGTGAGGCACGGGCAGGTAGGATGAGGTATAGGATGTTTTATAAAGTTTAACCTGTGTACACGCAATGGTACAGGCTGTTGTGAAAGAGCTGCGCTCACTCGCTCGGTCCGCGCCTCCAGACACAGGCTCACGTCCGTGTTTAATACGAAGTTTAATACGAGATACACGTACTTTTGTTCTGAATACGGGACGATTCTGTTTTTCAAGGGACGGTTGGCGACCCTAAACACAACTATACATATATATATATATACACCCAAAATCTTTCTCAACGAATTTGCACAGATGTTAAAAAAAAAAAAAAAAATTACCCCGCAGCTGGAAAAAAAAAGCGGAGATCCGCTAAAAAACGGAACTCTTTCATCCCTGATAATTAGACTTAATTAATTAATTAGAGTTCTTTCCTCAAACAGAAAGCACTCATTTCCGTCTTGTGATATCATGTGGTAATACAGGAAGTGCTCCACTGTGTTTTTAAACTCCATACACAGCTCTTAACATGAAAACTCGATTCATGACATCACAAGGTGGAATAGAGCATTTTGAGCTTTGGGGATATTGGCAGACTCTAACATGAATGAAACAAAACACAAGTCCAAGTATGTTTTTGAGGTGGTAATAACATTATAACATGTCTTAAAGCTCACAAGAATCCATAGGATCTTTTAATTTTCTGTTTTGCTGTTGTACAAAACATAAGTAGATTTCTGTTGTCCCGTGTAACCCTCTGTCTTAGCGCTGTCTTCTCTTTACCCCACACGATGCACACACACATATCGATGTTTGGGTCTGTGTTTGGTGAAGCTCAGTGGCCCAAATGTGATGGAGTATTGTCCCGGGCCACAGCTGGGACCATTCCCACCAAAACACGTCAAAACTCATCAGAGCTACATGTTTGTGTCGTGTTTTCATGGTTGAGCTGCTCTGATCTTCACATGCGGGCCTCCTCAGGGGCAAGGGGTATGGCATGGAGGACAAAAAATGAACTAAAGTTTACAAATGAATGGCTACATGACTTATATGTGCAGTGAAGGATTTGTAAAGCATTTGGCTGGTCTAGTATGCAGACAAATAAGGTGTGAAGAGGTGCAGTCAGAAAAGGACTTAAAGGGCCCATATTACACTATTTTCTGATCGCTGTTATAATGTTGTTACCTCCTCAAAAACATACCCGGAGTTGTGCTTTGTTTCATTCACACAAACCCTGCTGTTAACTTGAAAACTAACATTACAGTACATGATGTCATGAGGTGGAACAGAGCATTCTGAACTTTGGAGTTGTAGACTGACTAATAATAAAGGGTACTTAAAGGGTACTTAATGTGTGAATAATTTTGAGTAATATAGAACCTTTCAAAACTGGGAAACTGTTGCTATAAAATGATCTTGTGTTATCCTTGTTCTGGTTATGTGTCAGTTAGCAAAATTAATCAGATAGTTAGGAACAGAATCGAACAAAATTGCAGTTATGATCCAATATAACACATGGTGTGCACATGTCAAGCTGTGCAACTTTGCAAGTGGGTCATTTCAAAATTCAAGATTTTATTAATATTGTCATAGAAAACAATGAAGTTACATTTAGAACATCAAACACTGCATATTTTTTATATAAATTCATTTAAATGAATTGAATGATTTACATTTTTAATGTGTACTATGTAACTTTTCTGCTGGAGGGTCTGTCACCTCTCTACTGTCTCCATGAAGATGCTGTTGTTTTGAATGAAATGTTCTACAGTAAACAATGTGTGAATGTGTGGTTTCTCAAGGGAGTTCTGAGCAATATTAACACTTGTAGTTAAATATTATGAAGTAAATTAAGATATACAAGTTTAATATTATAGTGTGGAACATTCCAGGCAAAGAAATAACAGAACAGATGTCTTCCATATTTCAGAGACATGTGCTACAAATAGCGGCTGTGGTTGGATCATCTAAAATTTGGACAGAGGTTTTTCACGCTCTGTTGTCCAGTTACAGTCTCTTCTCGATTTGAACAGAATGTAGAAGGGACTGGCTGGTCAGGCAACAGTCTATGATGTGGAGACACAAAAACTTTGATCTGAACAAGGTTTGAACCAGTCACTCTCCCATTACTTGTTCAGAAATACAGGTCTGGAAAAAAAATAAGAGACCACTGCAAAATCATCAGTTTTTTCTGATTTTACTACTTACAGATATGTGTTTGGGCAAAAGGAACATTTTTGTTTGAGTCTATAAACTACTGACAACATTTTTCTCAAAGTCCACATAAAAATATTTTCGTTGAGAGCATTTATTTGCAGAAAATGACAAACGGTCAAAATAACATAAAAGATACATGTTTTCAGACCTCAAACAACGCAAAGAAACAAGGTCAAATTCATTTTAAAACAACATAATACTAATGTTTACACTTAGGAAGAGTTCAGAAATCAATATTTGGTGCAATAACCCTTATTTTTATTCACAGCTTTCATGCGTCTTGGCATGCTCTCCACAAGTCTTTCACATTGTTCTTGGGTGACTTTATTCCACTCCTGGTGCAAGAACTGAAGTAGCTCAGCTTTGTGTTTTTGTTGGAATTCAACAGACGCTGGAATCAAATGGCTGTAATACATGTAGAGATGCTGATTTAAAAAAAAAATGCAGTGGTCTCTTATTTTTTTTCCCAGAGCTGTAGCTTAAAGGAGCACTATGTAAATTGCACCTGGTTGTATCCATGCTAGGGAGATTGATTTTGCTGAAATATACCACAGTATGGCATTAAACTTGCACATTATTTAATTCTAGGTGTTTTTACAATAAAAAACTACAACATCTCCATGGTGATGAACCCCCCACATGGAAAGATATACAGTACAGTGCACCTTTAACTGACTGCGCCACGGTTTTGTCAGGATTTCCATACCGGGTTTTGAAATGTCATCTTTTAACCTTTGTTCCAGTTGGTAATTTCATATGAGCTTGAATCCATGGCATAGAGTTCACTCTGAGGTCACTCACTCTCTCTGTTTTGTGGTGGTAGTGACATATCTAAGTTCATTCAAACAGACTCGTGCCTTTGTTGTGGTCTGCCTTCACAGTAACTCTCTCCTCCTCCCTGCGTTTGGACTCAGAGCCACATGAAAATCTCTGACGTTTACAGGGAGAGAGGTGGGGGTTGCGGGGGGAAGGGTGAGGTGTTTTAGTTTGTGGTACTTTGTCTAAGCAGCGTGGCACTTTCAAGGTTGTGAAGAGTCGTGAGAACTACACGCTCCTGTTTTATGAAGTTTTTATTTAGAAACCACTTTTGGCGAGGCTGACAGTAAAGAGGTGTGGAGTGAATGGGCACAAGCTGTAAAGTTGTGTGCAACGTGCTACGCTTCCGTGAGTGTAGGATTTTAATGTGAAAAAGCTGAAATGGGCTGTAAAAAGTTGGAAAAAGTTAGTACAAAAAAGTAAAAGTAAAACTTAGTAACAAAAATATAGATTATTTTTAATCTGTCCTCTCTATGTAGGAGGCTTCAGGTATATATAAATATTCATTCTAAACTTGCCTCAAGTGGAGGAGTTCAAGTATCTTGGGGTCTTGTTCACTAGTGAGGGAAGATGGAGAGTGAGATTGACAGACGGATCGGTGCAGCATCGACAGTGATGCAGTCGCTATACTGGGCTGTTGTGGTGAAGAGGGAGCTGAGACAAAAGGCAAAGCTCTCAATTTAACGGTCTACGTTCCTGGTCATGAGCTGTGGGTAATGACTGAAAGGACAAGATCGCAGATACAAGTGGCCGAAATACGTTTCTTCTGCAGAATGGCTGGGCGCTCCCTCAGAGATAGGGTGAGGAGCTCAGTCACACGGGAGGAACTTGGAGTAGAGCCGCTGCTCCTCCACATCGAGAGGAGCAGCTGAGGTGGCATCTGTTCCGGATGCCTCCTGGACGCCTTGCTCGGGAGGTGTTCTGGGCATGTCCCACCAGGAGGAGGCCCCGGGGAAGACCCAGGACACACTGGAGGGACCATGTTGCCTGGCTGGCCTGGGAACACCTTTGGGCCCCCCGGAGGAGCTGGAGGAAGTCCGGGGTGAAGGAAGCCTGGGAGTCCCTGCTTAGACTGTTGTCCCCGCAACCCGGTCCCAGATAAGTGGAAGAAAATGGATGGATGGATCATTCTAAACTAAAGAGTATGGGCTCTAAGGAAATGATGGTCTCTGTGGCAACTAAATTAATTTCTTCAGATGGAACCTGACCCTATGATGAAATAACTCACAGAACTAAACACATTTTTGAATATGAATACAGTATTTTCAAATTAAAGATTAGAATATATCCTCCCACCATTTATTTTTTTGGCTTTTAAAGGGCCCACATTGCGCTATTTTCTGATCCATGTTATAATGTTGTTTCCTAGTCACAAACATACGTGAGTTTTGTTTTGTTTCATTCACACATGTTTAACACACAAACCCTGCATATTTAGGCTGAGTTCTTCTCGCGAAGTGCTCCACTGTGTTTTTAAACTCCATACACCTTTACAAGAATCATTTGGTTGATTTCATACCGAGAATTGCTCATCACTACTGAACAAATGGTGAAAACCCTGTTAACTTGAAAACTACCTTTTCAAGACATCACAAAGTGGAACAGAGCACTGAGCTTTGGAGATGAAGGCAGATTAATAATAAAGGATTACTCAAACATGTGTGAATGAAATAAAACACAACTCCAGGTATTTTTTTGAGGAGATATCAACTTTATAACATGACTTATAGCTCACAGGAGTCAATTTTGCTTAATATAGGACCTTTAATATGTTGGCTGACAGAAAACAAGAAGCATCAGTTTTCACAGACCACTATTGTTCTTATTTCCATCCATACCATAGCAATAACAAGATGCATTACATAACATCAATGCCAAATATGATTTAATTTCTGTCTGAAGCTCATTTTCCCATGTCACAGTCAGACTCCCCGCGTATCCCATAACTCCTCTGTGAATTCTCCTCTCTGTGGTGGTCCTGATCTAGGTCTTGATCCATCCTGTGGGTCTCAGATAAGGGGCTGCGGGCTCTTATCTTCCCCAGGATCCAGGCTCCTCTCTGGGCTGAACCTCCAGCAGCTGCGGCTTCATCAGGGAACCATTATGGAGCTCTGCAGACGAGCGCTTCCTTCTCCAATCAGGATTAATCAGGGCCATTTTCTCTGGCCTTAAATATGACTCAGGGCTAAACTGGGGTAATACCAGTGGAAGCAGTGGTTTTGCAGTGATCAGTGGTTCCCAATGGAGCCTGAAATGCTAAAATTGTTTGCTAATTTGATTTTAAGAAACATTTACTGTGTTGCCAGTGTCTAAACCTACATATAGAGGAACAATACAAGTTTTCTCATTCTCAGTATATGGACAGATCATGCCTAAATCAAGTGGCTTTAGACACTGAAACTGGCAGCCTAAATGAGAGACTCATGTGAAACTCATTCTGCTTTCTGATTAGTACTTAATGAGAACTAAAACACCTTATTGTAGCATAAATAATACAAATAATGTTTTTTTGTAATTAGCACTAAATGAACATTAAAGTTGTTATCAGTAAAAGCATGATTATCTCATATCTGGGGACACAGATTGAGTTTATGCAATTTAAAATCAAATCATAAAGATACTAAAGCTATGGCTTGTCAGTATCGGTTGCAAACAAGAACTGTATTTCATAGCTCCGTATTAGTCAGACCTGTAACCATGGAGGGATGGTTATGGGTGCAAATTGTTGTCAGCCAATAATAGATTTTTTCTCTCCATATGTTTGTATCCATCCAATATGGAAAAGATTGAAAATCCTCCTTGATATACAGCACTGATGAATATATTATATATATTTTAACGTGCCCCAGTCTCTGTTTGTCTCGAGTTTGTCATTAGTCTCTCTGTCATTAGTCTCTCTGTCACTCCACGTTTGTGGATTTTATTAGAGATGCACCGTTCCAGCTTTTTCTCCTTCACATCAAACCAGGACTAAACCAGAGATTCAATAGTGGTTTGTACTGGATATTTCTCGAATGAACAATTTTGTATGAATGAATCTTATTACATCCAATTAAACGCTCTGCATCAGTGCTGATATTTGATTCCGGTCTTGGTCCCGCCCTAGATTTTATTACAATTTGTGGGATATTAACAGCCTTCACAGCATCTCAAATATCTTATCATTTTGTATTGATAAAAATCCATATCAGGCCATTCCTACTAAGGAGTGTAACTCTTATTTGATTATGTAACCATGACATCAGCCTGTACGTGATGTTCGTGATGTTCAAGTATTTGGTATCTTTAATCTTGTTTTACCCTATAAGATACTATTGACTGGATCCAACAGTGTTACCTCAGTATCTTAAATAACATCAATAATGTTCTGTCTATTTAAAACAGCATACTTCTCCATAACCGTTTCTTATTATCAGATTAAGATGATTTACTGTCCAACTCCTCTTGGCTTAGACTCTTGTACCTCTTCTTGTATCTTTTCATTTAAGATCCTCTGTAGTCACGCCAACTGCTCACAAAACACATCAGTCCAGTTTAAGTTTCTGTGCTAACATTACTTTCTTTCTTTGTTTTTTCTTTAAGCTCTTTTGGCCTGCAAGTCCAGATCGGGTTCAAGACTGTCTCATGGCCGGGAAAGACCCTGAGGTGAGTCCAAAATACCACATAAAATACCTCATGTAATCAAATGGAGGAGATTTAGTTGTATTATGTTGGGCAGTTTATGTACAGTATTTTTCATGTCATATATAAATCCAAAGTGGGTGAATAGTTGCAGAAACATTCTACAATTATATATCATTTATTCATTCATTCATTCATTCACCTTCTTCCGCTTTTCCATTTTCTGGGTCGCGGGAGCAGCAGTCCAAGCAGTGTTCTGCTGCCCAGAACACAATGCACTGGTGCATTGTGCATTGTATATATCATTTGTAATATTTTTATTTTAGTTAAAGTGCACTATGTAATTATTCCAGTGGATGGTCCATCTGCTTGTCGCAATGTAAATGTTATTGGTGATGTTCCACAATATTTTGCATTAATTCAAAAACAGGTGTTTTAATTCCTCATAAAACTTTGCTTGTCTATATGAAAATAGACCAGTTTAATGCTATGCTATGGAACATTCAAGATAAGGCAAAATCATCTCCATTGAGACAAGCAATGGAGATGGAGAAGTTACATAGTGCAATTTTAAATGTGCTGAATCCGATTTTTGAACCATGATTGACATGTTTTAGTTTAGTATGTTATGTACGTTATGTTAGCTCTGCCCTCTTAGTCCCTTCTCTTACTCTGGTATTGCACCATGAAAGATCAACAACTGTTACAGGCAGTAGTTTCCACATGGTTCATCCAATTCCAATCACATGCTCTCCTTTTTCTTTCTTTCTTTCTTTTTTTCACCATGAGAGACACACATCTCTCAGGGGTAAATCATAGACAGTTGTTTGTGCATATTTATTATCAAACAATCCGCCTAATTGGATAAAGAAAAAAGGATTCCCAATTGTTGCTTCTCTGTGGTTATTATCACTCAACACAATGTTGTTTAAAATGCATAGACGGCTCTTGTGGACATTTCACAATCAAAACAAGTTTAAAATTTCATCCAAAACATTCTGTACCTCACTGTACTGAAGCTATGTATTCTCATTCTCATATAAAGACGTCAGGAAAAGAATAAAACTAGTTTGAACTGTGTAGTAATGAATTTTTGTTACTCAACATCAGTCGGTCTTAATTTGAGACATTTATATTTTATTTCTTTCTTTATTTATTCTATGTTTTTGCAGACTGAGTGTGGCAACTTCCTGCGTGTGCTCCAGCCGTTTAACCAGACTCACCTGTACGTATGTGGGACCGGAGCCTTCAACCCCAGATGTGCTTTTATCCACACTGGACTCTTCCAGCAGGTACAAGTTACTCTAATACAGACCTGGGCAAACTGTTCCACAAAGGGCAAGCACACCAGACTTGACTCATTTAATCAGCTGATCTCAGTCTTCAGCTGAAGGTGTGCTCTTGGTTGGTTGGAACAAAAACCTGCAGCCACACCGGCCTTTGTGGAACAGTTTGCCCAGGATTGCTCTAATACAACACCCATAGAGATAGAGGAGGTCATCTGCACATGTCAGGAGGTTTTCTGGAAATGGGTGAAAGGACTATGATTTAATGTTGAAAAATACATTCTACTCTCTAAATAAAGTGTGTTTCTATCGGAATTGATTGAGTATCAAGTCTATTCCTTAGTATCAAAATTGAATTTGAAATTTTTGTATCGTGACAACTGTAATTCATGGGGTGTTACAAATGCACTGTCAGTTCTGTCAGAAAGTAGCCGCATTTCATTGACCATTGACCATTATTTTTTAAACATCCTATATTACCCAAAATTGCCTCTTTTGAGCCTTAAGCCATGTTATAATGTTGTTCCCTCCTCAAAAACATATTTGGAGTTATGTTTTATTTCATTCACACATGTTTGAGTAATCTTTTAAAGGAAAAGTAACGTTATTTTACAATCTGAGCCTTCTTTCGGTAATAAAACAAGTCGTTTGTCTCACCCATAGCACTTTCTTGTCATTTGGAGCTGTTTGGTGAAAGTTATGTTGTAGCGTATCCGTTAGCCTGAGTACTCGGGGCATTACTTTGCGGTCTCCAAATAACACAAACTTTAGCACTTTTCAAATCATAGAAGCCCGATGTCTTAATGTAAGATTTCGTTTGAAGCAAAAGTGGCCTGTAATCCGAGATTTATCCATAGTTTTCAGCTTTGCGTTTCATGTTTGTGTCCCGGGAGCTGAGAGCACAGTCCGCGCATGCGCACTGGCGTCCTCATCTACTCGAAACTATGGCTAAATCTCGGATTACAGGCCACTTTTGCTTCAAACGAAATCTTACATTAAGACATCGGGCTTCTATGATTTGAAAAGTGCTAAAGTTTGTGTTATTTGGACACCGCAAAGTAATGCCCCGAGCATATGATACGAGCACCATGTTAACGGATACGGGATCATTACTAGAACAGAACGGCTCAACATAAGTTCTGCGATACTGCTCAAATTGACAGCAAACTGCTATGGGTGAGTAAAACTACTTGTTTTATTGCCGAAAGAAGGCTCAGATTGTAAAAAAACGTTAATTTGCCTTTAATATTAGTTTACATCCCCAAAGCTTAAAACACTCTGTTCCAACTTGTGGTGTCATGAAGTGGTATTTTTCAAGGTAACAGCTACCTTTTACCTTTTGTTCAGTAGAGATAAACAATTCCAAGGCTGAAATGATCCAAAAGATTCTATTGAAGTTGTATGAAGTTAAAAAAAAAACTGTGTAGCACTCCCTGTATTACCACATGACATCAGAAGGTGGAAGAGAGTGTTTTCTGTTTGGGTGAAGAATTCAGCGTAAATATGCAGGGTTTGTGTGTTAAACTCTGGGTATGTTTGTGATGAGGAACATTACCTCATAGCTTTAATCTTCACATTGACTTGTCCTTCACCACATACTCCTTCCACTTCACATCATACCTGTATCTTGTCCTATATTCTGTTCCATTGATGGCCCATATCTTTACACAGCAGCTGGAGCCTTTCTCTGTGTGGAGTCTGCCCGTATTCCCCCATGGGCTCCTCCCTTTTCGTCGCCCTCCTCTTCCTCCTCCTCCTCCTCCTCTTAGACACAATACCCCCTGAACGCGTCCACAGTTTATTTGACAGTCGTAATTTGTTCAGAAGTGATATGGCTTTTCTCTGTGGTACAAAGAGACGTTTGAGTGATAGAGAGAAAAAAGGGTAAAAGAAAATGCAAATTAGGTGTGCTTGTATAATGATGTATAGTAAAAAGGTTGTCTGGAAGAAAAGTCACTGGTTCAGTTTTGTTTTTTGTTCAGATTTAAAGGTCTTATATTACACAACAATTACTCTTGTGAGCTTTAAGGCATGTTATAATGTTGTTATCTCCTCAAAAACATACCTGGAGTTGTGTTTTCTTTCATTCACACATGTTTGAGTAATCCTTTCCAGGGTTGAATTTATCCAAATGTTTCTAGTGAAGATGTATGTCCTTTAAAAACACAGTGGAGCACTTCCTACATTCCCACATGAAAAGGTGGAGTGTGAAGAACTCTAACTCTAATATGCAGGATTTATGTGTTAGACATGTGTGAATGAAACAAAACACAACAACATTATAACATACTAACATACAAACTAAATAAAAGTACTGGGTTTGTTCCAAGTCTGATAAAGCAAAATAACTGTATCAACTTAAACTTTGAGTTGCTGGACAAAAAAATATTTAATCAGATGTGAATTAATGTGTTAACGTTTCTACCTCCTTGGGCCCTCTTAACAAATAAGGAACCCAAAAGGCAACAACCGAAAAAATCATTACAATTTACGTGCGTGGAAAGTAGAAACGTAATACAGTAAATTTCATTGGTAATGTCTTGTGACAGTTGTGAGGTGACGGGCAGGTAGAGAGCTCATTCTGAACTGAGCAGAGGGCGAATTTTTGAATAGAGTATTAATTGAAATCACTATTTAAATTCCCTTAATTACACAGCCTTAAATCCTGTAACCTTCTTAATTGATTGATTCATATTTATTTCGAGTTTGTACCAAGACAAAAACAATAATCATATACAGTACATATTATATACAGTATACATACATTGTAAACAACAGAAAAGCACATTTCTCGAAAAGATTCCATGAAGATTCTCAATGTCAGTTTAATGATATTTTTGACCCACTGCTCAGCTCCATACTGTGTTAGTGCTTTTGCCACTAGCCTTGATAATGTCTCTAAATTCCCTTAGTTATGTCCTGCAGCCCCTCCCTCCACAGTGGACTTTGGATAATCCCATAAAAGTCCAAGAAGACACTTTGTGGAGTTCACATGTCCATAATCCCAAACATTCGGGCCCCTGTAATAACCATTAATAACCTGAGAAATATAGGGTATGTGTGAAGTCAAATGGTCCATGAATTAACTGGGGGAGACATCGGTTAAAGGCCCTGTATTATGCAAAATGGACTCCTGTGAGCTTTAAAGGGAGAAATTCAATTTGTCAACTGGACAAAGTTTCGCAGCTCATCCAAGTTGCTTCGTCAGTTCTGGTCAGAGTGCTGATGGACACTTCTTATATCTAGCTGCAGGGAGAAGCTAACTACACTGAAATTATTCTGAAACTATCCCACATTTTTGTTTTCAGTTTCTGTATTTTGTTTTCACTTTGTCCAGTTGACAAATTGAATTTCTCCTTTTAAAGCTCACAGGAGTCCATTTTGCATAATACAGGGCCTTCAACCGATGTCTCCCCCAGTAATTCATGGATCATTTGACTTCACACATACCCTATATTTCCAAGGTTGTTAATGGTTTCTACCTGGATGAGTGAGGGATTCTTCACACATTTTAAGACATGTTATAATTTTACCTCATCAAAAACATACCTGGAGTTGTGTTTCATTCAAGCATGGTAAAAGGAGAAATTCAATTTGTCAACTGGACAAAGTTTATTTGGTCGAAAACGTTTCGCAGCTCATCCGCGCTGCTTCATTCAAGCATGTTTGAGCAACCCTTTATTATTAGTCTGTCTACATCTTCAAAGCTCAAAATGCTCTGTTCCACCTTATGATGCCATATAATGGTAGTTTTCAAGTTAACAGCTTCCATTTGTCTTTTGTATAGTAGAACATATTAGTGATACTGTCTCATGTTTTCATGTGTCTAAACCATCTCAACAACAGAAAATCAGCTGCTCCTTTGATCTTCTCTTGAACTTTGTATCCATCTTTGTTGAGAAGAAAGAAAAGAAATCCTGTGTTTTGCTCCTCAAGTGCTGCTTCTGTCTGCTCCTCTGGCTCTGCCCCGTCTGCTCCTTTATCTCTTTAACTTCGCCATTGCCGCTCTGCTAAACTCTTTACCTCTCCAACCATTGTCTAAAGGTCAGAGGTCTTGCATTGTCGAATATGGGAGCAGAGTCAAATAGAAGGGAATGAGCCCCAGTGGCCTAATGGATAAGGCACTGGCCTCCTAAGCCAGGGATTGTGGGTTCGAGTCCCATCTGGGGTGAGGGCACTGTTTTAAGTCACCCTCAACAAGTACATCATATAGCAGAGTTCGTGTAATACTGATGAAGCAGACTTTCTTTTCTAACAAAGTTCTATTTTTATGTTTGTTTCCAGTCAGAGCAGCAGGTCCTGTCCTACAGTCAGACTGAATGTGGCAAAGGAAAGTGTCCTTACGACCCTCTTCAGAAGACTGCCTCTGCTATAGTGGGTAAGAGCATCTGAACTAAACCAGGACTAAATTAAGTTTTAGGATTGAAACACAGACTGTATAAAGAAATGGACTAAGTGAGTGTGACATCAGCCAGAGCTTTGGGCTTTAGTCGCTCAGAATGGATTTGGAGCCAAGTTTCATATTAGGAATTCATTGTTGGACAAAATAGTGAAATAAAAACACCAGGATCATCTAGAATGGTTTAATGGAAACATTTTAAGACCAAAATGACGTGGCTCACTGCAGCACAGAGAGTGTGACAATTTTTCAATGTAAAGTCAATTGGAAGAGTTTATGCACCTTCATGTTCACTTCTGATATGAAACCCAGGGGAAAATAGGGACTGAATCAGAATGAGACCAAGAGACTAAATAGCATGTAAACCAAACCTCGCCTTTTGAATACTGACTGTGTATCAAATCTCATCTTCATACGTCCACAGATGGGGAGTTGTATGCGGGCATCACCTCTGACTTCATGAGCCGAGACTCCGCCTTCTTCCGTTCCCTTGGTAACCGCCGTGTGATCCGCACCGAGCAGTACGACTCCAACTGGCTGCAAGGTACAAGTACTTTCACTGCAGTACATTAAAAAAAAAAACTACAATATCAACATTTTGCCAGTGATATCCATAGAGTAAAAAGAATGTACCCTCAGCTTATTTTCTTTTACGTGCTCCTGATTCTTTTGTCTAGTTCCTTTATATCTGATGACAGTGGACTGGCGTTGTTTATGTTGAAATTTTTCTCATGTTGTTCCTGCTTTTATCAACAGTTTCACCATCACCCACATTTCAGTACATGTTTTTTATCTAATGTTTTCTGCCTTATTGAAACCTGATACAGTCTTTGCTTATCTATAAACTAAATGCAAACCACATTTAGAGCATTTACTTGCAGAAAATGACAAATGGTCAAAATAACAAAAAAGATAGATGTTTTCAGACCTCAAACAATGCAAAGAAACAAGATCAAATTCATTTTAAACAACATAATACTAATGTTTACACTTAAGAAGAGTTCCGAAATCAATATTTCGTGCAATTTTTAATTTTTTAATTTTTAATCACAGCTTTCATGCGTCTTGGCATGCTCTCCACAAGTCTTTCACATTGTTCTTGGGTGACTTTATTCCACTCCTGGTGCAAGAAGTGAAGTAGCTCAGCTTTGTGTTTGTGTTGGAATTCAACAGACGCTGGAATGGAATGGCTGTAATACATGTAGAGATGCTAAATTCAGAAAAAAAATTCAGTGGGCTCTTATTTTTTTCCAGAGCTGTATGTATCACAAAGGAAACAAGCAGGTTACAGCACTACACTACACTTCAATTCAGATCTGTGGAGGGTCGCCCCTATTCAAAGAAGGAATTATAGAAGGAAGGAGTTATATTACAGAAGGAGTTATATTTTGAGCAATAGAAACATCTGTAATGAATAAATACTAGATGGATATGTTTAAAGTCATACCATCGAATATTCCAGGTAAAGCAATAACATCTCCATGTAGACAAGTAGGTAGCGGACCCTCCACTAGAAAAGTTGCACAATAAAATGAACCACAGATGTAGGTCACTATAAACATTTCAGTTACAGTCACAGCCAGTTCACAAGTTTTTTAATATGTTTATAGGAATAGTATAGGAAAGTTAGATACAAGAAGAGGTAAAACGCTTCACTGGGTCATAAAAAAATCACTGTACAGGTGTTCTGCGAGGGTTGCATTGAAAATGATGCATTATTAGGTATTATTATGTGTGCATATCAGAGAAAATTGTAACATAATGTTTTTAATTCCTGCAGATGCCCAGTTCCTCCGCGTGTCTCCTCTGTCTGAGACGGATAACCCAGAGGATGACAAGGTTTACATGTTCTTCACTGAGCGCGCTCAAGAGTCTGAGGGGTCAGAGGGCAAAGTCATCTACTCACGCGTCGCCCGGGTCTGCAAGGTAATAACACAGGATATTGTCTACAAGAAAATATCAAATGTGTTGTTTTAAAGATATGGTAAATTAGGTTATTCCTGGACATTTTATCATATAGTATCTGAGCTAAATTTGCCTTTCCCCAGTGCAGATATATAGTACAAGCAGCTCTAGAGGTAAAAATAAGACTGCTGTGTCCTGTCTCCATCTAATTATAAAGCATTTTACTGTCTGATAATCAGGGAGTGCACTGGTAGCATGCTAATACTTGCTAACTTTACCGTCACTGTAAGATGCAAAATAAATACACTACTACCTTTGAAACCTTTTCTACCATGAGCTTCTCTTGGATGAATGAGGGATTACATTTAATTCATAAGTTAATAAGGGGAAAAATGGGGGAAATTTAATGAAATTTAATGAAAATTAAAATGAAAATACAATTACCTATTTTTTTTTTTTTCAAACAAAGCTATATTGGAATATATCTCTTTTTTTGCAGTATTTAATTAGGGACCGAGCCCGAAGGGGGACGAAGGTCCCTATTGTTCTCGCTCTGTTTCTCTATTATTATTAGGGACCGAGCCCGAAGGGGCACGAGGTCCCTATTGTTCTCGCTCTGTTTCTCTATTATTAGGGACCGAGCCCGAAGGGGCACGAGGTCCCTATTGATCTCGCTCTGTTTCTCTATTATTATTAGGGACCGAGCCCCGAAGGGGGACGAAGGTCCCTATTGTTCTCGCTCTGTTTCTCTATTATTATTATTCTTGGGACACTTTTTTTTTCACACGCTTTTGGGCAAATTTGAGCATGTTCCCATGCTTCAAAACGAACGTGACTTTGCAGGGGCATCACGTAGGGCGGCAGCTACGCCTCCAAAAAGACCCGTCCCCCGGTGACCCCCAGGAGCTCGATAGCGCCCCCTAGCGCGTTGTCTTTCGGGGCTGGCATACCGTTTAAGATAGGCGCACCAAATTCGGTAGGGACGTGTATCTCAATAAGACGAACAAACGCCTCACTGCAATGTCATGGCCACGCCCAACAGGAAGTGAGATAATTGGCCTTTTGTGTGATTTTCTAAAATTTGACATACAATGGAATTTGAAACACTTCTCCTACAACGTACCTCAGATGAGCTTAAATTTTGGTGAACATAATCTTAAGACGTTGGAGATGTTAAATTGCGAAGGATTTTCAAATAGGCGGTAATATGACGATACGGTGGATCGATAAACTTAGGTATTTATTGAATGTGAGTTATGAGTTATGAATGCGCGTTGTCTTTCAGGGCTGGCATACCGTTTAAGATAGGCGCACAAAATTCGGTAGGGACGTGTATCTCAATAAGCCGAACAAACGCCTCACTGCAATGTTATGGCCACGCCCAACAGGAAGTGAGATAATTGGCCTTTTTTGTGATTTTTAAAAATTTGACATACAATGGAATTTGAAACACTTCTCCTACACCGTACCTCAGATGGGCTTAAATTTTGGTGAACATAATCTTAAGACGTTGGAGATGTTAAATTGCGAAGGATTTTCAAATAGGCGGTAATATGACGATACGGCGGATCGATAAACTTAGGTATTTATTGAATCAGAGTTATGAGTTATGAATAGGAGGTATTTATTGAATTTGGAGTTCTTCCTCAGACTAAAACTTCACAGGGTAATGTAGATGAGGACTACCAAGATTTTCATGCCAAATAACTGGCAGTCTGACATAGCGCCCCCATATGACAGGCCAGTGAACTGTCAGAAAATGTACAGCAAATGAGCACTTTAACACAAAGAGGATCGTGGGTGGCATACGATTTCAGCCAGACACACGAAAGTTGGTATGGGTGTGTATCTCACTAAGATGAACAAAATTGTAATTACAATGTCATGGCCACGCCCAACAGGAAGTGAGATAAGAAGACTTGTATTGCGATTTTGTGTGATATGACATAAAATGGATTTTAAAACACTCCTCCTACACCGTACATCAGATGGGCGTAAATTTTGGTGTACATGAGCTCAAGACATTGGAGATGTTAAATTGCGAAGGGATTTTTGATATCTTGTAAGATGACAAAATGGCGGCCTGATGAATTTTGCTACCATTTGAAAGTGCCAAATTCAATACGAGGTGTGTCACCACTTCATTTTGAAACACTTCTCCTACAACGTACATCAGATGGGCGTAAATTTTGGTGTACATGAGCTCAAGACATTGGAGATGTTAAATTGCAAAGGGATTTTTGATATCTTGTAAGATGACAAAATGGCGGCCTGATGAATTTTGCTACCATTTGAAAGTGCCAAATTCAATAGGAGGTGTGTCACCACTTCATTTAGCAGACACTTCTCCTACACCGTACCTCAGATGGGCTTAAATTTTGGTGAACATAATCTTAAGACGTTGGAGATGTTAAATTGCAAAGGATTTTCAAATAGGCGGTAATATGACGATACGGCGGATCAATAAACTTAGGTATTTATTGAATGGGAGTTATGAGTTATGAATAGGAGGTTTTTATTGAATTTGGAGTTCTTCCTCAGACTAAAACTTCACAGGGTAATGTAGATGAGGACTACCAAGATTTTCATGCCAAATAACTGGCAGTTTGACATAGCGCCCCCATATGACAGGCCAGTGAACTGTCAGAAATCTACCGCTAGCTGAGCCCCTAACAGGAAAAATTGTCCGATATGGCTTACCATTTTTGCCAGGCACACGAAATTCGGTATGGGTGTGCGTCTCAGTAAGACGAACAAACGCAGGTGCGAGGTCCCGACCAACGCCGCTTGCGGCTTTAATTTCTTCTTGTTTTTCTGTTGGGTTTTTTGTTATGGTTTTTTCCATTTAAAAAAATATACATAATGAAAACAAACAAAAAAATACCTTCTACCTTTTGTACAGTAGATCTTATAAATCTTTTGCCTTTTGTGCAATATTTCAAACTCTATTTTTTCTTCTAAACAGGAAGATAGAGGTATTATAATTCTTCTTCTACTTGTGTGGCGTACGTGTGGCGTACGTGTGGCCCTGAGAGATGTCACAGAGATGTCTCAGAGCTCCTCCTGTAAATGTACCTGTGATCATGTTTAGTTTAGTCTTTATCTGCCGCTCTGATGAAATCCACTGTTCCTGTTTACACTGCAGTCTCCAATGGGACTCAATGATAACACACGTCTCTCTGCATGTTTCTATATCGGGCCTGAAGTTCATTAAACAATTATAGGAAAGTCAGATAAAGAGAAGAGGTAGAGCTAACTAGAGCTAATTAGGTCATAGAAAATCTTTAAAATCATAGTACTGTGTGAAGTTTGGAAAATTATGTTGAAAATAATCCGCTGAAATGATGTGTCTGAAAATGTAGTTTGTATTCTAATGTAGTTTTTATTGCAAAAATATACAGCTCTGGAAAAAAATAAGAGACCACTGCAAAATGATCAGTTTTTCTGATTTTACTACTTACAGGTATGTGTTTGGGCAAAAGGAACATTTTTGTTTGAGTCTATAAACTACTGACAACATTTCCCCCAAATTCCAAATAAAAATATTATCGTTTAGAGCATTTATTTGCAGAAAATGACAAATGGTCAAAATAACAAAAAGGATACATATTTTCAGACCTCAAACAATGCAAAGAAACAAGATCAAATTCATTTTAAAACAACATAATACTAATGTTTACACTTAAGAAGAGTTCAGAAATCAGTATTTGGTGCAATAACCCTTATTTTTAATTACAGCTTTCATGCGTCTTGGCATGCTCTCCACAAGTCTTTCGCATTGTTCTTGGGTGACTTTATTCCACTCCTGGTGCAAGAACTGAAGTAGCTCAGCTTTGTGTTTGTGTTGGAATTCAACAGACCCTGGAATGGAATGGCTGATTTCAGAAAAAAATGCAGTAGTATCTTATTTTTATCCAGAGCTGTATATTACTCGGGTAGTAAAAAGATAAGTCACCATTAACTAAACTAGAAGAAATCCCCCTTCACCTCTGTGGTAAATATCTCATTGGGACTATCCTAGGTTGTATATAACACAAAACTGACTCTTGCTAGCTGTAAACCACGTTAGAATGTTGTTACCTCCTCAAAAACATCCCTGGAGTTGTGTTTTGTTTCATTCACATGTTTGAGTAACCCTTTATTTTTAGTCTGTCTACATCTCCAAAGCTCTAAATGCTCTGTTCCACCTTGCGAGGTCAAGTTAACAACTATTTTAACTTTTGTTTAGTAGAGAGTGGCAATTCCAGGGCTGAAATTATCCCAAATTTTTGTGGTGAAGGTGAATGGACTTTAAAAAAAAAAAAAAAAAACAACAGTGGAGCACTTCCTGTATTACCACATGGCATTGCAAGTGTTTTCTGTTTGAGAGGAGAACAAAGCCAAAAAGCCAAATATTCAGGATTTGAGTGTTAAACATGTTAATGAAACAAAACACACCTCCAGGTTTAGTTCAGTTTAGTTTAGTCTTTATTTGAAAAGAGACAATGTACAGAGACATTAAAGGTCCCATGGCATGAAATGTTCACTTTCTGGGGTTTTGTTAGCTCCCCTACCCTGTTTAGGGCCCCCCCATGGCTAAAAGTTGCGAAATGTCTAAACTGAGCATTTGCGGTCCTTTTCTGCGTTAGAAAAAAACAGAGCTGAAACAGGCGATTCTCAACAAGGCACCTTATTGACGTCAGCTCAAAAAATGCAGCTCCACCCCCCGTCTGTGTCTACTCAACGTCTCTGTAAATCACGCCCAGAGAGTTTGGACCGCGAATGCGCTAGGCAATGCGAAATGCGTTTTTTTATTTGCCTGGAGGCACGTCCGAGTGTTTCTAGGCACGGAAGTCCTTTATCTGAGCCTCTGGACCTTTGAACAGCAGTGGTTTGATTTTCTTTTCTTTGGAAATGTGTTTATTTTTCAATGGAACGCTTCTCATCTCTTCTCCGCGCAAAAACGCGGAAATGGATCAGAGCGGACAGCTGAGAGCTGAGAGTTTGGCCACGCCCCCACCCTCTACTATAGGCCATCTCTCTCCTCCTCATTTGCATTCAAGCAACAACTCCCATAATGGACTGTTCAGAGAGAGAAAAATTACTCTTTCTCATCTTATCTCTGTTTCTCATGCACTGAGTGTTGATTTTGAAGAAGGATTCATTTACAGTATTAGGGAACCATTAAGGAGCCATATAAAAGCATCAAGAAGTACCATGTCATGGGACCTTTAAGCTCAAAAAACAAAGATGATCTGCACCAGATTATAGCTACATAGCTAGTTTCCATCTGTTTGTGACAAAGAAACATTCTAACATAGATCAGAAAATAGAGTAATATAGCCCTTTTAAGACTACATTATAATTACTGATTTTGTTTTGCTTTTTTCAGAATGACATAGGAGGACAGAGGAGCCTGGTGAACAAGTGGAGCACATTTCAGAAGTCCAGGCTGGTGTGTTCTGTCCCGGGACCAGACGGACTCCAAACCCACTTCAACCAGCTGCGTGAGTCTAACGCATAAATCTCCAGTGTGCACCTAAACGCAACATCTGAGACACACATGGCCAGAGAAGCGCATGGCTACCCTTGACTGCTTTTTTATATTTATGATGGTAACTTTTTGCATTGTAGGCTTGACAATATACACTTTACAATACAGGTCTGCAATATTGATTAATTGCAATTTTATTGAGCAAATGCAAGCTGGATATTTTTTTTTAATTAATGTAGCATGAAGTGTTAATCTTGCAGCATTCAACTAGCACAGATTTTGGTCATTATTTCTTCTTATAATTTCCTTTCTTAGGTCACCACGTTATTTGTCTCTTATTTTGTACAGCTTTTGAGTTCTTCAGTCTGATATAATTTAAACCTTGCTGATATGATCCGCACCATAATAAACAGGCTTGGAACTGACACAATGAATGGATTATTGATTGGAAATAATTATACACTTACAAACGCTTAAACTTTGTTGGTCTATTTAATGAGGAGAAGCATTCCAGACAAAGCAACAACATCTCCATGGAGACAAGCAGGTGGCTGACTCCTCCACCAGAAAAGTTACAGAGTGCACCTTTAAAGCATGACCAAAGACTTAATTCATAACGAACAAATTGTGTACAGTAATCCCTCGTTTATCGCGGAGGTTAAGTTCCAGAAATAGCCCGCAATAAGTGAAATCCGCCAAGTAGGACAACTTTATATTTTACAATTATTCTACATGTTTTAAGGCTGTAAATGCCTCACCACACACATTATACGCTTTTCTCAGACTGGAATTAACCTTTTCTCAATTTGTCTCTAGTTTAAACACTCAAACTTTCATAGATTTTCAACAAAATGTATTAATAGTGACGCGTAGGGGGAGACACGGCTCCGGGAGCCCCGCCAGACGCGCGAGGAGCACCGCCACGTCCCGGGACGAGACGCGCACCAACCCCTTGGAGAAGTGCGCGGCACATGCTGCTCTGTCACAGATTTGACCACGATAAACCCCTAATCGTGGATAAGGGATGAGGGATGAGGGATTATCTACATGGAGGTTAAAATCACCGAATATCAAAACTCTCTCAAGTTTAATAATAGAAGACAACAAGTCTGCGAAATCATCCAAGAAAGAACGTGCAGGACCAGGCGGCCGATAGATTAAGATGCAATAAAATGAAACAATGTTCCCAACCTTAGTCATCTGTATCTCAAAAGAGTTGAACGCGACCGGATTCATTTGTCGTGTCCAGAAGCCATCCCGGCGAGCGCGAGACCGCCGCCTCTCCGTGCGGCCCGCGGAGTTCCAGTCACGGAGCAGTCCGGGGGGCACTCTTCATTAAGGTGGACAAAATCCTGTTCGCGTTGACATGTCTCAGTCAGGAACATAAAATCCACGTGTTCGTTGACAAACAAGTCGCTCAGTATAAAGGATTTATTCGATATGGAGCGTGCGTTAAGCAGGGCCATCCGGAGGGGCTGCGTGCGTTCGGACGCTGATGTGCACTGATCGACTGGACGCTCCGGACAAGACTGGACACAACCTCCATCCTTGATACAAGTGACAGGGCGAAGGACCCTCTCACGCCGCAGAGAAGTACGGGCGACTCAGCTCCGTAGCGACGGTGGCTCCGCAGATTCGCCGTCCGACGCCCAGATAGGAACCGGTATCAGACACCGTTCGCTCCCCGCAGATCCAGTCCCGCTTGCTCGCTGTTTTCTCCGCCTGGTTTGGACACCTGCCCTGGATCCCCGCTTCCTTTTTCTTTTGCCCCGGGGCTTAGTTAGCAGCAGGTACTCCGGCGATGACGTGGAGCATTCCAGTTTTGGAGGGAAAAACTGTGTACCTGGCCAGGTAACAGAAAAACTTTCCATATGTGCCTTGATGCGGAATAACGTGTCTGTCATATTGAATAACAGCCGCGACATAGCCATTTGTTGACAGGGCTGACCATGCAAAATATAGCACAAGGAAAATCACACAAATATGAGAAATAGTAGAGGTAGCAGAAGTACAGCCGACCATAGGCGCCATCTTGCTCCTGTGATTCCTCTCAACCCGAGCCACAAACCGAACATGCACAAACGAACACAAAAGCCGCACGGAGTGATTTAATCCTGGTCCAGACCTGGTCTAGTTCTGGTCTAGACCTGGTTTAGTCCACGTTTAGTCCTGGTCTAGTCTCTTAGCCAATCAGGACGCAGAACACATTGTTACACTATAAAAAATAATGTTACACTATAAAAATAAATAAATAAATAAATACATTGGAAATAAAATCCGCGAAACAGCGAGGCCGCGAAGAGTGAACCCCGATAGAGCGAGGGTTCACTGTATATTACTGATTCAGGCTTTGTGACTTACTTACAGTTGGGGTTAGAAGTTAGGGGTATTTCTTAAAGGTCCTATATTACACAAAATGTATTATTGTGAGATTTAAACATGTTATAATACTGTTAATACTGGCGGCACGGTAGCTGAGTGGCTAGCGCTCTTGCTTCACAGCAAGAAGGTTCCGGGTTCGATCCCCGGGTCGCCCAGGCCGTTCTGTGTGGAGTTTGCATGCGTGGTCTGGGTTTGATCCCCAGGTCGCCTGGGCCTTTCTGTGTGGAGTTTGCATGTTCTCCCCGTGTCTGGGTGGGTTTCCTCCGGGCTCTCCGGTTTCCCCCACCAACCCAAAACATGCACCATCGGTAAAATCCTCCATCTTAGGTCCTGACCAAACCGAAGCAAGAAGATCATGGAGATGGTCCCCGGGCGCAGAAATGTGTCGCCCACTGCTCCTAATATATATATATATACAGTGGTACCTCACCTTACGAAATTAATTTGTTCCAGAAGTGGTTTCGTAACGTGAAAAATTCGTAAGTTGAGTAGCTATTTCAATGGAAAAAGCCTGATCCGTTCCAAGGTTTTTTTTTTTATAGTGTAACTTTTTTTTTTATAGTGTAACGTTGTGTTCTGCGTCCTGGCGGGCTAAGAGACTAGACCAGGACTAAAAGAACGTGGAATAAACCAGGTCTGGCCAGAACTAAACCTGGATTGGACCTGTTATTATTATAACATGGCAGTGCCGCGGGAGGAGCGCGGTGCTCGTGTCTCCGCGCACCTTGCGGTGCGGGGCGGGCTCTGCTTCTATCTGACCTCCAGAGCCGGAGCGCTGACACTGTGAGCTAACAGGCAGAGGAAGGTGCTCTATCAGCGGTGTTGTGAGATGTGTCTATCTTGTGTCTCTAGCTCAGTGCAGAAGAGAGTGTCTGCGACTGTGTGCGCGCACGCCGTGTCTCCTCCGTAGAGGAGACAATAAAGCCCCACTCTGCAGCAAAACTGCCTTTTTTTACTTGCATTCTCCACCACTGTAATCGTGCGATGTCCACAAGGGAGTTAACCCCGGAGGGAAAGCTATCTCCGGCCATGGAGAAGACAATCTCCCCTGTGTCTCCCAACCACGGTTAGGAGATGAGAGCAGGAATGGATAACAGTGGGCAAGACCGCGGGGTCTCGCTCGGGTCGGGCGCTGGTTCTATGTGACTTCCAGGTCTAGACCAGAACTAAACCAGGTCTAAACCAGGACCGGAGCAGGAATAAATCACCCCGTGCTCGGCCCACGCGTGCTCGGCCCCGAGGAGGAGGCACGGCTGCATCCCGCAGCCCCGGTGTAGCGCGGCCTTGCGCCGTGTCGACGTGATCCTTCGATGTCGGCTCTTCCTATCACTGTGAAGCAGAATTCACCAAGTGCTGGATTGTTCACTCACTAATTGAACGTGAGCTGGGTTTAGACCGTCGTGAGACAGGTGAGTTTTACCATACTGATGATGTGTTGTTGTGTCTCCGCTCGTTTCGGGGCGTGCATCTGAGCGCGCATTAATTGAATTTTTGAGATTTGTTGTTTTTAAATTGCTTTATAAATAAAGTTGGATTGGATTGGATTGGAGATTTCGCATTTCGTAACTTGAAATTTCATTCGTATCTAGAGACGTGAAGGCGTTTCGTAACTTGAAATTTTCGTTTGTTGGGTCATTCGTAAGGTGAGGTACCACTGTATATATATATATATATATATATATATATATATATATATATATATATATATAGGATGGGTTAAATGCAGAGAAGAATTTCTCCAGTGTGAGATCAATAAAGTTTACTTCTACTTCCTCAAAAATATACACCTGGAGTTAGTATTTTGTTTCATTTACACATATTTGAGTAATCCTGGTTTATTAGTCTGTCTACATTTCCAACATTATACCATAAAAAAGTGTAGTATGGGCTATTTTGTGGGTACAGTACAAACTACATTTGCTGAGAGTGTAAACCTACTTCTTCTCTAGCACAAATCTACATCTATATCGACCAGAATCTAGGTCTTTATAAAAGTAGCACTAGCCTACTTCCACTTTTAGCACACTTTTTGGCATCCCAACCAAAGCCTCAAATACTTGAAGAATTGCCACTAAATAGCTCCACTTCTCAGAGCCTGTTGGGTGGTTGGAGTTTGTGGGAGTTAACAGAAATATTTAGTGTTAGTTAAAAAGCTCAGCGTGCATCGCCTGAAATCCTGGCCTGTTACCGTGGAGATCAACGGTCCGTCACTGGGAGACAGTAGCTACGGTGACGGAGCGTTCATTCATTCATTCATTAGATCATGGTCCTTTGGTATGTACATGTGTGGGCGACACATTGGTCTGGGGTCTTGGAGTCTTTGTTCAGATTCTTGATATAGAGTAGACTTTACATATTAATGAAGCAGAACTTATTTGATTGATAGATTAATAGCAATTACACTGAGCCTCTGTATAAGAACTTTAAAACCTTTTAAACATTTCTATGCACAATAATTCCCCTGTCATTAGACTGCCTTGCTAATGTTTTTAATGTTTCTTTTTCTTGGAAGTTATCAATTAGTCATCAAATATATGAAAAACCACTACCAATAGTTTTGGTAGTGAGCTAATGAGCCTCATGCATGGCTGTTTTTAATGCCTCATGGTGCACTTTGAGTCTTTGCACATGTTTTTCCAATGTGTTTCGTAACTTCAAATGAAGAAAGTGAAGAAATGAAATTCTGTCAAATGGACAGACGTTTTTTTGATCGGCCCCATCAGGGGACTGAATGATTTTGCTAATATGACTCAACTGCATTTCAGTAGGCCTACCTAACAAACAGAAAGTGTAAACAAGTAGGTGTGTTAGTTTCAGAGTAATTTCAGTGTAATTAGCTCTTACCTTCAGGCAGTGTCCACGAGCGTCTGACCAGAACTGACAAAGCAGCTTGGATGAGCTGCGAAATATATTTGATGAAAATAACTTTTGTCCAGTTGACAGAATTTCAAATGGCAAATAAACTAACCTAACATGTACCGGTATGTTCAAAGCCAGAAACTAATATTGAAAAGTATAGACCAGTGGTTCTATAACCTTCTAAGTTCCATCTAATACCCGATTCAAGGTCTAGACTAGAATTAAACCAAGCCTAAAGTAGACCTTCACCATTTAATCCATGGGTTTCAAAATGGTGAAAAATTAGGAACAAAACACCTGGATAAGATTCAATCAAACTTATGTACGTAATCTTAATTGAGACAAACAGGCAACAAGTTAAAGGTATCATTGAAGATACATACTTTCTCAATATGTTTTTGAGTTATAAAAACAACTATAAATTGATATTTTTGCTCTAGCTCTTGCCATTTTGGCTTTTGCTTAACTTTAACTAGTACCAATAAATCCAGACTTGACCCTGACCTCTTATCACGTCTCAAAGTAAACTCTGCACGTCTTTGTTTGTCCGAACCAGTGAAAGTAAATATATACCTTCCCCTCACACATACACCCAACCGCATTGTGTTTATTTTACATTTCAGGCCCAAACATTCAAACATTCAAACATTCAAAACCATCCCGCACTGTTTAAACCTGCTCAGATGTAAACATGATTTCCCAGCATGCTCCCTGATCTGATAAGACTCCGCTAGCAATGCTACGTCCCTCAAACATGTGAAACCGCAGCTCCGTGAGCCGTGGGGAGGAGGCAGGTGAAGAATGCAGTAAATGCGCTGTTTATGCCACGCTTAGCTGAACAGAAACACTACAAATCCCATAAATCACTGGGGCTCGGCAGCTACCAGGGCACAGGCTGAACATGTGTGCGTCAGAGGGAGCGTTTCTCACTGTTATTTTGAGTTATATGTGGAGCTTTATGGCAGTGGTTTGATTTGGTTTGGTTTCCAGGACCAATTCAAAAAGTGGTGTATACTAGTGGCAGCCCCAATTTATTTTCTCGTAAGAAGTGGTGATAAAAATACAATATTTTTCAGGGACCAGTGGAGCAGGGGTGAGGCCAATAATAATGGCAGAAAGAGTGTAAAACTCTCAACCATAGTTTGAAAAAATGATCTGTCATAAAACTCATGTTTGCTGTTTAGCAGGATAATTTTCAGAATAAAACATATAGATATGATGGTAAACTATAAAACTCCTACTTTTAAAGATCAATATTTTTCTCTGGGCTCGTTACCAGGTGACCCTTTTTTTATGAACTATGTTACAATGTTGTTTCCTCATCATAAACATATCCGGAGTTGTGTTTTGTTTCATTCACACAGGTTTAATACACAAACCATGTATATTTAGACTGAGTTCTTCTCTCAAACACTCACTTCACTGTGTTTTTAAACTGCATACACCTTCACTAAAATCACTTGGATGATTTCAGATCTGGAATCGCCAGTCTCTACTGCACCAAAGGTAAAAGGTAGCTGTTAACTTGAAAACTACCACTAGATGACATCACAAGGTGGAACAGAGCATTTTGAGCATTGTAAATGCAGACTCATAATGCAGGATTACTCAAACATGTGTGAATGAAACAAAACACAACTCCAGACATGTTTTTGATGAGGTAAAAATAACATTACAGTAACATGTCTTAAAGCCCACAAGAGTCAATTTTGAGAAAGGGACGTTAATGTTATTCCCTGCCACACATATCTTGGTGCAATTTCAAATATTGAAATCACAGAACCTCTCCATTTATCAAGTTTTTATTGGTGTGACAATTAAGGCTCCATCTTGTCTTCATTCCTCCCATATCTTCTTTACCGCAGTTGTTCACTCATAAACTCTTCCTACAGCTTTGTGTTTGTGGTTTTAGGCTAATTCACCCTCTTTCTCTCTCACGGCTGTCCTTCTCTCCTCCTTCCTCTCCTCTCCTCCTCCTCCTGTTGTGTTCTGATCATCGTTTCCTCACTGTCAGATCCTTTCTGCGGTTTACAGCTTGTGTGGGGGACATGTTTGGAGGAACTGTCGAGTTTGAGGTTTGGATAATTCCAGCTCTGCAGCTGTGGTCAGATTTAGTTGTGAAGATAGCGTCTCGGCGGCCATTTTAACAAAATCCAGAGTGATTTGTCAACATTTAAAACTTTGTACAGGAAGAGTGCGGAGTAAACAGGATGTGACATGAGATGTATAGTTGGATTTTAAAGTGAAACCACAAAAATGATAGCGACAATACATGAATGGTTACTTAAAATGGATTATAAATAGATTATAGTTTGAATTCAATTTTTGGATACATCAATAATCATACAACACTGTTTCTATGCTGAACATACTCTAAGTCTTAGAGTCTAAGAGAACTTCCTATGTTTGATATTGTTATTTTGCAGCTAATGTCATTCCCTGGGAGTGTGAAGCTATCTGTAGGCCCTGCTCTGTCTGAGGCTTGTTAGACTTTAATCTGAGCTTTATTTTACGACATTCTGACCATGAAGAACTGACTTAGTTGGAACTACGACAAGTGAGATGATTTGTGCTGTTAAACAAGTCTCACACATTAAATTACAGTCAGAAGCTCGGTCACTCTCACCTTTTTATTGAATATCAAACACATGCTCCTGAAAATGTGTTGTTTGAATCCATTTTGTATTTTTATCTTGCGTTTTCATCGATCTTAAAACATTTTTCACAGTGTTTGCTAATCTGTATATTGTGTCACCATGGTAACTGATGAACATTCTTCCTTAGGCATAGAACACCCATGTAGAACACCCCAACCCATTGTTACAATTCATGTATTCAGAAAATCAGTCTTTGTAGTAGACAAACTTTATTGATCCATGAAAGAAATTACATCGACGCAGTAGTTCAAAAATGCAATTCAGAATAATTATAGATATACAAGTAATATAGGGTCAAAGTAAAGTTAGAAAGATGTAAATATCATGTCCATTAGACCTTCTCCATTAAGCCTATTTTACCTGATTGCTTTTTTAATATCAGCAAATGTTTTCTCTTTAGCTTTGGTGATGTTCAAAATCTCTTTTTACAGTTAGGTCTAGTGATCTGTCTGCCACTCTGCTGCCGAGAGCATGTCGAACTACTGCTCAGACAACAAAAGGATTATCACAGCTTTGTTAGAAAATCGAGTGTGAGTAATGGTTTAGCTCATCTTAAAAACAGAGGGGTTGCAAAGAAATACCATGTACTCGGCCTATGTTTTATTTATTTTTAAAGGTCCTATATTATGCAAATAATCTCTTGCGAGATTTAAGCCGAGTTATAATGGTGTTACCTCATCAAAAACATACCTGGAGTTGTGTTTTGTTTCATTCACACATGTTTGAGTAATCCTGGATTATTATTCTGCCGACATCTCCAAAGGTCAAAATGTGATGTCATGAAGCGATAGTTTTCAAGTTAACCACTACCTTTTACCTTTTGTTCAGTAGAGACTGGCGATTCCAGGGCTGAAATCATCCAAATGATTCTAGTGAAGGTGTACAGAGTTTAAAAACACAGTAGAGCACTTATAGAACAGAGTATTTTCTGTTTAAAAGATGTGAATTAAACAAAACACAACTCCAGGTATGCTTTTGATGAAGATGAATATGAACATTATAACAAAATAGAATAATAAGGGCCCTTTAAAAATGATTTCATATTTTTTACTTGATATTTTAGGCAGAAACACATACAGACAGTTGACTATTTATATTATTGCATTGAAATCACTATGAAAATGTTACTTTATTAGTTCATAGTTCATATCTGACACTTGTTCTTCCTTAAAGCACTTATGGCTCATTTTCTCCTTTAACACAATAGACGGCGTCCCATCTGCTCCATAATTGTCTCTCATTCTTTCCTCCAGCCATACAGACCATATGTCCTCTTAATCGTCCCCTGTCACCTCTATCATATACTTTATACTATCATACCCCCACATTTTACTGCTAATAACTTTGCCTCCAGCTATAGTCATTATAATATGACAGTTTTTACTCTGCTGATACTGAAATGTGGATATAGGGCATCGTTTTCATACACTGCGATAATAGTCTTCTTTCTCATTCATTAAGAATACAGTATTAGAAGTTTGGGGGGTTGAAGATAAGCCACTATTGAAATGTGCTTTTTTTCCACATTGTTGCATATTTTGGTGTAGTTATGAGACATCTGCTACTTCTTGTGTTACTAGTGTGACTAATACGCTGCGGTTACTGCTATTACAGGACCTGTACATGATTTTAGGCCGTGTGTAAAGACCATGTTTCAGAATTAACTGTTAGCCCTGACCACTTAGAGGTTGAAACATGAGGGGAAAAAAACTGTCTGGACAAAATTGACTGTCTCTGTCTCTTCCATATGAATCTCATCCAACAAAATGTAAAATTAAAATGCATATATATTTTTTCCAGACCAATACCTTATATACAATATACTGTATAGAGGAAGAAACATTTTTACTACACAGTTAAAAGGTAAGATGTAACATACAGGCCTACTAATCCAGGAATTGTGAGGTAATATCCCATCTGGGATGAAGAAACAGATTTTTTTTTTTTAGGGTATTTGGATCAACCAGTATAAAAAAAATCAAAACTACTGGATGACTATATTTATTTATTTTTCCTTGCTCCTGCAGTGGAGTAACTCGAGAGGGTTCTGGTGCAATTGTAACCTTGCATGAATGCAATGAAAGACAATTTAATGGTAGTCAGTTTAATAAAATGGGGGGGGGGGGGGGGGGGGACTACATCCACCACCAAGTGTGGAGTGGATGAATAATAATAATGCTCTGTAAAATGTCTTTGAGTGTCCAGAAAAGTGCCATATAAAACTGATGCATCATCATTAACAGCTACCTTTAACCTTTAGTTCAGTAGAACTGAAATCATCAAGATGATTCCAGTGGAGGTGTATGGAGTTTAAAAACACAGTGGAGGACTCGTATTCCTACGTAACTTCACAAGGTGGAACATTTTGTTTTTGTGCGTTAAACATGTTTGAATGAAAAAAACAGAACTCCAGGTATGTCTATTGGTCATAGATTAGTAAAAGTAACAATGAAATTTAAAGTGTCTTACTTTTTCAAAATTTTCAACTGCATTACAGCTATAGGTGTAAATAAGTGATCTGCTGTAAAAAGTGACTGTAGCAGAGGATGGTTTTGATCCATCGACCTCTGGGTTATGGGCCCAGCACGCTCCCGCTGCGCCAGTCTGCTACATATGAAGGAAATGGCTGTAATGGATGATTCCACTAGAGGTGTATGGAGTCCAAAAAAACAGTAGAGGACTTGTATTACCACATAACTTCACAAGGTGGAACATTTTGTTTTCCATTTGAGAGAAGAATTCAGCCTAAATATGCAGAATTTGTGTTAAACATTTGTGAATGAAACAAAACACAACTCCAGTTTTAGTGAGAGTTCGGTTCCATGACTCTCGCTAAACTTAGTCCCCCTGAGTTACTGGGGCAACATGGTTTCAGCGGCTAGCCTGGTCACGGGCAGGCTAAAGATGAAGCTTAATCAGGCCGTGTCGCAGAGAACACATACCTGACGTAAACAGAGTGTCAAACAAACAGTTCCGCACACCTCCCGCATGACTATCTGTATTGTCTGAAAACAATATCAGCAAAAAAATTAATTACCTTACGTTCTTGGTTCTTGACAAATCTCCGGTAATTTAATAATATGCTTTTGAACCATTGTCTTTACGACATTATCAGATAGAAGAATTCCAGAGCCGTTACAGAGAAAGACTTTGGTTGAGTGGTTAAGTGCTGTGTCTTTTACGTGGACGTCCCGGGTGCAATTCCTGTTACTGAGGTATTCATGCTCAAGTCCATTATGTGTTATATTTTCACAAATTTATATTTGCCACACATTACACAGATGTCAATGAATTTAACCTAAAATTATTCATATCATCATAGAACTTATATCAGCTGGGCCTAACATCACTCTCACTTGACGACATTGACACTTTATATTTTATGTGACACATATCAAATAATACAGTTAAAGGTAAACCTTTACTTTTAAAACTAAATGTAGCCAAATAACAGGCACACTCCATGATGCAACATTTCAATGATTCAACAAATTTGCTTCAGAGATGCTGTGCAAGCCTCTTTAATGAAATCCTATTTATCAATTTCCATCAATAGTCATAAAACAATAAAAGACATTATGCATGACATTCTGGTGTGAGGCCACTGCTGGAGGACTGCTGAGGAGGGTCCAAGTGTACGCCATCTTCAGTAACTAGAACACAAGCATACAATTAAAAAATACAAATGCTTGGATCACAGCTGAGGCAAGCATTAGCCTAGAGAATACCTTGAATATACTCTTCACGAGAACTCACAGGAAGGATCTTTGATGCGGTCCCTCCTTCAGTTACCTCCACCAGTGGGCGACCCCGGTTTAGGGCCAGTGCCAGCTCCTCTGCAGGTGAAAGGTTTTGAGGGGGGCTCCCACCTCCTGTGCCTTGGTAGCTACTGTTCATTTTTAATTAAATTAAGGTACCATTTCAACAGTATTACTAATGTCACTGAATAATAATATTAATATTAGCCTACTTACCACTCTGCAAAATGTTTTTATGCTTTGTCTTTACCTGCAAAACAGTCCTCTTCACATTATTCCTGCTCAAAGACAAGATATCACGATTTCAATCCATCGACCTCTGGGTTATGGGCCCAGCACGCTTCCGCTGCGCCATTCTGCTACATGTAAGATTAACTAATTGTGTGACAATTAGTCAATCTCTACAGAGTTGCAATGGAAATACAAATTATAAATGTTATTTATGTATTTATTTAATTTAATGCTTAATTCTATATTTTGATAACGCTGACAGATCCTGCTTAAGTCTGGCAAAACATGTTGTCCGTAGTCTATCAGAGTGCAATTTTATCTTTTAGGCCTTTCTTCAACTGCATTACAGCTATAGGTGTAATTAAGTGATCTGCTTTAAGAAGCGTCTGTAGCAGAGGATGTTGTCAGTAGTCTGTCAGAGTGTAATTTTATCTTTTAAGACTTTCCTAATTGGACATAGAAAATAAAAACCACAATGAAATTTAAAGTGTCCCAATTTTTTCAACTGCATTACAGGTATAGGTGTAAAGTGGGTCCAGCACGCTTCCACTGCGCCACTCTGCTACATTCAACAAAAATATAAACGCAACACTTTTGTTTTTTCTCCCATTTTTCATGAGATGGACTTAAAGATCTAAAATTCATTCCACATACACAATATTACCATTTCTCTCAAACATTGTTCACAAATCTGTCTAAATGTGTGATAGTGAGCACTTCTGCTTTGCTGAGATAATCCATCCCACCTCACAGGTGTGCCACATCAAGATGCTGATCTGACATCATGATTAGTGCACAGGTGTGCCTTATACTGCCCACAATAAAAAGCCACCCTGAAATGTGCATTTTTTTTTGCTTTATTGGGGGTCTGGGGACTCAGAACCAGTCAGTATCTGGTGTGACCACCATTTGCCTCATGCAGTGCAACACATCTTCTTCGCATAGAGTTTATCAGATTGTCAATTGTGGCCTGTGGAATGTTGGTCCACTCCTCTTCAATGGCTGTGCGAAGTTGCTGGATATTAGTGGGAGCTGGTACACGCTGTCGTATACGCCGGTCAAGCACATCCCAAACATGCTCAATGGGTGACATGTCCGGTGAGTATGCTGGCCATGCAAGAACTGGGACATTTTCAGCTTCCAAGAATTGTGTACAGATCCTTGCAACATGGGGCCGTGCATTATCTTGCTGAAACATGAGGTGATGTTCATGGATGTATGGCACAACAATGGGCCTCAGGATCTCATCACGGTATCTCTGTGCATTCAAAATGCCATCAATAAAATGCACCTGTGTTCTTCGTCCATAACAGATGCCTGCCCATACCATAACCCCACCACCACCATGGGCCACTCGATCCGCAACATTGACATCAGCAAAGCGCTCACCCACACGACGCCACACACGCTGTCTGCCATCTGCCCTGAACAATGTAAACCGAGATTCATCCGTGAAGAGAACACCTCTCCAACGTGCCAGGCGCCATCGAATGTGAGCATTTGCCCACTCAAGTCTGTTACGGCGACGATCTGGAGTCAGGTTAAGACCCCGATGAGGATGACGAGCATGCAGTTGAGCTTCCCTGAGATGGTTTCTGACAGTTTGTGCAGAAAGTGTTTGGTTATGCAAACCAATTGTTTCAGCAGCTGTCCAAGTGGCTGGTCTCAGACGATCTTGGAGGTGAACCTGCTGGATGTGGAGGTCCTGGGCTGGTGTGGTTACACGTGGTCTGTAATTGTGAGGCCGGTTGGATGTACTGCCATATTCTCTGAAACGCCTTTGGAGACGGCTTATGGTGGAGAAATGAACATTCAATGCACGAGCAACAGATCTGGTTGACATTCCTGCTGTCAGCATGCCAATTGCACGCTCCCTCAATGCTTGTGACATCTGTGGCATTTTGCTGTGAGACAAAACTGCACATTTCAGAGTGGCCTTTTATTGTTGGCAGTATAAGGCACACCTGTGCACTAATCATGATGTCAGATCAGCATCTTGATGTGGCACACCTGTGAGGTGGGATGGATTATCTCAGCAAAGCAGAAGTGCTCACTATCACACATTTAGATTTGTGAATAATGTTTGAGAGAAATGGTAATATTGTGTATCTGGAATGAATTTTAGATCTTTAAGTCCATCTCATGAAAAATGGGAGCAAAAACAAAAGTGTTGCGTTTATATTTTTGTTGAGTGTATGATGGAGAAGAACAGTGTGTTGAACTACCTCTCTATACTACTGTGTATTGTCAGAATGGAAGGTGTGACAATTAGCCAATCTCCATGTCTCTACAGAGTTGCATGGGAAATACAAAATTATAAATATTTTTTATGTGTGTAGAATCCCTCAGTCATCCAGGTAGAATCCATGGCGAAAGGAGAAATTCAATTTGTCTAATCACTTTCATTACCATCATCTCTAAACAATCTCCCTCAACTGGTCCCAACTGGACATCTCTCTCTCTCCCTCTCCCTCTCTCTGCACCTCCCCTCTCTCTCTCTCTCTCTCTCTCTGTGATGGATTTTGTGCTCTTTACATTGCCTTCAGACTCTGATTTATCTTCCTTAATCCACAAAGGAACCTTTTCACTGCCACTCTTCCCAAAGCGCGTGTTGATGGGGTGCAAAAGACCATTTATCAGAATATAGTGACACTTCCGCCTTCGCACACATTATAAATGGTTTTAGATTGACTATGACCCTTTATTTGTCCATTATCTGGGGGCTCAAAAGGGCAGGGAGGCAGTGGATTGAGAGCTGGGGTGAAAGATGGTGATGTGAAAAGTTCGGTACAGGAGCCAGAGCGACCTGCTGCTTCTCCCAAAGCCTCAGATCCATCAAATGATAAAGCTCCGCTGACGGGCGTGATGGATTGAGGAGACGTATAGAAACGTGGTGTTTAGAAAGTTTAGAAGGAGAAAGATAGATCTAAAGGAGGAGAGCACCGTTTAAAACTGTTGTAAATGTCACTTTTGGGGAACTTGATAAGATGCTGTGAGAAAAAAAAATCTATGATTAGGAATTAATATTTGCCAAAAGTAGTCAAATAAATGCGTTAGAAAATAATGTCGGTTTATTTTTGTTGAAATGTCTTAAACGAGGCAAATATTTAGATACAAAGCAATTACTGAAACTATTATGAATGGCAGCGTATATAGTACCTGAATTTAGCAGAACTGAAACCCCAGTCTTCAGTGTAGAAGTCCAATATCATACCCAATATTCCATGACAGCGAGAGGAGGACGTACCTGTGAGGTTCCAAGGGTTGAAGACTTGAAACTGGACACATTTTTGGAAGAGAGGGGACAATGCAAGAGCAACATGCTGTCAGCCAAAGTGCAAAGATACAATTCAAACCATAAGGAGACAGAGTTTCCAAATGTTTGACTGCATTACAGATATAAATAAGTGATCTGCTGTAAAAAGTGTCTGTAGCAGAGGATGGTTTCGATCCATCGACCTCTGGGTTATGGGCCCAGCACGCTTCCGCTGCGCCACTCTGCTGCATACTGTTGAATGAGAGTGTGTTGAATTACTGCACTATACTATTGTTAGCCTGGGAATTCCCAGGCCGCTTCCGTTCGTTTCGAACTGGAAGGCGGCCTGGAAACTCGTCCAAGCGAGAGTCCCAGATTTAGGGCCCCAATCAGAGAGCGGGGGAGGTGTGGCAAGACGGTGACGCGTACTACATGACAAACGGAAGCTTGTAGTTTGAACTGACAACTGACATGATTGGCTATGGACTTACGTATACGCTCAATGATAGACATTCATAACGCCCAATAAACGGCCGTTGGCAATCGCTAACCACACCTCCGCTACGGGATTTTTCGAAGCGAGTTTCCAGACCCATATCTCACTTGTGATATGGTCAGGTGTTAACCAGACTATACTATTGTGTCTTGTCACAATGGAAGGTGTGACCATTAGCCAATCTCCATGTCTCTACAGCAGACCTGGGCAAACTGTTCCACAAAGGGCCAGTGTGGCTGCAGGTTTTTGTTCCAACAAACCAAGAGCACACCTTCAACTGTCTGAAGACTGAAATCAGTTGATTAAATGAGTCAAGTCTGGTGTGCTGCTGCTTGGTTGGAAAGAAAACCTGCAGCCACACCGGCCCTTTGTGCCCAGGTCTGCTCTACAGAGTTGCATGGGAAGTACAAAATTATAAATAATTTTTTAAAATGTATTTTTTATGTTATTTTTATTATTATTATATATTATACATTTTCAACTGCATTACAGGTATAAGTGTAAGAAAGCCATCCACTGTAAGAAGTGCCTATAGCGGAGGATGGTTTCAATCGATCGACCTCTGGGTTATGGGCCCAGCACGCTTACGCTGTGCCACTCTGCTACATGTGAGATTAGCTAATTGTGTGACAATTAGCCAATCTGGTATGGGAGGGCGGGGTTCGAATCCCGCTATTGACCTATTGATGTCAAAGTTGAGTTTAATTTTCACGCATTTATATTTGCAACATATTACAGAAATGGAAATGAATTTAACCTACAATTATTGTTATCATCACATAACTTATATCAGTTAGTCCTAACACCACTCTCACTTGACGACATTGACACTTTATATTTTATGTGACATCTCTATCAAAGAATACAGTTACAGGTAAACCTTTACTTTTAAAACAAAATGTAGCCAAATAACAGGCACGCTCCATGATGCAACATTTCAATGATTCAACAAATTTGCTTAAGATATGCTGTGCAAGCCTTTTTAATGAAATCCTATCAATTTCCATCAATAGGCATAAAACAAAAGACATTAGGTATGACATTCTGGTGTGAGGCCACTGCTGGAGGACCGCTGAGGGTCAGGCAAGGCACTGCTGGAGGACTGCTGAGGAGGGTCCAAGTGTACGCCATCTTCAGTAACTAGAACACAAGCATACTATTAAAATATACAAATGCTTGGATCACAGCTGAGGCAAGCATTAGTCTAGAGAATACCTTGAATATACTCTTCACAAGAACTCGCAGGAAGGATCTTTGATGGGGTCCCTCCTTCAATTACCTCCACCAGTGGGTGACCCCGGTTTAGGGCCAGTGCCAGCTCCTCTGCAGGTGAAAGGTTTTGAGGGGGGCTCCCACCTCCTGTGGCTTGGTAGCTACTGTTCATTTTAAATTAAATTAAGGTACCATTTCAACAGTATTACTAATTTCACTGAATAATAATAATATTAGCCTACTTACCACTCTGCAAAATGTTTTTATGCTTTGTCTTTACCAGCAAAACAGTCCTCTTCACATTATTCCTGCTCAAAGACAAGATAACACAATTTAATGTATTAGTTGGAGCAAATACTTTTACACAGTAAAAATAAATTACAGCTGACAAGACTGCTATACAAATATATAATAATTATGCCATAAACTGCCCACCATGAGAATCGAACTCACAATCTCCCGCATCCCAGATGGTAACTTTACCACTGCGCCACAAATCAGCATTCACATTAATGGTGAAAAACAGACTTAAAAAACTCAATGTCCAGCACTGTTATAGGATTTAACTTACGTATTTAAGCGTTCGGCGAGCTTCTGCCACGCCATGTCTCTGGCCTTGGTTATTGCAAGTGTGTTGTAGAGTTCCAAAAGCAACTTCTGTTCTGATGTGCTGAAATAATCGGCCCGAATCTTCGACATGATCGCGTTTTCAACAGTCGCTTGTTCAGGGCTTCTTATTTACCCCGTGCACGCGCGGAGGCCCGGCCTGATTAGGCCAGACTGAGCTTAGCTCTGACTAGGCGCAGCTGAAACGCGTTAGTGGAACGGGTTCAAGCTTTTGTCTAAGTTGTGTCTCAGCCAGGCGAGAACTTAGCACTTAGTCGCGGCTAAGTTTAGCGACGTTCGTGGAATACCCCTCTGGTCAGGTCCAGAGGTGTGAAAACACCCATTATGGCCCTCCCATTGCATATTTAATAGGCCCACCTAACTAACAGAAACTGTAAACAAATAATATTCAAGATTCAAACTTTTATTGTCATGTGCACAGTAAAGAAACACTTTCCCTGTACAATGAAATTCTTAATTTGCTGCCCACCCTGGATGCCAAGATCATGCAAAAAGTTTGAATAGATAAATAAAATAAAGAGAAGCATGTAAAAAAGTATGATCAAATAGAAACAATCTTTACCGAATATACACTATGAAAAATATAGACTAGGTGCTATGTACATATTTACAGATAATGTGCAACATTGGTTTTATGTGCAACTGTCAGTAGTAAAAATGGGGTGTAAACATGGTTGATATCGTGCAAACAGGAAGTGTAGACATGGTTGATATCAAGATTCAAGATTTCAAGATTTCAAGTATTTATTGTCATTGCACTTACCTGGCCAGCCAAATGATATCTCTCTGTATTTCCTATACAGCGCGATACCATCTGGACATCCTCCATCCACTCTCACTCCTCCGGTTACAAACGGACTCCGCGATTCTGATTCGTTCAAAGATGGTGACGTCAGTGCACCCGCCTTTGCCCGCAAAGTCACTCTTAGGCAGCGGAAGTTCCTCCTCAGTTTTGAATCAAGATGGCGCAATCTCTGATTGGTTCACTTAGCTGTCTGTCTAAGCGCAACAGCAGCGCATTCTGTGGATCAAGTGTTACCAGACTCATCCGCTGGTACAGCGATTAGTCATGGATTCTTCCAGGCAATCATTGCACAAGAAAGAACAACCAAAGTGTGTTTGGAGCATCCACATACATAGTTGTAAAGTGCGAAATAGTAAAGTGCAAACCCAGTGAAATAAATACCCCTCAATAACCCCTAAATAACCTCAGTGTAAACATTTGTAAACATTTGACCTCAGTACAGCAGTATTGGCAGCAGCATCAGGGCATGTAATTAATATTATTATTAAAGTGCATTAGAGAGCAGGGCCATTCAGACAGATACATGAGAATAGTGACATTATGCAGCAATGCAAAAACCAGTTCAGAACTATTGATTGGCGAGTGTGGTTATTGTCCATGGGAGGGGGGTAGAAAGGGGTGGGGGGCAGTGTTCAGTAGCCTCACAGCTTGTGGGTACAGGCTGCTGGCGAGTCTGTGTGTTCAGGGTGTGAGCAGGGTGGTGCTGGTGCAAACAGGAAGTGTAAACATGGTTGATATAGTGCAAACAGGAAATGTAAACATTCGAGCAGTTACATGTGCAGCTGTAATCTGACAGATTATGTTAACAGTTGGTCAATAATAGTGCAAATTACTCATGTGCAAAGTATAGGTCAATCAATGTCCAGGAGGGGGGGCTATTGCTCAGTGGTTCAAGAGTCTGATAGCAGTTGGGAAGAAAGAGTTCTTGAGTCTAGTGGTCCTGCTTTTCACACTCCTGTACCTCCGGCCTGAAGGTAGGAGTGCTCACCTTCTCCATCTCAAGGTCCCAGATAAACAGTGGCTGATGAGAGAATAGACAGAGAGCTTCTACTCCTCTGCTGACCTCAGGAGGATGTGGCAATGTCTACAGGACCAGCTCCAGCTCCACCACCATCAGAGCCTAAGACAACCTCCCAGACGACCTCAACGCCTTCTACACCCGCTTTGAGGCCACCACCACCCCCCACAGAGCACAGACATCCCCCCCAGGTCCAGACAGTATTCCTGGGAGGGCCCTCAGAGCATCTGCAAATGAGCTGACTGATGTCTTCACCTCCATTTTCAACCTATCCCTCAGCCAACGCACTGTCCCCACCTGCTACAAAACCACCACCATCGTCCCCCTCCCCAAGAAGAACCCCCCCATCCTGCCTGAATGCCTACAGGCCAGTAGCACTCACTTCAGTCATTATGAAGTGTTTCGAGAGAGTGGTACTGCCTCACATTCAGAGCAGCATACCGGACTCTATTGACCCCCCTACAATATGCCTATAGGCCCAACAGATCCACCTCTGATGCCATCGCCGCCGCCCTCCATGTCTCGCTCTCCCACCTAGAAAATAAAGACTCCTATTTCAGGATACTCTTTATTGACTACAGCTATGCCTTCAACACAGTCATCCCCCACAGACTCACCCACAAACTGTCAACACTTGGACTGCACCCTGCCCTCTGTGACTGGCTCCTGGACTTCCTGACTGGCAGATTCCAGTCTGTCAGGATTGGAAACAGAACTTCAGCCAACATCACCACTGCGTCCTCAGCCCCATCCTCTACACCCTGTTCACCCACGACTGCATCGCATCCCACCCCGAGAACATCATCCTGAAGTTTGCTGACGACACCGCTGTGATAGGTCATATTGCAGGCGGAGACGAGGCGGCCTACAGGAGGGAGGTGGACAGTCTGGTGACATGGTGCGGAGACAACAACCTTACCCTCAACACAGACAAGACCAAGGAGATAAATAAGTGTGGCAGTCTCAGTTTCATTGTAGTTAGCTCCTCCCTTCAGGCAGAAAAGGCAGTGTCCACCAGCGTCTGACCAGAAATGAAGAAGCAGCTTGGAGGAGCTGCGAAACATAAGATAAGATAAGAGATAAGATAAGATAAGACTTTATTGATCTCACACAGGAGAAATTTACTTGTCACAGTAGCTCCAGGTAGGGACAGTTTGAACAAGAAGACAAGTGCATGCAGGCAAAAAAGGCATAAAGATAGGTGATAATAATAATTTTAAAAAAAAATAAGTAATAAATCAAATAATAATAATAGTAGTGATAATAATAAAAAACTGACCGGGAGAGTATTGAAAAAAATTGGAAAAACTATATTGCACGATAGGAGTATTGAAAAAAAAACAACAATATTGCACATTGGGAAAACGATATTGCACGGTAGGACTATACAGTAGAATTATACAGTCTGATGGCGGTGGGGATGAAGGATCTGCGGTAGCGCTCCTTCTTGCACTTTCGACCAAATAAGCTTATTCGACCAAATAAGCTTTTGTCCAGTTGACAAATTGAATTTCTCCTTTTGCCAAATATTTTTTATGTATTTATTTAATTTTAATTCTTAATTCTATATTTTGACTGAACTCAAGATTTATTTTATATGAAAAATAATGAAAAATAAGCCCCACACAGGGAAAAATATGATTGGTTTATCGGTTTGGAAGAGCATTGCAAACTACTATTGTTGCATTTTTGTTGTTTTTTTTATATTTATGTGCATTATTTTGATTTCTCTATTGTCTTATAGTAGCATTTATAATTTACCATTCAGAGTGGCAGACTTTATTGCTTGTGTGTCTCCTACAGTCTCCACCTGTCCTTCCCATATCCTTTGGGGCTGTCTGTGTCCATGTTTCTGTCTGGACCCTTGTCTCCAGAGGATTCTCTAATGTTCCCCACAAACACCACACACAGCTCCTCCTGAGGGTGGCATTGTCTCACCCAAGTCTGTGCCACTGTTGATTTTCATGTTTATTCTATGCAGACTATTTATATTTTATCAACACCTTCTGTGAGTCTGCTCCAATGAACAGCTCCACAATTCACTCTCTCATCAGCCCAAATATGCACAGCAGGTTTATTTGTAGAGCACAGTTTGTACATTAATTCAAAGGGCTGTACAGAATAAGAAAGATAATAAATCACATTACAAACAAATAAAAACATGAATAATTATAATTAAATGTACTACAGAAGGTAATAAGATAAGATAATGAAAACAATGTCAGAGTAGAGGCCTGTCTCACATCTTCAGGCAGACTGTTCCAGGTTTTCCAGGATTAAACCGGAACTAAACCAGGACTAAACCAGGATTAAAGCTGGAGGCTGGACAAATCTAGAGCTGCTTTAAAGTCTATTGTGCTCAAATATCAGTGCAGAAACATCTTGATAGAAAGCCTTACTGTTTTTCAAATTATTTTTTCAATACAATTAAAGGTACAGTGTGTAGGATTCGTGGCGCATAGGTGGATGGTGGCTATTGCACTTCCTGTTTTAGCTACGGCAGACCTCAAGGGTCACCCGGGCGCGCCGTAACGCGGACAGTTCGCGTACCCGCGCACGAACCGCGCGCGCCCTCGCCGACAACTATGGTATAAATAAAACGCGGTCCCGTTCACTGTTTTTTTTTTTTCTTTTCTCATGAAAACACACATTCCCGATCGTGTACCATGACAATCTACACATCAAATGAAACCTTACAGTCTCCTCTTTTTGACTATGCAATTCATTTCCCGGCACAACAATCACTCCCGGAGCACATGGGGCTTTTATACGGAAAAGGACAAAACGAGGTGTGTTACTTTGCTTACCTTTGAAGGCTCTGGACAGGTCAAACTTCAGTATTTCACCATAAGCTTGGTCTCAATCTGTCCGTAAGGATCCAGCGAATAAAATCCAGTAAAACAATTTAGTCCAAAACACGTGTTAATCAAAATGGCTGCCTCTATATGGGGACGATCCCCCTTTTATGCAGGTATATCTAAGTCCAACAGAATACTTTGATTTCATGATGGAAGTGAAAAGGCTTGGAAAACACTGAAAACACTATTTTTGAATGGGTATCTTCAATTTCTGTAATTAATGGGTAAAAATCTTACATACTGTCCCTTTAAGTAACAATATTGACATATAGAACTATAAAATTCAGTGGTTTCACCCTCTTCCTATGAATATTCTTAATAATATTAAGAGGAGTTTTTTTGGGTTGGTCAAAAGCTATATTATAGCTTTGACCAACCCAAAAAAACTCCTTCAAACAGAAGGAGATTAGATTGCAAAAACGGTTCAGTATTTTTCTTTAGATTAGAAATGTATTCTCTTTATTTGTTTGTGTAGTATCCTAATGATTCTAGATGCATAGTGGACCTATATTACCACATGACAGCAGGAGTTGCAAAGTGTTTTCAGTTTGAGACAAGAACTCAACAGCATTATATACATGATATGCACTAGGATGTGGTTTTAAATGCGTCTCTGCCTTATATGCCCCCATTTTACCTGCTCCACAGACCTTCTCTCTCTCTCTGCGCTATCAGTTAAAGTTAGATAAATGTTTTTGTTCTGGTCGTTTCCCTCATAATATTAATCTATTCTCAGCCCCGTAATAACTCTCTCAACACTCGGAGCTACTGTGATTTAGTGAAGTCAGAGTGTGGTGGTAAATACAAGAGACAGCCCCTTCAAAGACTGGAGGAGGCTTCTATTTTTGAGGTTTGGATTTCTGAGCTTGTGCTGCAAAGTGCCAGACAAGAATCAGGTTTGAAATGCAGACAAAGTAGCTCCCCGAGGAGTACAAAAGTTTGGGAGTTTTGCACCCAACTTTTGCAGATTAGTTATGAAGTCAGTACCTGCTGTGGCCTCATTCGGTTCAGAGGAGTTGCATTTTCTGCTTCCTGTCCAAGTGAAATGCCGATGTTGTGTCCTTGGAAAAGACGCTTCACCTCATGTTAGAGGTGGGACAATAGCTCCATTCATTGTGTATTGGGAATTAGTCAAAGTCAAAGTAAACTACAAACACACACACGCGCACACACACACACACACACACAGCTACAAAGCTCTTATTTATTTACTTATTTTATTATTATTACTTATCTTGTCTGTGTGCACTTTTTTGTTCTAATTTTCTTTTGCACTAAGCTGCCTGGAACTAATGTGGCAAGTGAATTTCTCCTGTGTGAGATCAATAAAGTCTTATCTTATCTTATCTTATCTTATCTTACACTCATGGACATGAAGTGTACACAGGCATCAACAATAAATAGACATAAGACATACAGGTAATACATACAGGTCACTGCTCCTGATAACAGGATGGGTTAAATGCAGAACTGGAATTTCCCCACTGTGGGACTAATAAAGGCATAGCTTTCTTTCATAGCTTTCTAGCTTTCTTTCTAAACATAAAAATATATGCTTCCAACAAGAGGGAAAGTTTGAGGTAGCTCTTCTTGGTAGCTAGTGTAGGTAAAAATGAAATGCAGTGCAATATGTAAGGTTCACGCATAAGTGAAGGTGCAATTTGTAAAGTGCAAGAGTGCTGAAAGCTGCATGGACATCAGTGTGTGTAAGATTAGCCGAATTAGCCGAATCATGCTAAAATAAATCTATATTTAAATATCAGACAGAGGACAGCAAGTTACAGGTACATAATCACAGACCTTCACACCTTTGCTACGATGTAAATACCGGAGGAAGTTTCTGTGTTCATAAAAGTAGGTCTTTGTATCTCGAAGCTAGTGCTGAAATGAACTCAAAAGCTATTGTCATTAGATATATTTTCATAAAGTTGTTTGTGTTCTTTTTAGATTAGGCTAGCATGTTAGTCATGGAACAATACAGCAAGTGCTCCACTGTGTTTTTAAATTCTGTACACCTTCACTGGAATGATTTACATGGAAGGTGTGACAATTAGCCAATCTCCATGTCTCTACAGGGTTGCATGTGAAGTACAAAATTATAAATATTTTTTATGTATTTATATGTAAATATTTATTTAATTTTAATGCTTAATTCTATATTTTGACTATATTTTGAGATGCAGACAGATCCTGCTTTACACCTGGCAAAACATGTTGTCAGTAGTCTGTCAGAGTGTAATGTTATCTTTTAGTTATTTCCTAACACATAGTAGTAGTAAGACATAGTAAGTAAAGATAAGTAAAAATGACAAAGAAATTTAAAGTCCCCCACTTTTATCCAAATTTTCAATGGCATTACAGGTATAAGTGTAAAGTGTGTAAGTGATCTGCTGTAAGAAGTGTCTATAGCAGAGGATGGTTTCGATCCATCGACCTCTGGGTTATGGGCCCAGCACGCTTCCACTGCGCCACTCTGCTTCATGTGAGATTAGTTGATTGTGTGACAATTAGCCATGTCTCTACAGAGTTGCATGGGAAGTACAAAATTATAAATATTTTTAGTGTAGAATCCCTCATTCGCCCAGGTAGAATTCATGCCAAAAGGCGAAATTCAATTTGTCAACTGGACAAAGGTTTGTTTGGTCAAATACGTTTCGCAGCTCATCCAAGCTGCTTCTTTAGTTCTGGTCAGACGCTGGTGGACACTGCCTGAAGGGAAGAGCTAGCTACAATGAAATTGAGACTGATTTCAGCCCTGTAATTCCCAATCTCTACTGAACTTAAGGTACTACCACTACATTACATCACAAGGTGGAACAGAACATTTTCAGATGTGGAAATGTAGACAGGCTAATAATAAAAGATTATAAGTATACGTTTTTGAGGAGGTAAAAACGTTTTGACTTAAATCTGAGGCCGGATCTAGAAGTGGGCAGGGATGGGCAATGCCCACCCAAAATGTTCTCCTGCCCACCCAACTGGTCAACTGTATTTGATATAATTTCAACCTGGGTATCACGCTTTCTTGTTTGCTCTGCCAAAATTTGCCAGTGGGACAATGAGTATAGAGAGTCCAGTGAATCAGTCACCAGTCGCAAGAAAGAGGACGCAAGCGAAGGCCGAGTCTATTTCGGACTCGAACAATGGCGCTTCAATCACGGAACATTTCAAATCATCGCCAACGCTGTCGTATCGGGGTATTTACTGCATAGATAATCGCTCCGAGAGTCCACGGTCCCTGCGTGAAACACAAAGTTGATTGGGCATCCGCTGGAATGTTGGTCGGGCTCCCTCCGCCTCGCAGCGCGCTCCAAAACCAAGATTTATCGATTATAATTTCAGTTTTATCATTGAATCCGACTCGGATTGTGTTCTATGTGCGCGTATTCGCTTTAGCGTCTTATCCGCGGCGTATAAATCCACTTAAAACACGTCATTTGGCGAGAGACGTCACTTCAACATCACTCCAGCGCAACCTGAGACCAATATTGCAGGTTTTAAAGCAAGAACTGGACATTGTTTGCTAAAAGGAAGATATTTACGAAGCACGGCGAAGAGGACCGTGAAAGGAGCGCAGCGGTGGGGCAGGTTTTGTGAGCTCAGGCCTCGGTTCTTTCTCTGCCGCTCCGCCAGCGTTTGGAGCGGAGAGGAATGCAGCGGGACTGGCCCCAATAAAATGCACTAGAATGCAGGAAATTGCATCTAAGAAATCCAAAATTTTCTGGGTGAGGACCCCCAAACCCCCGTTCTGGGCTAAGCCCCATATGTTTACAACCTCTCCCTCCACCTCTGATACACTTTTAATACTTAATGGGCCCCAAGCCACTTTGCACTGGGAAAATTGGACATCAACGTCAAAAAGGCTAAGAACCCCTGCATTAGAAGAAAAATGTTCCACATGAAACTCCACACTATGCACACCAAAATTTTGAAATGCCCCCTCAATCTGTGCAGTCTAGATCCAGGCCTGCTTAAAGCTCACAATGGTCGATTTTGCTTAATATAGGATCTTTAACATTGATTTTACATTTCTATAGATCTGACCAAATATAGCTGTTTCTTTAGTTAATTTCTCATTTTAATCTCAAACTCTTTAGCCGCTCGCTCCCATCTGTCATCTTATATTTTCCACCATACATCGCATAAACCCGCATCTCCTTCCCTTTTCCATTAAAAACATGAGGAGATTTCGTGTGAAGGCTGAGTACAAATACTGCATTTATCTCCATGAAAAAAAGTTATACTGGGGTAATGTATGTGTTACTGCAGCAGTGACAGGAGTGCACCTGATAAAATCCGTGATATATGTATACACACTGATATGGATAAGACTTATGAGGGATAATATATACAGGGATTTTATGGGACGTCAAAACTGTAAGATTGATTTGATTTACCAGTGAAGAATGGACATTTAGTCACTGCATTGTTGTAAGTGTATAAATTATATAAAAACCTTCTAAATGTGTTCTGTGTGCTGGGGATGTTCTTCATATATTGGAGAACTATTCAGGAGTTACTATGGTGTCACAATGCAAACATTAACAAACATTGCCAAATAAGTTTTAAGATTGACTGAAAACTCAAGAAAAAATACAAAATGGATTTAAACGTCCTTTGTTTCATTCACACATCCTTTTCGATCCTAATCCTTTTCGATATTGTATTGCAAGTTGGTCTCAGGCGTGTAAAACATCTCTCTATTAGCCTAGCCTATTGAAACATTGTATAAACGAGCACTAAAAATCCATGATAAAAAATCTCGCCTGTACCACCACTGTTCAATATCTGTCAAATATAATAATTCAGCTGCTCCCCCACTGACAAAGTTGGTGGTGCTTATTATAACCTGCACAAACATATTTAAGATACAATAAGATAAGATAATCCTTTATTTGTCCCACAATGGGGAAATTGCAGTGTCACAACGCAAGTTTCAGAAACAGTTGGAAAATATGAGCATGCATCAAAATTAAGATGAATAATAATAATAATAATAATAATAATAATAATAATAATAATAAGTATGTACAATCAACTAAAAAACACAACACTGTAAGGTTAAAAGGCCCAGGAACGCTGCACAATAAACAAACAGCAGTTAAAGTGACTCCAGTTCAGTAATATATAATATCACTACAATAAAGTGACTCAGATGATTGTGTACAGTGCAGTGATGGGCAGTGTTTGTTAAATAAATAAGGAGCAGGTAAAGTGACTTTAAATAATATTGCACATTGTAATTATTACTATGGAGATGACACATGGTTGCTATGGAGATTAACCTGACTAGCATTGATCATTGTACAGTCTGACAGCAGCAGGAAGGAAAGATCTGCGAAATCTCTCTTTAACACAGCGAGGGTGAATCAGTCTGTCACTGATGCTGCTCTCTAGAGCCGACAGAGCGTCCTGCAGGGGGTGACACTCATGGTCCAGCATAGACATGAGTTTATCCAGGACCCTCTTGTCCCCCACCTGCTGCACCAAGTCCAGAGGACAGCCCAGGACTGAGCTGGACTTCTTGATGACCTTGTCCAGTTTCTTCTTCTCCCTCTCTGTGACACTGCTGCTCCAGCAGACCACACCGTACAGGATGGCTGATGCCACCACAGAGTCATAGAAGGTCCTCAGGAGTGGCCCTCTCACTCCAAAGGACCGCAGTCTCCTCAGGAGATAGAGCCTGCTCTGGCCCTTCCTGTACAGTGCATCAGTGTTGTGAGTCCAGTCCAGTTTATTGTTCAGATGAACACCCAGGTACTTGTAAGAGTCCACTCTCTCAATGTCCCTTCCCTGGATGTTCACTGGTGGGGGGGGGGGGCAGTAGAGTGGCATCTGCGGAAGTCCACCACCATCTCCTTGGTCTTCCCTGCATTGATGATGAGGTGGTTCCGCTGACACCAGTCCACAAAGTCCTGCATTAGTCCTCTGTACTCCGCGTCATCATCGTCTGTGATGAGACCAATGATGGCGGAGTCATCAGAGAACTTCTGCAGGACACAGCTGTCCGTGTTGTGTCTGAAGTCTGCAGTGTAGAGGGTGAAGAGGAAGGGCGCGAGGACCGTGCCCTGGGGCGCCCCCACACTCCAGGTCATGAGGTCAGACACACAGTCCCGGGCTCTCACATATTTATGACCTCTTTGTGTAGCTCAATGTTTTATGTGCACTGTCCCTGATAAATACACAAATAAAGTAAACTAAACTGTATTATCCTTAAAATATCCTTATTCTTATTAGTCTGTCTACATCTCCAAAGCTCAAAATGCTCTGTTCCACCTTGCGATGTCATGTAGTGGTAGTTTTCAAATTAACAGCTACCTTTTAACTTTAGTTCAGTAGAAATGAGCAATTCCAGGGCAGAAATTATCGAAATGATTCCTGTGAAGGTGTATGGAAACAACAGTGTTTTCCGTTTGACAGAAGAATTCACTGTAAATATGTAGGGTTTGTGTGTTAAACATGTGTGAATTAAACAAAAAACGACTCCAGGTATTTTTTTGACGAGGAAAGAACATTAGAACAGATCAGAAAACAGTGTAATATGGGCCCTTTAAATGCAGTCTTATTTAAAGGGATATGCCACCCCCAGGTCAAATTTGGGCATCTCCCCACAGTCCAGAGACTAAAATAAGTGGTGGAAAGCGTTTTCCTGCTCACCTAGCCATTGTCCGAGTCTGTCGCCACTGACCGCCGCGGTATCTGGTGCTCCTCCGCCTTAGACTGGAGTCTAACGTCGCCAGAGAAAGATTTCGGCCAAAAGGAATTAATTTGCTCGATGCATTTCCCAATTACTTTGTGTGTAGTGCGCATTCATATCGAGTGCAAATAAATGTGCAAATCAACACGGAGAGCTTGCCTTGGTCATTTTGGGTGGGAACTATTTTCCAGTGCGTAAGAATACAGCCGTATCACGCAGCACGCTGCCAGGGGAATCCCAGTTACGCACCGGGAAGGGAGTTCCCCTGTTGCACAACGTGGTGCGTGATACGGCTGTATTCTTACGCACTGGAAAATAGTTCCCACCCAAAATGACCAAGGCAAGCTCTCCGTGTTGATTTGCACATTTATTTGCACTCGATATGAATGCGCACTACACACAAAGTAATTGGGAAACGCATGGAGCAAATTAATTCCTTTTGGCCAAAATCTTTCTCTGGCGACGTTAGACTCCAGTCTAAGGCGGAGGAGCTGCGGAGGAGCTGCAGATACCGCGGCGGTCAGTGGCGACAGACTCGGACAATGGCTGGGTGAGCTGGAAAACGCTTTCCACCACTTATTTTAGTCTCTGGACTGTGGGGAGATGCCCAAATTTGACCTGGGGGTGGCATATCCCTTTAATTAAGTATAGCATTATATTGCCCTTATATAACAGTTTTTTTGTTTGTTTTCATTCATTTCTATATATTTTTGTGTTGATTCTTCGTATGGTTTGGACTCAGATGAAATACAGGACTCCGATTAATCACTGTGTGGGTCCCACTCAGCAGAAACAGCAGGATGTGAGGGAAGTGATCTGCTTCTGTGCTTCTTTATTAATCATTCTGACAATCAAGTAAGAGGAAGTATTAGAACGTGTTTACGCCTCAATGTGTCTGTCTAATAAGAGGAAAGACCACCCCAGATGGGACTTGAACCCACAATCCCTGGCTTAGGAGGCCAGTGCCTTATCCATTAGGCCACTGGGGCTTCTCTAAAAAGACATTTACGCATGTTTGAACAAAACAATTAACAATAGAAGAGAACACAGCCCTATATGAGCTCAGTAGTGACAATAGAATGTGATTTTCTCTTTCTTTTATATTACCATGTGGATCATTTGGATAATTTCAGACCTGGAATTGCCAGTCTCTACTGAACTAAAGGTAAAAGGTAGCTGTTAACTTGAAACTACCACATTGTGACATCACAAGGTGGAAACATGTGTGATGAAACAAAATACAACTCCAGGTATATTTTTGGTGAGGTAACAACATTACAACATGACTTGGAGCTAACAATTTTGTGTAATATAGTACCTTAAAGTGTAGTTTTGTCGTAAATCCCCCTAATTAAGGATCACCTTGGCTCACTGAGCCCCTCAGTCCAATCCAGCGTTAGAAATTTTGGAGTGCTGTTGGACAAATCATTGTCTTTGGAGGGTCACTGCAGCCACGTGGTTAAAAACTGTTTTTATCAGCTATAGAACATCACTAAACTGAGACCAATTTTATCAAATGCTGATCTTGAGATGACTGTTCACTCTTTTATTTCATCTCATTTAGATTTTTGTAATTCTCTTTGTACTTGTTTTAACGCATCCACACTTACTGCAAGGTTTTTAACAGGCGCTAACAGGTTAACCGGTCACCGCACTGGCTTCCTGTTAAGTTCTGTGTTGATTTTAAAATCATGGTTTTAATTAACAGAGCTCTAAATGGACAAGCGCCCCATCAGTGACTTACTGTGCCCCTTCAGCTCAGGCTGCACCCTTCGGTCCTCAAGCCAGGGTCCCAGGTCCCAAAGACCCGCTTTAGGCCCGTGAGGAAGCAGCTCAAGACACTGCTATTTAGACAAGCTTTTGGTTGACTGTGTCTGTAATTCCTCTGTTCATGCCGTTTATTGCACTCTGTAAAGCACTTTGTGAAAGGTGCTCTATGAATAATGTCTTACTTAATTACATTTCTGAGTTGGAAGAATAATAGGCCTATAATAATATACGCTTCCAAAACCACAAGTTAGCTTCAGCTTGTCACTCAGATATTCAAAAGTTGTTCCGCTCACCCGTCTCCATTGTCTAGAACTGTCTTCTCTGCATATTCTTCTTGCTCGGAGAAGATTCTAACTTGTGGTCCCAGATTGCTCCCTGCTTCTTGCCTGTCACTCTAACATATTTATATGCGCTCAGATAAAGCCATCATATGTCACTTTTCTGTTCTGACTCAGAGGATTTGCAAAGAGAGAGAGAGGTGGTGGGTGCATGTTGTTAACAGCTCAAACAGCAGCAGAGTACAAGGCCGTCTCAAGCTGTGTTAATCTATAAAAATGAAAACTTGGCTGCATCGATTCAGGTTAAAAGAGGAGTTTGTCATGGATAAAACAGATTTTCTGTATATAGCAGGTACAAGTGGGTGGTATAGGATTAGTTAAAATCAAAATTGTTGCAATTTTGAAGGTATGCATAATTGGAAGATGGTGTGTATTGCCTAAGAAAATTGTCTAAAATCAGCAGAAAATTCACATGATCTTTCATACAAGGGCTATAAAGTGATATTTCTGAACTTTTGGTCATTTCTGTACCAGATTTTTACTGCCTTAAAAACATTAAAAACAGAACCAGATCATTTTAAACAGTTTACAGTGGTTACAGTGGTTACAGTTACTGCCCACTTAACTTATGCATTCAGAACATCCTAATTATTCACCGCAATGAGTTTATAAGCTTTTCACAACTTTCAGAGATACAAGCTGAGTTTTCCCATGACTGTAAAGCCAGCAACTAGCATGCTAATATCCACTTCCTGATCAGACAAATTGTAATTTGCTTGCATGTCTCTATTAAGATAGATAGGTTTAATGCCATATTGTGCATATTTTGGAATGTTCCAGACACACTAAAAAAAGTTACACAGTGCATCTTTAAATAAAGTTTAAAGTCAGCTTTCTTGTAGATTCTGCCATATGTGTTCAACGTGAATTGATTGGTCTTTCTACCAGAAAGTTGAACCACAACCCTACCCCAGATGGGACTTGAATCCACTATCCCTGGCTTAGGAGGCCAGTGCCTTATCCATTAGGCCACTGGGGCTTCTCTAGAGACATGTTTACACACATATGAACAAAACAATTAACAATAGAAGAAATCAGCTCCATATGAGCTTTTTTATATTACCATGTGGATTGTTTGGATAATTTCAGACATGAAATTGCCAGTCTCTTCTGAACTAAAGGTAAAAGGTAGCTGTTAACTTGAAACTACCACATCGTGACAACACAAGGGGGAAACATGTGTGATGAAACAAAACACAACTTCATGTATATTTTTGGTGAGGTAACAACATTATAACATGACTTGGAGCTAACAAGAATCAATTTTGTGTAATATTAGGGGTGTGAATCTTTCACTCACAAAACGGTTCGATTCGAATCTCGATTCACAGGCTACGATTCGATTCAGGGACGATTCATAAAATTAGTAAACGATCCGGTACGATTCGATTCGATACGATTCGATCCGATCCGGTTCGGTTAATTTCGATTCAGTACAAAGGTAGATAAGGTAGATATCAAAAATAAAAAAAGTAGTTATAAAACAAGCAAGTTGCCTATTAAAGGCAAAAATCTGAATGAATCAGAATTAGTGCTTCAGTCACAGTTTCAGTAACTGTATAAAAGTGCAACATATCACTGACAAGAAGATAGATATTACTAGGCAGTTATAGAAAACATTAGCATGTTAAATCCAACATGTCTTTTTATGCCTGTAATTAACTTTTCTTAACAAAAAAAAAGAAAATCAGAGAAAGCTCTTAACACTGAATAATACTTTCTCTCCATCTCATAACATGACCTCAGTCTCCTGAAGTAATGTCTGTGTGTGTGTGTGAAGTACATTTCTATACACACAAATCATAAGTATTTAATACAGAAATGCACCAATTCTGATTATACATTGTATTTTCCACACAAAAGTAAATTAACCAAGTCAATTTTAGCCCAAATCAAATATACATTGCCAATACATGAATGTTGTCTAAATAAATCACCCAATCCACTAACCGTGACAATAAAAACGCTAGTATCATACAATTGTTATGGTCTACTGCAGACTACTGAGCCGATAGTGAAACATCAGACCGACAGTGAAAGTTTTATCAACGCGACACAACACTGGCACAAAAGTTAACCACGTATAGGAACCATGTCCATAAATAGCGGTAGCGCACAAAATTAACTTAAACAACAGCTCAATAAAAGGAAACTTAGCTTAGCTTACCCATAGAGTAGATCTCCTGACGAGACGAGGCGGCGGGAAACCCGCCCTCCGCACAATGCGAATTGAGACACGGCTATACAGTGCAAACATTTTGTGCTCGCTTCCGCATATAGCCCGCGCCGCTCGCATGATTGGCAGTTAACCAGCCAATAAGCTTCAACCCCAGGTAAGTGAACCACCCACCGTTCGCTAAAGAGCGCAGACACACACAGGCGGCTGCTGCGCCATGAGAGAGACCGCTCAGGAGCCGAGAACCGATTCTTGGCCGTAAATCCGGTGCATCGGACCTTTCGTAGTGAATTTGGACCGATCCGGGCTCCGCTGATCGGTACACTCAGATCGCAGAGGTCACAGACCGATAACCGATCCAAATCGGTTAATCTTTACACCCCTATGTAATATAGTACCTTAAAGTGTAGTTTTGTCGTAAATCCCCCTAATTAAGGATCACCTTGGCTCACTGAGCCCCTCAGTCCAATCCAGTGTTAGAAATCTTGGAGTGCACATGATCTTTCATACAAAGGCTATAAAGTGATATTTCTGAACTTTTGATAGTTCCTGTACCAAATTTTTACTACCTTAAAAATGTTAAAAACAGAACTAAATCATTTTAAACAGTTTACAGTGGTCCAAAGTTATTCCCCACTTATGCATTCAGAGCATCCTAATTATTCACCATAATGAGTTTATAAGCTTTTCGCAACTTTCAGTGATACTATTGTCTTAATAGTAGTAGTAGTATTAGTGGTAGTAGTAGTAATGTAGTAGCAGCAGCAGCAGCAGCAGCAGTAGTAGTAGTAGTAGTAGTAGTAGTGGTAGTAGTAGTAGTAGTAGTAGTAGTAGTAGTGGTAGTAGTAGTAGTAGTAGTAGTGGTAGTAGTAGTAGTAGTAGTGGTAGTAGTAGTAGTAGTAGTAGTAGTAGTAGTAGTTTGTATAATGATTGCTTGTAGGTGCTTTATGAATGGTGGGTTCCTTGGTCTATTCACTATGCAAAATCAGTACTGTTTTGTTTTTATCAGCTATAGAACATCACTAAACTGAGACCAATTTTTTCAAATGCTGATCTTGAGATGACTGTTCACTCTTTTATTTCATCTCATTTAGATTTTTGTAATTCTCTTTGTACTTGTTTTAAAGGTCCCATGACATGAAATTTTCACTTTCTGAGGTTTTTGAACGTTAATGTGAGCTCCCCTACCCTGTTTAGGCCCCCCCAATGGCTAAAAGTTGCGAAATGTGTAAACTGAGCATTTGAGATCCTTTTCTGCGTGTGAAAAAAACGCTCAAACGGGCGATTCTGAACAAGGCAACTTTGTTACATAACATCGAAAAAAGAAATGCAAATGCAGTTCCATCACCGTCTGGATCTCCACCCCCTGTCTCTGGAAATCACGCCCAGAGAGTTTGGACCGTGAAGGAGCTACGCAATGCGAAATGTGTTTTTTTATTTGCCTGGAGGCACGTGCGAGTGTTTCTAGGCTCGGAAGTCCTTTACCCGACCCTCTGGACATCTGAAACAGCAGTGGTATAATTTTATTTTCTGTGAAAATTTGTTTTTTTTCCATTGAAATGCCTCTCCTTTCTTCCTTTGCGCTTAAAATGCGGAAGTGGGAGACAGCGCACAGAGCAGCGCTCCAGCAGTGCATTTGGCTTCCCCCACCCGCTCCTCTAACCCTATCTGTGTCCTTCTCATTTGCATTCAAGCAACAAAGCCCAGAATGAGTTGTTCAGACAGAGAGATTCTGACTCTGACTGTGTACATGTGTCTTTCTCATGCACTGAATGTTGATTTTGAAGAAGGATTCATTTACAGTATTAGGGAACCATTAAGGCACCATATAAAAGCATCAAGAAGTACCATGTTATGGGACCTGTAACGCATCCACACTTACTGCAAGGTTTTTAACAGGCGCTAACAGGTTAACACACATCACACCAATTATATTTTCACCGCACTGGCTTCCTGTTAAGTTCTGTGTTGATTTTAAAATCATGGTTTTAATTAACAGAGCTCTAAATGGACAAGCGCCCCATCAGTGACTTACTGTGCCCCTTCAGCTCAGGCTGCACCCTTCGGTCCTCAAGTCAGGGCCTCTCGATGGTCCCAAAGACCCGCATTAGGCCCGTGAGGAAGCAGCTCAAGACACTGCTATTTAGACAAGCTTTTGGTTGACTGTGTCTGTAATTCTTCTGTTCATGCCGTTTATTGCACTCTGTAAAGCACTTTGTTATGCTTTTTTTTTTTTTTGATCTGTGAAAGGTGCTCTATGAATAATGTCTTACTTAATTACATTTCTGAGTTGGAAGAATAATAGGCCTATAATAATATGCGCTTCCAAAACCATAAGTTAGCTTCAGCTTGTCACTCAGATATTCAAAAGTTGTTTTATTTTTGAAAACAAAAAAAAATGAAAGTATTAATTTATCAAATGTGGGTGTGTGACATTGTCCATAAACTTTGAATACAACACTACTGATCTGAAATTAGCATTTCCAAGAATTCCACATGTGAATTTTCAGATGTCCTTTTTCTTCCGTCACCATCAGTCACCAACTCCATTTCTCACACACGACATTTATTAATAAACACATTGTCACCACCGGCATCCCATAATAAGAGCTAACAGCAGGTGAGTGTTTGGACATATGGGTCCCGTGTCTCTGTGTGTGTCTGTGGTGTGGTCCTCCTCACGTCTGGGCTTGAAATGAACCTGTTTCGACACAGATATGAGAGCCTGGAGTGCAGGTTATTAACATACACAGCCAGACTCTACCCCCTGCTGCTCCTCGGACCAAACATGCTCCATAACAGAGTGATCAGGAGAAGAAAAGGATAAAGGGATTAGTCTCTGAATAATGGATTATTAGCCACAGGTGGACAGTATCATAGGTTTGTAATATGTGCGTGTAATGTATCTACGCAGGTTCAAACTGACGCCCACAAAATCTGCAGTGTCGCATTTTCAAACAGGGATCAAATTGTGGATAATTCTGTCGCTCGCTAACTTGATTTTGTCCTTTTTTTTTTTTTTTTAACCACATACTACTCCAATTTAATACTAAGGAATAAGGCCAAAAATAAGAGATTTCGATACCACAATGATTATTTAACCCAAGCAAAAGTATTTACATGTTTTTCAGTATGTTGCATTTTTCTGAGTGTCGTGAGTCCCTGGAGAGCTTCACCATTGTTTTTGACATCTTTGAAGGTGTAGGTGTTTCCCTGCCCCAAAGCCCACTTTTCCCTACAGACTTTTGGGTGATTTTCACCCAGCATTAGTGAAAGAGGAATGTAAGAATGTAATGAATTTAAAAAAAAAAAAAAGCTGGCTTGCCCTCTCCGGATGGGTGGGGAGTCCTTGCCTCAGGTGGAGGAGTTCAAGTATCTCGGGGTCTTGTTCACGAGTGAGGGGAGGATGGAGCATGAGATTGACAGGTGGATCGGTGCAGCATCGGCAGTGATGCGGTCGTTGTACCCGGACCGTTGTGGTGAAGAGGGAGCTGAGCCGAAAGGCGAAGCACTCAATTTACTGGTCAATCTACGTTCCTACTCTCACCTATGGTCATGAGCTTTGGGTAATGACCGAAAGGACAAGATCGCGGATACAAGCGGCCGAAATTAGTTTCCTCCGCAGAGTGGCTGGGCGCACCCTTAGAGATAGGGTGAGGAGCTCAGTCACACGGGAGGAGCTTGGAGTAGAGCCGCTGCTTCTCCACGTTGAGAGGAGCCAGCTGAGGTGGCTCGGGCATCTGTTTCGGATACCTCCTGGACGCCTCCCTCAGGAGGTGTTCCGGGCATATCCCACCGGGAGGAGGCCCCAGGACACGCTGGAGGGACTATGTGTCCCGACTGGCCTGGGAATGCCTTGGGGTCCCCCCGGAGGAGCTGGAGGAAGTGTCCGAGGTGAAGGAGGTCTGCTTAGACTGTTGCCCCTGCGACCCGGCCCCGGATAAGCGGAAGAAAATGGATGGAATGATGAATTTAATGTAAGAGGATGTAAGGAATAGGTAAGTAAGAGTGGTCCTGGGATGTGTATCTATCCTTATTTAGTGCAGTGGTTATGAATAAATATCACAAAGTGGTGTTGTCAAAGGGAATTCTTATGGTGAAAACAATATTTTAGTCAACTGGTCATTTTTACCCACTGAAAAAATACAATTTTTTTTCCCTCTCTCATGCAAGTGTTCGTGTGTCAAGGAGTCTGTGCTTCACCAGGAATAGGTGGAACAAACACCAAGTTTCCAGTATCATTATTTTATTTTTATTTTTTCTTTTAGGAATTTTTTGTTCTCAAATTCCTCATTTTTCAGTAATTTTCTTCCTGTTTTTTTTTTCTTCCATTTTGTTACACATAGCACAGTTGAAAATAAAAGAAACCCACTCTAATTTATCACGTGTTGTCATATTTTGTCTATTTTTCATGACAAGTACTTTTTGCTGTGTATATTATATCAGGTAAAAATTACCCGGCAAAAGTGATGGTGTTACTTTTTATACCGAAAGTGTTCTAGGGTTAAAAAAGTTAAATAATACACAAAATAATACTACTTTTTATGTTACCATGTGGTCTTATACTAGTTCTGAGTTTGTTGTGTTTAATGAGTATCTAGTTTTGATCCTGTTTTTAGTATCAATTAGTATCAGATTTTTTTTCTTCTTCATTAACTATATAATATTTCTGGTGGAGTGTATGCCATCCGCTTGTCTCCACGGAGATGCTGTTGCTTTGCCTGGAATGTTCCACTGTTTATAGCATAAAAAATAACATGCCTTCTTCAAATTCATTCACTGAATTACAGGCATTTTCTATTGCATAAAAATGCCTCGAAACATGTGTTTTTACACTGAGCTGGCTTGCCTCACCACCGATCTGACTTGTAATTTGCCTGCATGTACTACTGATGTACTACGTAAGTAGATGTACTACTGTACTAATGTGTGCATGTGTGTGTTTTGTTGCAGAGGACATCTTTATTCTTCATGGGAAAGACAAGAAGAACCCTCTGATCTACGGCCTCTTCACCACCTCCAGGTCAGTGCAATTACACTAAATTACAGTATTATGTTACATTTTTATTAGTGCTGTCAGGTGATTTTAAAAAATCTAATTAATTCCATGATTTGTAATTAATTAATCTAATTAATCGCATTTTAAGAGTGAGAGAGAGATTGTGAGTGAGTGAGCAAACCCACTTGGCGATTGAGTTTCATAGGTCATAGTTGCTTTATTGTCGAAAAACAATCATATGTACATGTACATAGAGTGAATTCGAAATTTTGTTTCCCCACTAACCAGAGTGGCTAGGGGAGGGGCCGCTGCACATGCACGCGCCGCTGACTTTTTTTTTTTTTTTCATAGGTCATAGTTGCTTTATTGTCGAAAAACAATCATATGTACATGTACATAGAGTGAGTTTGTCAGTATTCATATGGTCGCTTTGCTCATTCGTTTCCCAAATTCTGCGAGAGTGGTTTGGTGGTTTGGTAGTTTGGTGGTTTGCTGAAGTGCGCTCACACTCGCACTTTCACTGGTAACGATGGAACTTGTCCAGACGTGTTTATCGTTCAAATGATCCATCAGGCTGGAGCAGCTTCTGTGATGGGAAAATTATTTTTGACAAAAGCTACAAATCACCGCGTTCTTGTTGATCGTCCCGTTCTTTTTATAAATAAACTTGCCGTTCAAAGGCCCGAGCAGCAATTTGCTCACTGCACGCCAAATTTAAAAAGCGCATTGAATTGCCACTCATAAATAATTGTGTTTTTTTTTTTATAACACGTTAATTTCCAGTGTAATTAATTAATCTAATTAACACGTTAAACTGACAGCCCTAATTTTTATATATAATAATTTTGATATTTCCATAGGATTAAAGGTTTTATATTAGACAGCTTTAAGCCATGTTATAATGTTACTTCCTTAAAAACAAACCTGGAGTTACGTTTAGTTTCAGTAATCCTTTATTATTCGTTTGTCTACATGTCTAAAGCTCAAAATGCACGATCCCCGTGTGGCACGTTGGTATGGCCATAAGATTCGGGTCGCCCGGGCCTTTCTGTGTAGAGTTTGCATGCTCTCCCCGTGTCTTGGTGGGTTTCCTCCGGGCACTCCGGTTTCCCCCATCAACCCAAAAAACCACCTCCATAGGTAAAATCCTCTAGCTTAGATCCTGACCAATAAGATCATGGAGATGGTCCCCGGGCGCAGTCATGTGCTGCCCACTAATAATAACAGGATGGGTCAAATGCAGAGGACAATTTCTCCTGTGTGAGATCAATAAAGTCAATCTTCTTCAATTTTCTTTCTTTTCAAGTTGACAGCTACATTTGACCTTTAGTTCAGTAGAAATTGGCGAGGGTTGAAATGATGCAAATGATTCTAGTGCGGAGTTGGTGAGGTGTGGAGTTTAAAAACCCAGTGGAACACTTCCTGCATTACCACATGACATCACAAGGTGGAACAGTGTGTTTTCTGTTTAACCTAAATATGCAGGGTTTGTGTGTTAAATGTGTGAATGAAACAAAACACAACTCCAGGTATGTTTATGATGAGGAAACAACATTATAACATAGATCAGAAAATAGTGTAATATTGGCCCTTTAAATGATTATGTGACATTTTTATTTAAACCCTTTTGGTATTTTCATAGGATTAAATTACACAAAAACACTCCCTCTCTCCCTATATTTCTAAACCTACCATTATGAGATTTGGAAAATACAGTTTCTTTAAATCCACACCTCAAACACTGCATTTGCGTCGCTGTTAAAAATAAGCTTCCAGATCGTCAAAAAGTGTTTAAAGTTGGCATTAAAGTAGTTCCAGCCAGTGTCAGACTCCATTTACATGAGGTTTGACTATTAAGAAGAGAAAACAACCAGAGACATTGGCACAGAATGAACCATGAGGGAGTAGCCGTGGTGTTGCTTTTTGACTGTCTTCCAACGCAGGGCTGGTCCAGACTTTTAACACATCTCTCCTTGGAAATTTTAACTTTGGAGTTCTATTCAGAGAGCTGACTCACTCCTGCCTGCTCATATTTATCTGTTTGAGGTTTGCTTCTGCTTCTGCTTCCACTGTTTCGAGTCAACAGATTTCAATTTTGCTGAAAAGAGAAGATAAGTGCAGAGCTATTGTTCAAATTCTTGGTTGGGATTTTCAAATAATCCTGATATAAAGTAGAGCTGGGATAGCACTCTGAAGAAACTGTACTTTGAGTAATATTTAGTTTGAAGTAACAGTACTCTTACTTGTTTATGTTGACAATATTTAAAGATTTGAACATTTGTGTTTCTTTCACCGTTCCTTCAGATATTATGGTATATTCTTTGAAAATATCAGATTTTGTTACCCATTTGTTTTGGATTTTTGTACATTAACTTCAAATTATAAATCAGTTATTATGTTACATGAGGAGTAGTTTCCTTAAGTACTTTTTTTACTCTTGCTTGAGTATTTTTTTAGACCACTACTTTTTGATTAATTTTTAATTGAATATATGTGAATATTTTAACCAAGATGCCAAAGTGGAATCACGTACCTCCTAAGTAGTGATAGCCCCAAGCCTGGATAAACATGAGAACTATGCACCAGGAAGGGCATCTGTTATAATTTAATTCAAATGTAACACAATAATGTTGTTTGTAATAGCGATGCACTAATAAATAAATGCCGTTTTCAGTCAGATCGGTGCAAGCCTATTTTGTAATCCACACCTGAGACTAGTTCTGTTCTGGCTGTGCAGGAATGACAATAATCTATGACCTTTATGTAAGTTTCTTATTTTCAAAGTGACTGACAGTTCTCCAGCTGTTGTGTTTACTGTTTTCAATCTGAGCAGGAATGACAAGAAGTTGTTTTTGCACCGTGGATATATGAGCTCTATAATATGCAGCTCCATAAAAATGTCTACATGATGTTATAGATTCACATTTTTCAGCTGAGCACCTCCCATAATTTAATGTTTTGACAAAACAATACAAAGTGTGTTTGTCATAAAACATAAAAGACTGAAAGCAGCATTTATTTCCTTTAAACTAAAATCAAATAAGACAAAACTGATCCAAGTGTGTTCAAACATTATGAGACTTTCGGGATCAGTAAAAGTCTTATTTCATCAGATTACTGTATAAGCAAAACTAATCTGATCAGATCCAGACATTTTTTTCAGTATTGACGCTGGTATCAGATACCAATATTGGATCTTGTTTTATACAGACTACAAAGCTGTTTTAAAACCTCCCAGTGAATCGGAGCTGTGTTGACTTGTTTGGGTAGACCGAGGATCTCCACACCCTTCCAAGTAGCTCACCAAGGGATTTCTGAATTACACCTATCAAGCCTGGATTGGTAATCGGGCATACCGGGCATTTTCCTGGTGGGCTGAGAGTCCTGTTTTTTTTTGTGTGTTTTTTTTTTAACTCAGAGACCGACCCGCCATTTAGAGGAGGCAGTCCATTGGTCCATCTTCAATATAAACAGTGGACTAAACCAATCAGGATATAGAAGCTTACAAGAGCGGTCCCACCTCTTTCTCTGCACTGATCCACTGTGTGGAAACATGGAGAAGGGCAAGAAAGGGGGTCCAGAGAAGTTGCGGGCTAAAAGATTTAAAAATCTTGCTATTCTCTGGAGGGGCCTCCACGTCCTCTGCAGCCCAGGTTGAAGGTGGACAGGGAGAGGAGCAGCCAGTGACTGTGGACAGGGAACCCGAGGGACAGAGTGACCAGGAAGTGTAGCACAGGCATAGCAGGTCAGCATGTAGTAATGTTAGGATAATACCGGGACTTTTAGGTGATGGACAGGCATGAAAATCATTCACCTTTCGGTGAAATTTGTCATTTTGAAGCCAAAACAGGTGACCTACGTGAATCGTGTAGATTTGATGAGAAAAGTTTTTTTTTTTAAACGTTTCGTTTTTACAGGATTTTCGCCTGTGGCCAGCCAACGTGCTCCTGACCTTGTGTGCAAGATGCATTTTAAATAAACAATTGAATGTGTAGTTACTGCGAGTTTGCTGGTGGGTTTTGGGAGCTGCGATTTTTCCTTTAAATGTTGTGCCGTGGTTTCTTCTTGGCCAAGACAATAGTAAACAATAGTAACAATAGTAAAATACATCACTTCGGGGAACAAATACATACATTAGTCCATTGTGCTCTGCTAATTATGAGGGGGCAGTCTAAGCCAAAAATGTCCAGAGTAAAAAAAGAGTAAAAGAGTGCAAGAGTAAAAAAAGTACTTAAGGAAACTACTCCTCATGTCCAGTCCAGCCCTGACACCTATTTTGCTTAATAGCTAAAATCTTATAATTTTTCATTGTACTGTAAATCTATCATTTTGGTGCCTAATTGTGCACTAATATATGGATAATGGTTTATGTTTTATAAGCATCTAACTGTACCCTGTCTAAGGGTTGCCATGGCTCTTATACTTCCTCAATTTCTGGCGACCGCTAAAATTAGTAGCTCTCTGGCATTTTCGTCTTGTAAAGGAGTGTAATCTGGTAACATTTGTAGTAGTAGTAGTAGTAGTAGTAGTAGTAGTAGTAGTAGTAGTAGTAGCAGTAGTAGTAGAGTTATTATTACATCCACAACTAGGGACTGTGAATAAATAGTACACAAATAATACAGAAATCCACAACTAACTTCTCTAACTTGTTCCTGTGCAAGTGTGACTGTAGTAGTAGTGGGTAGAATCATTTGTAGAAGTAGTCATATTATTATAGTACAAAAAAATTAGCATTTAGAGGCAAAAGTGGATGTAGCAAATCAAATAGAGCCTGCCCTGTGTGACTATTCAAATGACATCAACTTGACTAAAATTGATTAAATGAACTCACTTACTTTTAAAATACCCAGAACCAAATGAAATAATTTAAAACACCAACATTGTAACTAGCCTGCTACTCCAGTACAGTTTTATTCATTCAGCCAAGGAGCGTGACATGATGTAAAGTGCTTCATGTTTGAAGCTTCTACAGAGAAACGGAGCAGAGACCACAATGACTCACTCCCCATAACATAACACAGAGAATATAAAACATGCTCCTATGACACTACCATCTGACACAGGGCTGAGCAGAGAGAGGAGGGCGTTCACTCTGCAGGAAAAATACTTCTTTTGTGGAAAACATTCTGCTCAACTTTCCAACATTTTGCACTTTTCTCTCACGTCGAGGTTTTCCAAAATAAAGTATGTGAGTTATTATTATTAAGTTAAGTTATATTGGGGCGTGTTTGAGGGATGGTCAGGTTTCTTTGCTTGTGCACCTGTTGAGGTCCCTTGGTAAAAAGGAAATATCAGTGTCCTGGACATGTGAAACATAAAGGGACTGCTGTAACACACTTATCTTCTATCAAATAATTTCTAACATATTCCGTTACATGGTCCAATGAGAATACTGTATTCAGAATTCTTGGAATACTAATAATCTCAGGTCGAGAGTTGAAAGAAGCCCTTTATCTGATATCAGAATAGTGGAGTACACACAGCAGGCAGATGCAATGGGGAAGGCTCTGACTATAAAAAGCTGGACATACAGCTCTGGAAAAAAAATAAGAGACCACTGCATTTTTTTCTGAAATCAGCATCTCTACATGTATTACAGCCATTCCATTCCAGCGTCTGTTGAATTCCAACACAAACACAAAGCTGAGCTACTTCAGTTCTTGTACCAGGAGTGGAATAAAGTCACCCAAGAACAATGTGAAAGACTTGTGGAGAGCATGCCAAGACGCATGAAACTGTGATTAAAAATAATGGTTATTGCACCAAATATTGATTTCTGAACTCTTCTTAAGTGTAAACATTAGTATTATGTTGTTTTAAAATGAATTTGATCTTGTTTCTTTGCATTGTTTGAGGTCTGAAAACATGTATCTTTTTTGTTATTTGGACCATTTGTCATTTTCTGCAAATAAATGCTCTCAACGAAACTATTTTATGTGGAATTTGGGGGAAATGTTGTCAGTAGTTTATAGACTCAAACAAAAATGTTCCTTTTGCCCAAACACATACCTATAATTAGTAAAATCAGAAAAACTGATCATTTTGCTTATTTTTTCCCAGAGCTGTACATGGATATAAACTAATTTAGCATACTCTTCATACAAGGTCATATATGGTTTAACTGTTAACAGTAATGCAAAATATGTTACAGAAAGATTGCTTGTATTAGCAGAAAAGATCTCTTGTCCCAAGTATATAAATATTAAGGTTTGTAACTGAAGGAGTCAGTTGCAGTGGAAATATTTTAAAACAAGAACTTTTATTAATTTACTCTGGAAACAATTTCATTTCAGTAAATAAAATAGCAAAGATATTAAATGATAACTAAATCCATGCTTTCACACTGCTATGCATTCATTTATATCTAATTATGAATGTAAAATGGCACATGTACACATTGCAGGATCTGTGTTTTCTTTTTTTCTTACCAATATCATGCAGTGCAAAGCCAAAATTGCAAGATCAAGTACCGCCATGTATTCCCTTTAATGTAGGAAAGTAATTGAAACTTAAATACCGAAATACAGTTACTCAAAATTAGTATTCAGAATATGTGTATTTATTTTTGGCAAATGTTCCCAGCACTGTTTACCAAAAAAAAAAATCTATCCAGGTTTTAAGATCTTCTTGCTGTGATAACGTGAGTTAAAGCTGTGTTCTCCTCCTCAGTGACATCCTGAACGGCTCGGCGGTCTGTGTGTACCGCATGGAGGATGTGGTGAGAGTTTTCAAAGGGAACTTCCTCCATAAAGAAGGACCTCAGTACAAGTGGGCCGAGTACACAGGACACATCCCCTACCCACGACCAGGAACTGTGAGTGTACAGTATGCTTACAAGAAACCTACTGCATAGCTTTACAAACCCATCCCTGTGCAAATCAGACTGTTATTGTAGTAGTAGTAGTTATAGTAGTAGTAGTTGTAGTCAGTGATGCCGGTAACTGTAGTTACTGTAGTCGGACTACTTTTTCAGTAGCGAGTAGTGTAAGTAGTGTGGGTGGGGAGTCCTTGCCTCAAGTGGAGGAGTTCAAGTATCTCGGGGTCTTGTTCACGAGTGAGGGGAGGATGGAGCGTGAGATTGACAGGTGGATCGGTGCAGCGTCGGCAGTGATGCGGTCGTTGTACCGGACCGTTGTGGTGAAGAGGGAGCTGAGCCAAAAGGCGAAGCTCTCAATTTACCAGTCAATCTACGTTCCTACCCTCACCTATGGTCATGAGCTTTGGGTAATGACCGAAAGGACGAGATCGCGGATACAAGCAGCTGAAATGAGTTTCCTCCGCAGAGTGGCTGGGCGGACCCTTAGAGATAGGGTGAGGAGCTCAGTCACACGGGAGGGGCTTGGAGTAGAGCCACTGCTTCTCCACGTTGAGAGGAACCAGCTGAGGTGGCTTGGGCATCTGTTCCGGATGCCTCCTGGTCGCCTCCCTCAGGAGGTGTTCCGGGCATGTCCCACCGGGAGGAACCCACGGGGAAGACCCAGGACACGCTGGAGGGACTATGTATCCCTGCTGGCCTGGGAACGCCTTGGGCTCCCCCCGGAGGAGCTGGAGAAAGTGTCCGGGGTGAAGGAAGTATGGGAGTCCCTGCTTAGACTGTTGCCCCCGCGACCCGGCCCCGGATAAGCGGAAGAAAATGGATGGATGGATGGATGGATGGAGTAGTGTAACGCAACTACTATTTCAAAACCAGTAGTCAGATTACAGTTACTCATCTAATACACCGTGCGTTACTATTTCTGCATTTCGGGGGAACGTAGGTCACATTTATTTATTCTTATTTTTTGGCCACACGTTTCTTACGAGGTTACGTCATCTCGGCTCCGCGGCGCCAAAGTCAGATCAGCTTCCAAACATGTATGTTGCAGTATAATTACGCACCGATCGTGCTCCCGCCAATCATGATTAGCTCTGTTGTGTTTGCGCCTGTTCGCCGATCAGCTGTGAGCGAGCTGCGTGATATTTACGTGGGAGTTTCCAAGAGAAGAAGAATCCTTAACTTGCTACGTTAATGCTACGTAAGAAGGAAGTCTCGCCTCGGGACACGGGATAAATTCGGGATTATGTCCTTTTCTCCGGAGCTTCTGAAAGACCACGGATATACCCGACGCGCGCTTACACGTCTATACGCAAACTATCTGGAGTGACCGCGTTCTTATGGGTGAGTCATATTATCAGATTATTTCTGCATCTATTTCGGCACTAAACCAGGACTAAACCAAGACTAAACCAGGTCTAAACCAGGACAAAACCAGGACTGAACCAGGACTAAACCATGTCTACACCAGGTCTAAACCAGGACAAAACCAGGACTAAACCAGGACTAAGCCAAGACTAACCAAGACTAAACCAGGTCTAAACCAGGTCTAAACCAGGACTAAACCAAGACTAAAACAGGACTAAACCAGGTCTAAACCAGGATTAAACTGGGACTAAACCAGGTCTAAACCAGGACTAAACCAGGACTAAACCGGACTAACCCGGCACTAAACCAGGTCTAAACCAAGACTAAGCCAAGACTAAACCAGGACTAAACCAGGACTAAACCAGGACTAAACCGGACTAACCCGGCACTAAACCAGGACTAAACCAGGTCTAAACCAGGACTAAACCAGGTCTAAACCAGGACTAAGCCAAGACTAAACCAGATCTAAACCGGGTCTAAACCAGGACTAAACCGGGACTAAACCAGGTCTAAGCCAAGACTAAACCAGATCTAAACCGGGTGTAAACCAGGACTAAACCAGGACTAAACCAGGACTAAACCAAAACTAAACCAGGTCTAAACCAAGACTAAGCCAGGACTAAAACAGGTCTAAACCAGGACTAAGACAGGACTAAACCGGGACTAAACCAGGACTAAACCAAGACTAAACCAGGACTAAGGTGTGTGTGTGTGTGTGTGTGTGTGTGATAACATATATCCTGTGTATTATTGAATTATTGAACGATTATATGGACTTTTTGTTATAAAAGCATTTCGATTTTAACAAAGTACCTTCAAATTCTGCCCTGCCCCTCCGGAAAATATGTCACATAAATTAAAAATTTCACCATCTTCCCTGGTTTCATTTTACAACTCGACTACTGTGTAAAACCAGTAAGTGGGGCGGAGTTGAATAGGATGGTTGGGCATTATGTGGTTGACGAAATGCTGCCTATGAACACTGTTGAATCACCATCGTTTCATGCCATTGTATCTAAGATCCCTACAGTAACGATACTGAGCTGCCTCACAGAAGATGCTTTTCTAGTTACCTGGACAAGCAATATAATAATATAATATAATATAATATAATATAATATAATATAATATAATATAATATAATATAATATAATATAATATAATATAATATAATATAATATAATATAATATATGATAACAGGAGAAGTTCAATTTGTCAACTGGACAAAGTTTGTTTGGTTGAAAACGTTTCGCCGCTCATCCGAGAGGCTTCGTCAGCTCTAATAAGAATACTGGTAAGACACTTGCTTATATCTTGCTGTAGGGAGGAGCTACCTAGCTAACTACTTTCCGGAACTATCTCATTGGTTTCCGTCTTTTGTTTCTCTGGCGTCTAGTTGACGATCTCTATTCATCCCTACACGCCTGTTTTTCACACCTCTGGCCCTGTCCTGGCTAACCCTATTGTTTCCCTGTTTGTTTGATCTAGGCTTAATAATGGAATTGTAGATGGGATGCAAATTATGTCTTACTCCACCATTTCTGTTCAGAGAAGGATTCTCTTTTTTGACAAAAATAGCCTCTTTAACTCCCCTCTCAAACCAATTCTTTTCCCTGGCTAAGATCTGAACCTCACTGTCCTCAAATGAATGACCCGTGGCTTCTAGGTGAAGATATACGGCAGAAGACGGTCCACTCTGGCACGCCCGTCTGTGTTGGTACATCCTCTTGTGAAGTGGCTGCTTGGTTTCTCCAATATAGCGCTCACTGCAGTCTTCACTACACTGAATGGAGTAGACCACATTGCTTTGTTTGTGGCTCGGTGTTTTGTCCTTTGGGTGGACGAGTTTTTGTCTTAACGTGTTTGTGGGTTTGAAATAAACTGGGATTTCATATTGTCTGAAAATCCTCTGTAGTTTTTCCGACACGCCGGCCAGGTACGGAATCGCTACCCCTTTCCTCCTGGGTTCGGATTCTCTATTATCTTGTTTCTTGCCCTTGTCTCGTGTCGGAAAAACTACAGAGGATTTTCAGACAATATGAAATCCCAGTTTATTTCAAACCCACAAACACGTTAAGACAAAAACTCGTCCACCCAAAGGACAAAACACCGAGCCACAAACAAAGCAATGTGGTCTACTCCATTCAGTGTAGTGAAGACTGCAGTGAGCGCTATATTGGAGAAACCAAGCAGCCACTTCACAAGAGGATGTACCAACACAGACGGGCGTGCCAGAGTGGACCGTCTTCTGCCGTATATCTTCACCTAGAAGCCACGGGTCATTCATTTGAGGACAGTGAGGTTCAGATCTTAGCCAGGGAAAAGAATTGGTTTGAGAGGGGAGTTAAAGAGGCTATTTTTGTCAAAAAAGAGAATCCTTCTCTGAACAGAAATGGTGGAGTAAGACATAATTTGCATCCCATCTACAATTCCATTATTAAGCCTAGATCAAACAAACAGGGAAACAATAGGGTTAGCCAGGACAGGGCCAGAGGTGTGAAAAACAGGCGTGTAGGGATGAATAGAGATCGTCAACTAGACGCCAGAGAAACAAAAGACGGAAACCAATGAGATAGTTCCGGAAAGTAGTTAGTTAGGTAGCTCCTCCCTACAGCAAGATATAAGCAAGTGTCTTACCAGTATTCTTATTAGAGCTGACGAAGCCTCTCGGATGAGCGGCGAAACGTTTTCAACCAAACAAACTTTGTCCAGTTGACAAATTGAACTTCTCCTGTTATCATGGATTCTACCTGGACGACTGAGGGACTTTTCACGCATAATATAATATAATATAATATAATATAATATAATATAATATAATATAATATAATATAATATAATATAATATAATATAATATAATATAATATAATATAATATAATATAATATAATATAATAATATATAATAGGCCTATAATATAATATAATAATAATAATAATATATAATAATATAATATAATAAGCCTCTGCTGCAAGTAACTAAAAGTAATCTAACTTAGTTACTTTTAAAAGCAAGTAGTCAGTAACGTAACTAAGTTACTTTTTAAAGAAGTAGTCAGTAGTCAGTAGTTAGATTACTGTTTCAAAGTAACTATGGCAACACTGGTTGTAGTTGTCGTATAGTTAATAGTAGTGGAATCTCAGTACTTAACAATACCTAGTGCAAGTTTAGTGTAGTCATACCTAGTAGTACCTAGTGTAGTCTAGCAGCAGCAGTAGTAGTAGTAGTAGTAGTAGTAGTAGTAGTAGTAGTAGTAGTAGTAGTAGTAATAGTAGTAGTAGTATCTTGAGTATTATTATACCTACAGATTTCTCTAATATTTCCCTGTGCAAGTGTAACTGTAGTAGTAGTAGTATTAGTAGTAGTAGGTGTAGCAGTAGTAGTATTAGTAGTAGTAGTAGTATAATAAATAGTAGTGGTACCTCAGAACACAACAATACCTAGTGCAAGCTTCTGAGTGTAGTCTAGCAGCATTAGTAGTAGTAGTAGTAGTAGTAGTAGTAGTAGTGATAGTAGTAGTAGTAGCAGTAATAGTAGTAGTAGTAGCAGTAATAGTAGTATCTTAAGTATTATTATGCCAACTTTTCCCTGTGCAAGTGTAACTGTAGTAGTAATAGTAGTAGAAACAGGAGTGGTGGTAGTAGTAGGAGTAGTGGTAAAAGTAGTAGTACTGGTAGTAATAGTAATATCACTGAACAATACTACAAGCTTCTCAGGGTAGTTTATTTGAAGTAATATTAGTTTAATGGTTAGCTCAACTTGTATACTGGCTGGTTAGCTCAACTGGTAAGTCACTGACTTTCCACCTGGGGGTTGTGGGTTCAAATCCCCCCTGGCAATGAGCTAACCAGTGTGGGTCCTTGGGCAAGACCCTTCACGGTACTGCCCCCCGGGCGCTGAAAAAGATGGCTGCTCACTGCTCCTGAAAAAAAAAGGATGGGTCAAATGCAGAAGTCAAATTTCTCCCGTGTGTCATTGTGTGTGAGACCAATAAAGGCTTAAGTTAATGAGTATTATATTATTATCAATAGAACCTCAAAATGTTATAGCCCCGAGTAATGAGGCAGAACAAACCCAGAACCAGAAATACCCTCTAGTGTAATACTAATAGAAACTTAAATTGTAGTAATAGTAGTACAGCGCTACCTATCACTGTTTTAAAACATCCAAAGATTTCTTCCTCTGCTGGAATATTCCACAGTAGGACATTAAACAGCTCTGTCTTACATGTATTAAATTACAGGTGGTTTTATGGCTCAAATATAGAAGAAAAAAAAACATCCATTCTCCACAGACCTGACCTCTAACTTGGTCTGGTTTGGTTTGGTCTCCATAAAGATAGAAAAGTTTAATGCCATACTGTGAAACATTCCAGACAAAGCAATAACATCTCCAGAAGAAAAGCATTTGACAGACCCTCCACCAGAAGAGTTACACAATGCACCTTTAATGTTATGTTTATTGCTTGTTTGTTTTTTTATTATTTTATTTTTTTACTTCCAGTGTCCCAGTAGCACCTATGGGAGCTACAGTTCGACTCGGGAGTATCCAGACGATGTGATCTTCTTCAGCCGTACCCATCCTCTGCTCCAGGTCTGTGCTTTCATACACCCATCCACTGCAAACAGAACTGCTCTTTTACACCCATTATCCATTACAAAATCAATACAATTTACAGGAGAATGTCATGCCTGTTGGAGAGCGCCCCCTGCTCTTCAGAGTAGGAGTCCATTACAAGTTCAGTAAGCTGGTGGTGGACAGAGTGGAGGCTGTGGATGGTACCTACGATGTTCTCTTCATCGGGACAGGTGATTATTTATTTATTTATTTATTTATTTATTTATTTATTTAATTTTATTTAATTTTATTTAATTTTATTATTTTTAGATTCCGGTTTGGTGCTGAAGTCCATCCACTTCCCCAAAGAACATGGCCAGGGTCAGGAGGTCACTCTGGAGCAGATGCAAGTTTTCCAGGTAACAACTTGTGCTCTCATCATTTAACAAACAGGCTATGGACTGAAAGTATACTTTGTCTAATGTTTATTTTTCTGTATGTCTGTCTGTATAAGTATATTTTTAGTATAGACCCCTCATAAAAGTAAAAGTCTCAAGTCTGTAGATTCTCATTTTAGTCTAAATAAAGGTAATGCAAAGTGAACTGAAAAAACACTGTCCACAAGCTTTGAAACTTTTCTCAGAACAGAACTATACTAGATCTACACTAGGGCTGAATTACAGTATGTGACATTAAAAACATAATATTAATAAAATGCATTAGTCTTATATGGTGCTTTTCCACAAACTCAAAGTGTGTTATTCATTCACTCCACCTTTGGTGGTAGAATGAGACTTTTATAAGGTCAGGGTTAGATGCATTCACACACCACATTCATATTAGGCAAGGTGTATTATAAAGATATAAAGAAGTGGATTAAGGCAGTGCGACATCACCCATAGCGTTCGGCTCGCTAGCAGTTATAGGATCGAATTTGGAGCCAGATCTATATTAGGACTAGGAATTCATTTAAAGGCAAATAAGGGAGAGGGGTGACAATTTTTGGGGTGACAAGCTGGAAGCGACCCCATGTTTACTTCCTAATTGGAACATAGCGGCTAGCGGGTTAGCTATGTTCATTTATATACAGTGATCTCCCATCTCAGTATTAAACAGGCCCAATCCTGCTTAGCTTCTGAGATCAGAGGACGATGCTATATTTTATACCAGTCTTGACACAAAATTCGCCCATTAGATGCTTTTTTTTGGTTGCGTCCCATTTCTCTGTCTTACCCCTTCGTCTTACCCCTACCACTTGGTTTTGCGCGTTCATGTGAGGGCAAAGGGTGTCCCGATTCTAATTTTGATCAAGGGCTTGGCTGCATACCCCTTGAAATGAAGTAAGCTCTCGACTAGACTTGAAAGGAAGGGGTACGCCTACAAGCTCAGGCAGGTTTTGGGATCAGGATGGCAGCATCACATAGACCAGCCAAGGAGAAATGTATTTTCAGCAGTTGTAAATATTGATTCACAGTTTAGCATGGTTTACAATTATGACACTTATGTTCTACGTTACTTTTAGTGAACTGTTGTTGCGGTTTTAATTGTAGTGATGTCTGTTTAGCCGACGTTATCGTTTTCATCGAACTTTCATGTATGAACAAGCTAGTTTTTTTGTCGAGCTGAGGTACCCGATAATCCTTGACATTTGTTTACATTTGTTTGCATCAATTGTTGTCGCCTCTGTAGACGTAGCAGCCAGGTAGAGGCAAGGGATGATGACGCAAACGCTAATCGAGTGGTGTCCCATTTCTTCGGGAACATTCATACCTCTGGACTTTTCAGCTCGTTATTGAGGGGCAAGACACAGATGTAGATAAAGGGGTAGGGGAAGGGGTAAGGCAGAGAAATGGAACACAGCCTTAATCTACAGTTCACATATATTTATATATATTTCAAAAAGGAATGGGAAGAAGAAAATGTATTTAATCCCATTCCTTTTTTCATCTTGTACCACGTAGAATAGTTAGCTTGTATTCCGAAGCAATCTCTAAAATACTGAAGTAAGGACGATTATTACATGACTATTCAATTATGTATTGCCATATTGTGTTTTGTTTTAGCAACTGAAGACAAAAAATTCAAACCAGCTTCTGTAGTTAAGGCCCAAGGACAATCTCTCCACTAATAATGCAATGATAATATAAAGACACTTTTTCCATGCTATAATGACATAAATATCCATGCTTTACACTGTACTGTGCATCTGTGGGTACTTATAGAGTGAAGAGCAGATGTGGTCAGTGTAATCAGACTCCTCTGCTCTGTGTTCGAGACCAACTGACATCATTGCAGTACATTTAAATTATTCTGGTTTTGGAAACAAGCCCGAGGTTATATTATCCACCCACTATTGTTCTACACTGCATTCTTCATATTCACTGGATGAGCTCTTATATAAAGTACTACATAATATTACTGTGATTATTTAGAAATATATTCCAAGAAAGAGACAACATTATTTTATCAATTCTCTGTTGTTCACTCACAAATTAAAGCTCTTATATTATACAAAACTGACTCATGTGAGCTTCAAGTCATGTTATTATGTTGTTACCTCTTTACAAAAATACCAGGAATTGTGTTTTGTTTCACACATGTTTGAGTAATCCTTTATGATTAGTCTGTCTACATCTCCAAAGCTCAAAATGCTCTGTTCCACCTTGTGATATGAAGATGTAGTTTTCAGGTTTTACCTTTTATCCTTTCTTAAGTAGAGATTGGCAATTCCATAGCTGAAATTAGCCAAATGATTTTAGTGAAGGAATGTGGAGTCAGTGGAACACTTCCTGTATTAAAGCATGACATCACAAGGTGGAACAGAGTGTTTTGAGAGAAGAACTCACCCTAAATATGCAGGGTTTGTGTGGTAAACATGTGTGAATGAAACAAAACACAACTCCAGGTCCGTCTGTGATGAGGAAACATTATAACATACACAGTGTAATAGTGTCATATGGGCCATTTAAAAATCTATTAATTTTGATATTTGATATCTTTGATATTTCAGACACTTTTTCTGGTGATAAATGTAAAAAAACAAAAAAAACACCAATAACATGCCTTTCAATCGATTTACTGTCAACAGTATAGCGCTCATTATAGTCATTAATTACCTTTTATTTCATTTTCGTCGTCACTTTTGTCTACAAAAATATTCCTTTGGTGAAAAGCTATAACAAAAACAATAAAACTAAAACTAATACTAATAATTCATTGTAAATTACCTGAGAATAATATTTTCTTCATCTCAATCTGCAGCACAAGTCTCCAGTGACGGCCATGACACTCTCCAAGAAGAAGGTACCGCCACACACACGCACACACACAGACACTTGCACACACACACAGACACTTGCACACACACACACAGATATCCTAACTCCTTTACTGTACACAGATCTACACCGCGCACATATTATACAAACACAGAGAAACACACACACAGCTATCATCAGTCATCTCGCTGAGCTCCGTCTCCAAGGACCGTCTCCAGCACCTGTTGCCATGGTGACACAGCATCCGTCGGCGCAGCAACAGGACGAGAGCGGCTCCTTTGGTTTATCAGGGCTACTTCTGAACTGATACAAATGATCTACAGCCTTTCAGGCATATCACACAAACTTGAATGTAGCTGCATGTTTTTCAAGCAGGGAAACAATTTGGTGCAGAGATACATTCTGAAAAAAAATATTTGTACCAACCAAAATGTTACTAGTCATTATTTTAAATATGTATGACTTTTTATATATTTTGATCTTGAAAATGAATTATATTTTATTCTTTAAAGAGGGGGTATTATATAAAATCAACTTTTTGGAGCTTTTTACCAATGTTGTTAACATTGTTCCCTCATTAAAAACTTTCTTGAAGTGGTTTTGTAGCGGCAAAGATCTTCCACTATAGTTTGGCTGTCAAGTGCAGTCATTTTTTGGTTGGGGATCTGTCATATGCTTGTTTCTATGGATATGCCATTGCTCTGTCTGGAATGTTCCACAGTATAACTTTAAACAGCTCTACCTTACATTTATTCAATTTCAGGTGGTTTTTGTAGTTCAAAAATATCTAGAAAAACAGGAATTCAGACTGTGAGCGGGGTTGCCTCTCCGCAGATCTGACCTGTAGCTTGCTCTGGTTTGATCTCCATGATGATAGAAAGTTTTAATGCCATACTGTGAAACATTCTAAACAAAGCAATAGCATCTCAGCGAAGAAAAGCATTTAACCAGAAAAGTTACAATTTTCATAAGCCACAGGTCAAAATATTGCATTAGAATTTCGTTATTGGCCCCTATGACCTTTTGTCCACATAGATCAATAACACATTTCCACAATTCAGGCACCGTATAAAATGGTGTACCTCTCAACCTAGCAGCACCTACCTTTTTCTGCCCTTTTTATAGACTGACATGCACCAGCACATAAAGTCCACAGTGAGAAAGTACATTTTGGCTCCTACAGGCTATATGTCATCCATGCATATCTGAGGAATATAGCAAATCCAAATCTCCAGGGCAATATTCAAACACTCCTTACGGTTAGCAGTCCATGCCTCTTGTACACGGCTCAGCTAACATCACCCATGCTCCCACATTTCCCATAAATATACAAAACAATACACTACAACTTCACAAACCAGATGCAATGTGCTGTAGTTTCATTAGTGGGATACACGTGTTGTGATAACGCTCTGAATTGAAGGGAGGCCCCAGAGTGTCAAAACAATAAAAAGTGAATAAACAGTGATCTAAATTCGTCATGTTATATGTCATGGTAGCTGTTAATACCCCAAATGTGTAATACTCCTTCTTTAAGTAAAGATAACACACAATATTTAGATTTGAATTATACAACCTATTGCATTTTAACATAACATATAATGAGATTTATTATTATTTTTACCAACATATTATAGAAGATGGAAAAACAATAGAAAAAGAACAAAATATAGGACGAACAAGTATACAATCATGACAAAGACATTAACAAGACATTACAGTTACACTACACATATAATTAGATGCCATTTGTATTTTTATATATATATATTTTTTTTTAGGTATTTTTGAGAACAGCAAAACACTGCAATTCAATAAATGTAAAGTAGAGCTGTTTAATGTCATACTGTGGAACATTCCAGGCAGATCAGTGACATAATTCATAGAAACAAGCAGGTGATGGACCTCCAACCAAAAAGCTAACCCACCTTTAACATACTGTAACATTACTATACAAAATTGTTGACTGTGGATCAAATAAACTAGAAGTATTTGTCATAACTTATATATTTCATCACATTTAACAGTTTTTGAGGGCAGACATTTAATCTATTAATTTGAAATACCCATATTAAAGATACACATTTCATATTACGCACTCAAAAAAGCAGTTGAATGTGAAATGCAGTTTAAACTCACACTGTCCTGTTCCCCTGTCGTGTAAATAGCAGTGGTTGTATGTGGGCTCTGGAGAGGGCGTGTCCCAGCTCTCCCTGTATCACTGTGAGATGTACGGTCAGGCCTGTGCCGAGTGCTGCCTCGCCCGAGACCCATACTGCACCTGGGACGGGCACGCCTGCAGCCCCTACATGCCCACGGTCCGCAGGTAAGACACACAATTGCTACAAGACTGTGCACACATGAGGAAAATGATCTTGTGAGATATAAGAAGTGCTGGAGAGTTACACTTTTTTAGAAGCTATTGTTCATTTACTTCAAGTCTCGTGATTCGTGCATGTTTGAGCAATCTTTAATCTCTTATTTCCAAGATGCTATATGGCTGATCAACTCCCATTTTCACTGTCTTGTACATGAACACTGCTCTGTACTTACACCGTTCACCCATTTAGGTTCAAAGTGTAAAAAATCTGCTGTACGCTAGGCTGATCTGCAGTTATTCATTGAAGGTGACGACGTTTATGGCAACGTCAGCTCCCACTGGGCATCTCAGTTTTCTAACACGGACGTCAGTTCACTTGTTTCTTTTATTAAGTTGTTTTAGATCAATATTGTGATTTAAAATATCCAAATTATAACGTAATAATCCAGGGTTGTCATAGATTATAGCTGTATAGAAGACGCAAGCACAATAGGTCTTTCTTTCGGTAAGATAAATCAAAAATTGGAAAATTATATCTTGTCCCACCCTTACTAACTCTTTTCTCACACAAAAACTACACTCTGTATCTGCTGTTCGGTCTTCCTCTAGAGATTTCTTGGAAGTTTCTTGGCTGCATTACCTCAATATCTTTTTGAGTATACATCAGTTGTGGAAAGTAGGGATGCACGATATATCGGGATTAACATCGGTATCGGCTGATATTGCCCAAATTTCAAAATATCGGTATCGGCCCGATGTGTAAAAGTGGGCCGATATTAACGACAGATATTTGTCAGTACAGTAATCCCTCGAATTAACGTTTTCTCACATTTCTCTCTCGTTTAAACACTCAAACTTTCGTAGATTTTCAACAAAATGTATTAATAGTGAAGTGTGGGGGCTCCGCCGGGAGCCCCGCCGGACGCGCAAGGGCAGTGGAGACATGAGTCACTGGATTTGCAGGTAGCACCACACTGCGGCAACGGCACTGCCACGTCCCGGGACGCGACGCGCACCAACCCCTTGGAGAAGTGCGCGACACGTGCACCCGCTCATACACCCGCACGAGGCCGCGCGTACACCGGGGCTGCGAGCACGAGATCAAACCGCGGCACCCAGACCATGCCTCCCCCTCAGGACCGCGTCCTCGCAGTCCGAGCCACAAACCGAACACGCACAAACGAACGCTAGAGCCGCACGAAACCAGCAAAGAGCCGCACGGGGTGATTTAATCCTGGTCCAGTCCCGGTTTAGTCCAGGACCAGTCCAGGTTAAGACCTGGTTTAGACCTGGTCTAGACCTGGTTTAGTTCTGGTCTAGACCTAGTTTAGTCCACGTTTAGTCCTGGTCTAGTCCCGGTCCCCCTGTGTCCCCCATTTATAAATTGGCAAAGGTCTACAGTTTCTTAGCCAATCAGGACGCAGAACACAATGTTACACTATAAAAAAAAAAGTTACACTATATAAAAAAAAAAAAAAATCCGCGAAACAGCGAGGCCGCGAACAGTGAACCGCGGTAGAGCGAGGGACCACTGTAATAGTGAAGCGTGGGGCAGGGAGAGGGCGGAGAAGTGTGCGTGCGGACTCGTGCGCTCATCGTGCTCAAATCCGTGACCGGACCGCATGACCGGCGCGAGACTGCGAGCACGAGACCCGTGCCCAAACCGTGCCTCCTATAGACCAGGTTTAAACCAGGATTAAACCACCGCAGGCTCTTGCATGCGTTCATTTGTGTGCTCGGACTCTCACTCACACTCACTCACCTCTGTTCGGTTGTAACGGCTGAGGGTACACCGGTGAAGCTGCTGCTGCTAATAGCAAACCAGGAAATAGAGCCACATGCGGTGATTTAATCCTGGTTTAGACCTGGTCCAGTCCTGGTTTAGTCCAGGTTTAGTCCTGGTCCAGTCCAGCTTTAGACCTTGTTTAGACCTGGTCTAGACCTGGTTTAGTCCGCATTTAGTCCTGGTCTGGTCCTGGTTTAGTTCCACTCTGGTCCCGCCCCCCCGCTTCCCTCATCTATAACATCAATCGATAAAGGTCCGTTAGCCAGTCAGGAACCAGAACACAATGTTACACTATTTAAAAAAAAAAATCAGGAGTCAAAACACGTTTTGAAAATAAAAGAAGACATTAAAAAATTCATTTTGCATGATTTTCAGTCTGTATAAAATGTTATCTCAGAATTAAAAATAAATAAATATCGGTATCGGCTAATATTGGCATCGGCCGATATCAGCAACATTAACATTTTCACATCGGTGCATCCCTAGTGGAAAGTAACAAATTACAAATACTATGTACTTTTTGGAGAACATTTTTAAACATGTACTTTGACTTGTAATTCACTATAATTTTAGCCATGTATACAGCTGTTGTCTTTGCTTTTTTCATCATTAAATCAATTAAATCATGCATCGGCTGCTCTGATTGGTCACAGCTCAGAGAATAATCAGATTGTAGATTAAAACAACTCAATTACTCTTTATCTGTGTAATTAATAGTATTTTAGTAATAGTAGTAGTAGTATTTTTCATGTGTACTTAAAGGCAAATTAACGTTTTTTTTACAATCTGAGCCTTCTTTTGGCAATAAAACAAGTAGTTTTACTCACCCATAGCATTTTTCTGTCAATTGGAGCAGTATCGCAGAACTTATGTTGAGCCGTTCTGTTCTAGTAATGATCCCGTATCCGTTAACATGGTGCTGTATCATATGCTCGGGGCATTACTTTGCGGTGTCCAAATAACACAAACTTTAGCACTTTTCAAATCATAGAAGCCCGATGTCTTAATGTAAGATTTCGTTTGAAGCAAAAGTGGCCTGTAATCCGAGATTTAGCCATAGTTTCGAGTAGATGAGGACGCCAGTGCGCATGCGCGGACTGCTCCCGGGACCCAAACATGAAACGCAAAGCTGAAAACTATGGATAAATCTCGGATTACAGGCCACTTTTGCTTCAAACGAAATCTTACATTAAGACATCGGGCTTCTATGATTTGAAAAGTGCTAAAGTTTGTGTTATTTGGAGACCGCAAAGTAATGCCCCGAATACAAATGCTAACGGATACGCTACAACATAACTTTCTTCAAACAGCTCCAAATGACACGAACGTGATATGGGTGAGTCAAACGACTTGTTTTATTACCGAAAGAAGGCTCAGATTGTAAAATAACGTTACTTTTCCTTTAATAATTTTACTTTATCTTACTACACTATATTACAAGATACAAAATAGAAGGAAAAAAAACATATAAATCTGAACTAAACTACTGTCACCATATATACTTAATTTTTGGCAGTATTTGTACTTGTATTTTACCACATTTTTGGCCTTGCTGTTGTATATTCACTATCAATCCTCTGCACATGTCCAAACTACCCGTAGTCTTGAAGAACCTGACGTTATCTCCAACAAACATCTAAAGTTTGCCAACTCTCACTTAATCCTTTCAATCCTCTTCACAAGTAGATCATATCAGCTCTGCTCCTGTCTGTTCCCCTGTCTCTGTTTTCACCTTAGAATTAACCAGCTACACTATACCCTAAGATCAGACAATTCTTGTGTTTAGTATATACAGCTCTGGAAAAAATAAGAGACCACTGCAAAATGATCAGTTTTCTGATTTTACTACTTATAGGTATGTGTTTGGACAAAAGGAACATTTTTGTTTGAGTCTATAAACTACTGACAACATTTCCCCCAAATTCCAAATAAAAACATTATCGTTTAGAGCATTTATTTGCAGAAAATGACAAATGGTCAAAATAACAAAAAAGATACATGTTTTCATGTATCTTGTTTTTCAAGATCGAATTCATTTTAAAACAACATAATACTAATGTTTACACTTAAGAAGAGTTCAGAAATCAATATTTGGTGCAATAACCCTTATTTTTAATCACAGCTTTCATGCGTCTTGGCATGCTCTCCACAAGTCTTTCACATTGTTCTTGGGTGACTTTATTCTACTCCTGGTGCAAGAACTGAAGTAGCTCAGCTTTGTGTTTGTGTTGGAATTCAGCAGACTCTGGAATGGAATGGCTGTAATACATGTAGAGATGCTGATTTCAGAAAAAAAAAAATGCAGTGGTCTCTTATTTTTTTCCAGAGCTGTATAGGTAAAAATTAGAAGATCATGAAAAACATAGTTATGTAGAGTGGACCTTTCAAACTTGAGTCTAATGTAATATACAGGTTTGACTTTCTGAAATGAGTGACAAAAAATACTGAACTTTTTCATGATATTCTAATTTGAGATGTACCTGTATATAAAATCTTAAATTTCAGGGTAACATCCAACTTAAATCAACCCAAATCTTCAAAAGTTTTTACTAGATTCACTTATTTTTTGTCTTGTAGGCGGAACGCTCGTCACTTGGGAGAAGAGGAAGACCCACTCACCCAATGCGTCAGACAGGGAGGTAAGTATTAGATTTAACTATTCAAGTCTACTACTGGATAAAGAAGTGGACTATGGCAGCGTTCATCTCCAGTCAAATGAAGCTCACGAGGCTAGCAGTTACAGAAGTTTAATTTGGAGCCAGGTCCGTATTATTTATGGACAAAATAGCGAAATAAAAACACCAGGATCATGTAGAGCGGGTTAAAACTAATATTTTTAGACCAAAATGATGATTCTCACTGCAGCAGTTACAGAGAATGTGGTGACAGGATTTCAATGTAAAGTCAGTTGGAGTCTGAATTGATGGAGCCTGAAAGCACCCCATGAACACTTCCTTTTACACAATTTATGACCACACATCAAGTACTTTTGGTTGTCTGTGTCAATAAATGGGAGCTTCTTGTGTGTCCGGCCCTCAGCTGGTCTGCAGGTGGAGGCGGAGCAGCGCATCATGATGGTTGCCGAGGGTAACAGTACGTACCTGGAGTGTTTGCCCCGCTCCAGACAGGCCTCAGTCACATGGTACAAACAGGCTGGAGAGAACAGCCCCGAGCTCAACCAGGTACCACTTATATTGGAATAAATACGTAAATTAAATCTGGACATCACCTATGAATGAAATAGTTGACGCACATATGAACAATTCAAATTAAAGTAAACGCTTAAATTAACTTTTTTGGGAGAGGGGGTTAACCAGGAGTCTCGTAGAAAATGTTTCTTATTTTGACAAATCTCAAACAGGCCTAGCAGTGAAGCTTTGAGTTTTAGGGCCTGTTTACACAAGAACGCTTGCAGGTAAAAATGACAAAATATCTTATCAGAAGTGCCTTTCGTTTAGATGGTGACGGCGTTTTGGAGGCTTAAAAACGCAAAAAACTGAAACCGCCCTCCAAAGTGGAAAACTAGAATACGCTCCGCCATAGCCTTTTCGTCTACACTGCCCAAGACGCAAAACTCTGGTCAAATCTGCTGACGTCACGTACGCATTTACATCACATCGGTCCATATATCAGTGTACTTTGTTTGGCAGGACTCCCAGTCCACACCTTGTTGCGCCTTTGTTGCTTTGTAGTCTAACGTGGTCTGAAGCAACAGTTGAACTTCTTCGTCTGACCACACAATTTATTTTTTTTGCTACCAGTAGCCATGTTTTGTTTTGCTTTTTGCGGTGCAGATGGGAAGAAGGAAGATTCTACGCATGCGCACGGACATAGTGATAATGTATCACAGCGCCACCTAGCCGCCTGGCATCGAATTCCACACACTTTTGCGTCACCGTATGCACTCAGATTTCCTCCCGAAAACACTTGTCTAAACGTGGAATAAAAAGTAAAGACACAACACCACTTTTGTGTCTTCTGTTCAGACCGTCATCATATTAACATAGCCTAAATCTGGATATTTAAAGTCTTGCTCCAGGTGAGGCTTGAACTCACAACCTCGGCATCACTCTGCAGGTCACTGTCTTATAAGTACCGCGCGCTGACCGATTGCGCCACTGGAGCTTAAGGAAACCAGTAATGTAGATTCATAAAGACACAATTAAAATATTCTAGTCGCTGGTGAATAAATCTAAATTAGACATTAGATTAAAGTTTTCAATTAACTTACTTTATATATTAGCTTTTTTTTTTTTTTTGCTGTGTCCAAAAAAAAAAAGATAATGGACAGGATAAGTTGAAAAGATATTATTACACAATTTAATATATATTCCTCTGACTTTCTCTCTCTCACCCCCTGTCTCTCTTTCTCTGTCTCCCTCTCTCTCTGTGTCTCTCACTGTCTCTCCCTCTCTGTCTGTCTCTCTCTCCCTCTCTCTGTTTCTCTCTCTCCCTCCCTCACTTCCTCTCTCTCTGTCTCTCTCTCCCTCTCTCTCTCTCTCCCCCTCTGTTTCTCTCTCCCTCTCTATCTGTCTCTCTCTTTCTCTCTCGCTCTCTCTGTCTCTCACTCTCTCTCCCTCTCTCTCTGTCTTTTTCTCTCTCTCTCTCTCTCCTCTCTGTCTGTCTCACTCTCTCTCTCTCTCCCTTTCTCTCTCTCTCTCTCCCTCTCTCTCTCCCTCTCTCTCCCTCTCTCTCTCTGTCTCTCCCTCTATGTCTCTCTCTGTCTCTCTCCCTCTCTCTCTCTCTCTCTCCCTCTCTCTATGTCTCTCTCTCTGTCTCTCCCTCTCTCTCTGTCCCTCTCTCTCTCCCTCTCTGTCTCTCTCTCTCTCTTTGTCTCTCCCTCTCTCTCTCTCTCTGTCTCTCTCCCTCTCTCTCTCTCTCTGTCTCTCTCTCTGTCTCTCTCTCTCTCCCTCTCTCTGTCTCTTTCTCTCTTTGTCTCTCCCTCTCTCCCTCTCTCTCTCTCTGTCTCTCATCAGGTGTCGTCAGGTGACCAGGTCCTCGTCTTCGATCGTGGCGTTCTGATTCGCCGCGCGGAGCTGTCCCACGGCGGCGTCTACCACTGTCAGGTGGAGGAGCACGGCTACCATTGGACGGCGGTGACGGTCCGCCTCGCTGTGTGGAGCCCCTCGGCCAATCGGATCCGAGCGTCCCTGCCCTCCTCGGCCTATCAGAGCGCGGGGCCTTGGTACGATGACGTCATGGCGCTGGTTACCCCGGGCAACATAGCGCAGCACTGTAAGGCTTTAGGATTCAGGCCACCCAAGGGACACCGGCGATACAACGCGGGGTTTCTGAGGGAGAGGAGCCAGTACAGAGGAGGTCAAAGGTCAGCCGGGAGGAAGAGCAGGAGTAAGCCTCAGCTCCGAGCACCTAGGAGCACCTGAACGCACCACCAGTGAAACACCAGGGCCCTGAACGCAACACAGAGGAGACTGAGAAACATGTACAGACATAAATTATCACATATAGAAATGCAGGCTCAGACCATAGGCAAGTTCTGTTTCTCCCAATATTTTTTTATTTTATTTTATTTTTTTGGTTTGGGGAAATTGAACAAATATTACTTAGTTACTTTTATATGTTTATTTTTTTATTTGTAGGTCTCAAAAGATCAGAAAAAAGCAATTATTTGTATAGTACAAAGTGAAAATTAAAGTGGGACCCTCAGATGACTGCAGTATTTTGGTACTTATTTATTATTTCTAGCTATTTATTGAGGAGGCGCTCACAAGAGAAACATTTAAAGGTGCACTAAGTAACTTTTCTGGTGTTTCCATGGAGATTTTATTGCATTGGGACAAGCAGTTACGTTTTACAAGGCATTTTTGAGTAATATAAACACCTGCAATTTAAATGAAAGATATGTCACACTGTGGAACATTCCAGGCAATGCAGTAACATCTCCATGGAGACAAGAAGATGGCGGACCTCCAAACCCCCTACCATCAAAGTTACATAGTGTGCCTTTAATAAAAGCACTGGCAGTTGAATTGCTTTAAAATATAAAAGTAAGTAACAAAAGATGAATAGTGTGAATTCAGTTTTGCTTAATTTTTGTCTAAAATCTGAGTTGTTTTGCCAACTTCCTTCAAAACTTTGTGTGGACAAGCTACAGACTGTAAAGCTTTTAATTTCTTAGTTCTTAAAAGGCCCATATTACGCTATTTTCTGAGCTATGATATGTTTTCTCATCACAAACATACCTGGATCATGACATCATAAGGTGGAACAGAGCATTTTGAACTACATACAGCTCTGAAAAAAATAAGAGACCACTGCAAAATTATCAGTTTTTCTGATTTTACTACTTATAGGTATGTGTTTGGGCAAAAGGAACCTTTTTGTTTGAGTCTATAAACTACTGACAACATTTCCCCCAAATTCCAAATAAAAATATTATTGTTTAGAGCATTTATTTGCAGAAAATGACAAATGGTCAAAATAACAAAAAAGATACATGTTTTCAGACCTCAAACAATGCAAAGAAACAAGATCAAATTCATTTTAAAACAACATAATACTAATGTTTACACTTAAAGGGATAGTGCTTTTTTTTATGTTAATCTGTATGGGTTTCCTTCTAAAAGTTACGTGCGGTAACACCGGCTTACCTCTGACACTCTCAGCTGATCCCGGTTCGGCTCGCTTTCTGGAGCCCACGTAAGTAGGTCCGGTAACATCCCCGGAACATGAAATAAAGCTTGTTTTTCTTCTCAAAACAAAACATTTGTCCGAAAGGTGATATATTTGCATCCCAAACAGTTGTCCACGAAACATCCAGCAGCGTAGTTAGCTTTTGCATATTGTCTCTCTCGATTTGTATCACTGCGCCCATGTTATGGCTATTAGCCTGTTCACTTGTAAACTTCGGCTTGCAGCGGACCGCATCAGCCGTACACTTCCGCTAAAGGTTAACAGGCTAATACAGCTAATATGCGCGCAGTGATACGAATCAAGAGACACAATACGCAAACGCTAACTAAGCTGCTGGATGTTTCGTGGACGCAAATATATATCCTTTCGGACAAATGTTTTGTTTTGAGAAGAAAAACAAGCTTTATTTCATGTTCCGGGGAAGTTACCGGACCTACTTACGTGGGCTCCAGAACGCGAGCGAACCGGGCTGAACGGAGACTGTCAGAGGTAAGTCAGTATTACCGCACAAAACATTTAGAAGGAAACCCATACAGATTAACATTAAAAAAAAACACTATCCCTTTAAGAAGAGTTCAGAAATCAATATTTGGTGCAATAACGTCTTGGCATGCTCTCCACAAGTCTTTCACATTGTTCTTGGGTGACTTTATTCCACTCCTGGTGCAAGAACTGAAGTAGCTCAGCTTTGTGTTTGTGTTGGAATTCAACAGACGCTGGAATGGAATGGCTGTAATACATGTAGAGATGCTGATTTCAGAAAAAAATGCAGTGGTCTCTTATTTTTTTTCCAGAACTGTATGAATGAAACAAAATGCAATTTCATGTTTTTGATGAGGTAACATCATTATAACATGTCTTAAAGCTCAAGAATCCATTTTGCATAAAACAGGACTTAATTTTTGCATTATAAAAAAGCATCACGATCTTTCAAATCAGTATTTTCCACATCCACATCAATGCAATGACCCACTTTCCAATCTCTGTACAAAGAATTATGAAAAAATGTAACCCAACCATGTTTATTTATTAAAAATAGCTGTACATATTTCATTTTTTACCCTATTCTCTGAGCCTGGTAGCCTTCCTTTCACCCTCCCTCTCATCTGTACAAAGACCCAACGCTTGCATGCTTCTGTCTCATTACGATGACAAAATGATCTCAACGGCGGACTGTGACATTTTAGACGCGTTTTTCTTTGGACTAAATGAAGGAGGATCCACTACTTTCACGCCAGAACATTTCAGACCACCTTTTGTGACGATTTCTGCCTCCGAGCTTGTTATTTTTGTTTATTAATTATCGCCATACGCACAGCCCTCTCCAGATGTCATCAGATTGATTTTTGTAGCTTGAGGCGGACATCGAGAACATGATTTCATCCATCACGGACAACTCCAGTGCCAAAGTTTGTGTTTTTTTTTTCTTCTCAAGGACGAGCTGAAAGTGTACAGGGCTAATGAGAAAATGTGGTTGCTGAGATGGAGTGGGGCCTGCTTTTAGTGCATGTCCTTGAACTCGAAAACTTTTATTGGAAGAGTGAGCGATTTAACAGTAATGCAGGCTGTACTTTGAGGTGACATCATATTGGGGGTGTTCTGTGTGTATGTGTATGGCAGAATGTTTAGCGGTCACCGTGGGGATGCAAATGCAATGCACACGTTAGCAAACGCAGCCAAAAAAGTTTTAAAATATGTTTAAACACTCATAAAATATAAAAGGAATTAAAACAGCACATCATCAGGATCCCGTGATCAATACGAGCATTCAAGGTCCTGTTTAGGAATTTGATTTTCAACAAAAAACGGTGAGAATTATTTGAGTGGGGCTTGTTTAACAGCACAAATCAGCTCTCCTGTTGTACTTCCTACCAAGTCATTTCTTTCTGGTCAGATTGTGTTAAAACAAAGCTCAGATTAAAGTCTAACTCAGCCTTAGACAGAGCAGTACCTACAGTTAGCGTCACACCCCCAGGGAATGTTGATGACGTCAGCTGCAAAGTATCAATAACAGGGCGGAAAATATTGGTAGGTTTTGTGGTGAGATTCTGAAAACTAAACAGTCTTTTTCTGTTATTATTACAAGGCACTGGTTTATAAATGTAAATCTGAGGGACGTTCAAATCAGCGTTCAATTCATCAACTAAAATATTTTGTCATATTTTCCACCATCTTTTCGCTGACTACATGAAAGTTAATTATAATTACTAAAGCCAAGACTACAGTTTCATAGATCTTTTCCAACTAAAACTCCAGATAATTTAGTTCAATATTGAAACAAAACATAAACGAATGAATGTTATGAGTGGAGACCAGATCACCACTTTTAAATCCCAGAGATCCTGAAGCAATGCAATACAATTTGTCATAGAAATATTTTGGTTAACTAAAAAAAGATGTATTATTTGACTAAATATTGACGAGAGATCTGGCTGCAGACCTCCACCCAGATGACTGTGATGTGGCGTACCTCCATGCACAGATTTTCTGTGTAACGTTACTAAAGTTGACATTGTTTTACACTAAAGTCAAGCCCAACTCCTTTTCCAATTAACCGTAATAGATTTGTGCCGAATCTTAACCAAACACAGAACCTAGACAAAAATGGCTGTTATTTGTATACAGTGAACCCTCGCTGTATCGCGGTTCACTGTTCGCGGCCTCGCTGTTTTGCGGATTTTTTTTTCCAATTTTTTTTTTTTTTTTCCAATTTTTTTTATAGTGTAACTTTTTTTTACAGTGTAACATTCTGTCCTGCGCCCTGATTAGCTAAGAGACTAGACCAGGACTAAACCAGGTCTAAAGCAGGTCTAAACCAGGACTAAACCAGGTCTAAACCAGGACTAAACCAGGTCTAGACCAGGGACAGAGTCTCTGATTTCCTTCACGAGAGCGCCTGGGTGACAGGAGGTGTGGCCTTTGTTTACTTGCACGAGCCATGGAAGAGAGTGCGAGCCGGACCATGGAAGAGCCAAGAATCAACATGGACGGGCCGGGGGAGCCGCAGCGGGGAGAGCCGCATTCGAGGGAGCCGCAGCGGGGGAGGACACTCGCGCGCACAGAGGAGACAGTGGCTCTTCCCCGTCACGCCGAGAGGACGAACCCGACCCCGTCCTAGAGAGCTGTGGAGTATTGGCGACGCATTGATAGCGGTCTGATTTTGGAGCCGGGGTGAAATGCAACCAACTCTTGTGAGCGCAGGTTGGTCTTACCTGGTCTTGTGGTGAGGACTGGTGCTCAGAGGCGTCTGTTAGCGGTTTGGCACTGTTAGCATTGGCTTGAGTCTTGCCCAAAATGATATCCAGGTCGCTTTCCACTCGACTTTCGCACATGGCATGGATATGTGGTACCAAAACAAACACACGTGTCCGCGCGCACGTGTCCGCGCACACGTGTCCGCGCGCACGTGTCCGCGTGTCACGTGCCCCCCCCCACTATTAATATATTTTAATGAAAATCTACAAAAGTTTGAGTGTTTAAACAAGAGAAAAATGTGAGAAAATGTTAATACCAGTCTCAGAAAGGTGTATAATGTGTCTGGTGAAGCGTTTTCAGCCTTAAAACATGTAGAATAATTGTAAAATATAAAATTGTCCTACTTCGCGGATTTCACTGATTGCGGGCTATTTCTGGAACCTAACCCCCGCGATAAACGAGGGTTCACTGTATATGCAATTGTATATACACATGTTGATAATTAAATGTTTTATATTTGTGACAACATATTTTAAACTGCTAATTTAAAAAGAATTAGGGCTGTCAGTTTAATGCATTAATTAGATTAATTAATTACACTGCAAATTAACGCATTATAAAAATTTACGCAATTAATTATGAGTGGCAATTCAATGCATTTTAAATTTTAAATTTGGCGTGCGGCGAGCCAATCGCTGCCAGGGCCTTTAAACGGCAAGTTTATATATAAAAAGAATGAAGAGGGGACGATCAACAAGAACGTGGTGATTTGGAGCTTTTGTCAAAAATAATTTTCCGATCACCGAAGCTGCTCCAGCCTGACGGATCATTTCTACGATAAACACGTCCGGACAAGTTCCATTGTTACCGGTGATAGAGCGAGCGTGAGCGCACTTCAGCAAACCACCAAACCACGCTGCAGAATTTGGGGAACGAATGAGCAAAGCGACCACAGAAAAACTGACAAACTCTATCACAAAGTGGGTTACCTCTCTCTGTCTCTCTCTCTCTGTCTCTCTCTCACAAGATTAAAATGCGATTAATTAGATTAATTAATTACAAATCATCACCTGACAGCACTAAAAAGAATATCAGGGAAAAACACTTTGAAATTAGGATACTTTTAGAAATGTAATGGGGATTAAATGTACAATCTTTGAAGTGCTAATAAGTGCAAACATCTTAATTGGCTTTTAATTGCGAACTAAGGCAGAAACTAATGAAACTGTAATTAATTAAAAAGTAAACTAATGAAAATGGCGAGGCACTTGTGGATGGAGTTTTGCAGCCAGACTCTGTTGAAATCTTAAAGGTGCATTGTGTATTTTTTTTCTTTTCTTTTCTTTTTACTTTTCTGGTGGAGTGTCCGCCATCTGCTTTTCTCCATGGAGGCGTTATAGCTTTGTCTGAAATGTTTCACAGTATGACATTAAACCCTTCTATCATCACGGAAACCAAATCAGGCCACATTACAAGTCAGATCTATGAAGAGGCAACTCCGCTCACAGTTTTTTGAGCAATAAAACTACCTATAATTGAATAAACGCACTGTGTTTAAAGTCATATTATTGAACATTTGCAGCATCCCCTACCAAAATGCACCTTTAACTAAAAATAAAAATGATATTAGTCACAAAACAGTAGCAGCACAAATTTCCTTTTAACACTGTTTGTTAAAAGTAGTAGAGAAAAGTGAAGTAAATAACCCCTTGTAAATATAAAAGTGTAAATACGTGCTTGCAAAAACACTATCTTCACCAGCATTGTTAAACAGCCAAACTGATGGGATCTTCATCATATTGTTTCCTGTCCTGTCTTGGTTGACCTCCCTCGCCACGGCATCTACAGATAAACACACACACACATTATCAATACTTAACGTTCTTTTTTTTTTTTATCTTATGGTGTTCGTATCAGTCTCATCTTTGTAAATACTCTCCTTTACAAAACAGGAATATCTAAACAAAAAATGTACCAGCATGTTTATCTAAAATCAAAACCAGAATTTGATGATTCTGTGCCAAATCTGCATTGTTGTAATCTTCATGTTACATAAAGTTAAGGTTGGCATGTCTAGTCTTTTAAAGGGCCCATATTTTGTTATTTTGTTATTTTCTGATCTGTGTTATAATGTTTCCTCATCACAAACAGACCTGGAGTTGTGTTTTGTTTCATTCACATGTTTAACACACAAACCCTGCATATTTAGTTCTTTAGAGTTCTTCTATCAAACGGAAAACACAATTCACAATTTCAGCCTGAAATTGCCGATCTCTACTTAACAAAACGTAAAATTTAACTTGAAAACTACCGCTTCATGACATCACAAGGTGGAACAGAGCATTTTGAGCTTTGAAGATGTAGACAGACTAATAATAAAAGATTACTCAAACATTTGTGAATCTCCAGGTGTGTTTTTGAGGAGGTAACAGCATTATAACACAGCTTAAAGTTCACAGGAGTTAAGTTTGCGTAATATAGGACCTTTAATTGTCAGTGCAGGATCTAAATCAAGACCAGTCCAAGTGCTACATGGGGACTGAATCATGTCTAAACTAGGACTAAACGAGACTAAACTAGGACTAAACGAGACTAAACTAAACCAGGTCCACAGCTCGAACTAAGCCAGGACTAACCTATGTCATATACAGCTCTGGAAAAAAAATAAGAGACCACTGCATTTTTTCCTGAAATCAGCATCTCTACATGTGTTACAGCCATTCCACTCCAGCGTCTGTTGAATTCCAACACAAACACAAAGCTGAGCTACTTCAGTTCTTGCACCTGGTGGAATAAAGTCACCCAAGAACAATGTGAAAGACTTGTGGAGAGCATGTCAAGACGCATGAAAGCTGTGATTAAAAATAAGGGTTATTGCACCAAATATTGATTTGTGAACTCTTCTTAAGTGTAAACATTAGTATTATGTTGTTTTAAAATGAATTTGATCTTGTTTCTTTGCGTTGTTTGAGGTCTGAAAACATGTATATTTTATGTTATTTTGACCATTTGTGATTTTCTGCAAATAAATGCTCTGAACAAATATATTTTTATTTGGAATTTGGAGGAATTGTTGTCAGTAGTTTATAGACTCAAACAAAAATGTTCCTTTTGCCCAAACACATACCTGTAAGTAGTGAAATCAGAAAAACTGATCATTTTGGTCTCTTATTTTTTTCCAGAGCTGTAATCCTGGGTATTTCAAGAACTATTTGTGTGGCCCTGAACTTAACGCTTTGAGAACTCTGTGCATTCATATGTGTACAATTCCATACCACATCCACTATAATATGGACTTCTAAGTGTTGTCTTTGGAATGAACTGTAGCGGTTTGTAAATACTGCATGCTTCTCAAACAGTGGACCAACGGTGGACCAAGAAGAGGGCCACTTTAAAAATACAAATGAGCTGGTCAAAGGCTTGGACTGTCAGTGATGGATCAGGTGCGAGGAAAAGGAGTGTAATGTTGAAAGATGTAAATATTCCGTCTTGATGTTATAATATTAAACCGATTCCAACTTATTTTATTTGTTTTGTCTTTTTATTGTGCGTATATGTGTGGACTTTTAGAGACATTTCAGCTGTACGTGTGTGTGGATGTGCACTACCAGTATCAGTCAAAAGCTTGGACTCACCCTTTCATTCAATGTTTTTATTTTATTTATTTTTTTTGTTTGTTTATTTCATTCATAAAGTATAAAAATAATAATACATTTTATTTAAAAGCGCCTTTCAAGACACCCAAGGACACTGTACAAAACAAAGTTAAAAACATAATTGCAAAAGACAAAGATAAAAACTGACACACAAAACTGGAAGATGGTGAAAGTGACTGTTATGTGGTGTAGGATTGTCTGAACAGGTGTGTTTTGAGTCTGGATTTGAAAAGAGCAAGAGAGTGAATATTGCGGAGGTCAGGAGGGAGTGAGTTCCAGAGCCACCCCATGGTGACAAGACGAGCAGAGGGGACAGAGAGCTGGAGAGAGGAGGAGGAGCGGAGGGAGCGAGAAGGAATGGAGATGTGGAGGAGGTCAGTGATGTAAGGTGGGGCCAGGTTATAGATTGCTTTGAAGGTGGTTAGGAGAATTTTAAAGTTAATTCTTTGTTTTATGGGAAGCCAGTGTAGTTGTTGGAGGATGGGGGTGATGTGGTGGGAGGAGGGGGTCCAGGTGATGATGCGGGCAGCGGAATTTTGGAGAAGGTGCAGTTTCTGGAGGGATTTGTTAGGGAGACCAAAAAAGATGTCAACAGTGTGATAACAATACAAAAAATTGAATGAAAGGGAGCAGAAAGAAGAGTAATCTTATGTTATCTGCCCCTCTTCCCTTTTCCAGACAATAACACCGATAGTGACTATAAAACATTTCATCAATACATTCCATTTCAATCACAATTATTAGTCAACTGTAAACAGAAAGCTTAATTTTTATGCACAACAATTTAGTTTTCTTTTTGGTACATGCACATTACACTGGATTTTATGTATTTTTAAAATTCCGTTGTTGTAATTAATTCTTTGATTTCTTTGTCAAGACTTTCCCATAAATGAACTCCTTTTACAGCGATGCTTCCCTGCATAACCTCGGTTCTGAATCTGAGTTTTTTAAACATGTAGGTTCCTTTTAAATTGTAGTTCTTGTTCTCATCTCAAACATCCATCCATCCATGCATTTTCTTCCGCTTATCCGGGGCCGGGTCGCGGGGGCAACAGTCTAAGCAGGGACTCCCAGACTTCCTTCACCCCGGACACTTCCTCCAGCTCCTCTGGGGAAAGCCCAAGGCGTTCCCAGGCCAGCCGGGACACATAGTCCCTCCAGCGTGTCCTGGGTCTTCCCCGGGGCCTCCTCCCGGTGGGACATGCCCGGAACACCTCCTGAGGGAGGCGACCAGGACAACAGATGCCCGAGCCACCTCAGCTGGTTCCTCTCAACGTGGAGAAGCAGCGGCTCTACTCCGAGCTCCTCCCGTGTGACTGAGCTCCTCACCCTATCTCTAAGGGTGTGCCCAGCCACTCTACGGAGGAAACTCATTTCGGCCGCTTGTATCCGCGATCTCGTCCTTTCGGTCATTACCCAAAGCTCATGACCATAGGTGAGAGTAGGAACGTAGATTGACCGGTAAATTGAGAGCTTCGCCTTTTGGCTCAGCTCCCTCTTCACCACAACGGTTCGGTACAACGACCGCATCACTGCCGACGCTGCACCGATCCGCCTGTCAATCTCACGCTCCATCCTCCCCTCACTCGTGAACAAGACCCCGAGATACTTGAACTCCTCCACTTGAGGCAAGGACTCCCCACCCACCTGGAGAGGGCAAGCCACCTTTTTCCGGTCGAGAACCATGGCCTCGGATTTGGAGGAGCTGATCCTCATCCCAGCCGCTTCACACTCGGCTGCAAACCGCCCCAGTGCACATTGGAGGTCCCGATGAAGCCATCAGGACAACATCATCTGCAAACAGCAGAGATGAGATCCTGTGGTTCCCAAACCGGATCCCCTCCGGCCCCTGACTGCGCCTAGAAATTCTGTCCATAAATATAATGAACACAACCGGTGACAAACGGCAGCCCTGGCGGAGTCCAACATGCACCAGAAACAGGTCCGACTTACTACCGGCAATGCGAACACAGCTCCTGCTCCGGTCATACAGGGACCGAACAGCCCTTAGCAAAGGGCCCCGAACCCCGTACTCCCAGAGCACTCTCCACAGGACACCACGAGGGACACGGTCGAATGCCTTCTCCAGATCCACAAAGCACATGGGGACTGGTTGGGCAAACTCCCATGCACCCTCGAGCACCCGATGGAGAGTATAGAGCTGGTCCAGTGTTCCCCGGCCGGGACGAAAACCACACTGCTCCTCCTGAATCCGAGGTTCGACTATCGGTTGAATTCTCCACTCCAGCACCCTGGAATAGACCTTACCGGGAAGGCTGAGGAGTGTGATTCCCCGATAGTTGGATCATCTCAAACAGTCTTTGAATATTTACAGGTAACACTCTCCACTTTGCTTTATACATGACTTTGAGGAGACTTGATTCAACAATATCACACATTTTCAACACTTTAACAAATAATGGTTTGGATGCTCTCTATAATGTCTGTTGGTGATAATTCTCAATGCCCTTTTCTGTAAAATAAATAAATAATGGTTGTAGGTAAGTTTTACATGTTGACCCCCACATTTCCACATAGAATATCAAATGTTGCGATTATAGAGTTATACAAGGTTAATAATGCTGCACTGTTTAGTGAGTGTATGTTTCCTAATTTAAAATATATGAAGTAAGATGTATGGAATTATGTAGAAAAGAAAAAACGTTTAAGAACAATAAATAATAATGTGTGCGCGTGTGTTTCATATTTTACTGCATGCCTGAGGAAAGCCACTTGACATTTACACACTTCAGAAACACCTCCTGAACATGTCCTCACAGTCTCAACACAAACCCACACTCGCCCATTTCACATCTGACCACAGACCGCTGGAAATCCAAAGTGGACAAACATTTAGACATATTCTCCATTAAATGTGATTGAAATGGTCAGATTTTCCTCCAGACACCCAGCCAAAACCTGACGTTGCATTTTGAAAAAACATTTTTTGAGTCCTGCCTGTTTAGATCAAGGTCCCAGACAGAATCTAACCCACAACCTTCTAATGCAGGCTGGAGACGAGCTAACCACTCTGCCACAGTAACGCTAAGCAGACACGCACTCATGCAATGTCATCTTTGTAAATACTCTCCTTTGCCGAGCAGGAACATCTAAACAAGTTTCATTCACACATGTTTAACACACAAATCTTGCATATTTAGGCTGAGTTCTTTTGTCAAACAGAAAACACTGTTCCACCTTGCAGGGACGTGCACAGAAATTTTGAGGGGCAGTTGCTCTGACCTGAAGAAAGGGCAAAAATCACAGGCTATATGAAGCACAGGGTCTTTATTAATATACTGATACAAACAACTGAAACATAATTAAACACAATATCCTATATATTCTATCCTATCAAGTCACTAAGCTTTCAAAAGAGAAATGGTCCCTATTCGGGGCCATTTCAACAAAAATCTTCAGAACCTCATTTTTGTCCTTCTCTATGGCCAGGCACTCCCCCTTCTGACTTTCGGTGTCCGAATGGAAGTGAATGAGGCTGCTTTTATTTTATGAAAAATGTTTTGAGTGGTGATTTTTTGTTTTCATTTTCAAATTCTGTATGACTCCACTATATAGTCAATTTTTTTTTCCTATATCCTCCTGAGACCCGGCCCATTCATTTGTGTCCTTTATAGTGGGCATCGAGTTAACCAGTCGATCTTTTAATTGTTTTGAGACTCTAGTTTGTGGTTGCACTATAAAAAAAATAAAAATAAAATCTACAAAAAAATCTAAAAATGGAAAAAATAAAAAATAAAAACATAAATTATACATAAAAATAAATAAATAAATATGTAAATAAATACTCACATAAATAAAAACAAATAAATAAATACATAAATAAGAAATTAAAAGGGAGTCTAAGAACTTTTTGAGGCAACTGTAAAAGCTTGTCAGAGATGTTGGCCATCAAAAAAAAAAAGTTTTTGTTAGGTTGTTAACTTCACGTCGATTTAACACCAAAATGTCCCCGACGTCCATTACAGAGGACATGTTACAACATGCATAAAAATAAAATTAACAAAATGTAAATGCTAAGGTGTTCATTTACCTCCAAATAGAAAATTAAAATAATCATAATAATAATTTAGATTAACTTTTTTTCTTCAGGTCCCAGGAGGATATTCTCTTATTTACTTATTTTATTATTATTACTTATCTTGTCTGTATGCACTTTCTTGTTCAAACTTTCTTTTGCACTAAGCTGCCTGGAGCTAATGTGACAAGTGAATTTCTCCTGTGTGAGATCATTAAAGTCTTATCTTATCTTATCTTATCTTATCTTTATTATTATTATTATTATTATTATTATTATTATTATTATTATTATTATTATTATTATTATTATTATTATTATTATTATTATTATTATTAGGCCCGAGCGCTAAAGCGTAGGGTCTATTGTAACTGTAATTGAAGCACTGCAGCTCGCGAAGCGCTCTCCCCTTTTTAAGCACCTAGCACTCATGTCAACAACTGGTGCCCGCTGACATGGCACGGTGGCATCGCCCGTGGCCGCGATAGTGGCCAAATTGTAATTGTTCACCCCAAAACATTGTCGGCCCGCGACCCGCGACATTGTCAGCCCGCGACAATGTTCGCAACAGAGCGCAAAGCGCTCTCCTTTTCCAAGCATAGTGGCACTCATGTCAGTGACTTGTGCCCGCTGAAATGGCACGGTGGCACCGCCCGTGGCGGCAAAATTGTAATTGTTTTGTGGGCATGTGCGCCTACAAAACGAGAGCGCGAAGCACTCTCCCTTTTCCAAACATATTGGCATTCATGTCAGTGACTTGTGCTAGCTAACATGGCATGGTGGCACTGCCCGTGCCCACTACGGCGGCAAAATTGTAATAATTTTGGGGGCGCACATGACAAAACCAGAGCGCGAAGCGCTCTCCCTTTTCCAAACACTCAATGCCACACTACAGTGACACTCATGGCATCCAATAGCACAGACTGGCACTGCCTATTGCCGCGAAAGCGGCATAATTGTAATTGTTAACCATCGTAAACGCCAAAAATGTGTATTGGGCAAGTGAGTAATCGATGAGGTCAATGACGAGCGCAGCGCGCTCGAAAAAAGTATATTACGTCGTTGATAGGCAACCAACCAGCCATATTGGATAGACCATGTGACCTGGTGGCAAAGGCGTCATTTCCTGTCAAACTCCGACAAGTGATAATTCACGCATACTTGATTGGCTGATTTCACTCAAACGTTGGTTGACACCCTGGCCTTGAACAGATTGATGCAAGAAAATATAAAATGGTCACAGTAGCCCCCCCCCCCCCCCCCCCCCCTGCGAGTGCAAGCGAGGGCCGATCATCGCCGCTTGCGGCTATATTTATTATTATTTTATTTTTATTATTATTATTATTATTATTATTTTTATTTATTTTTTTTTTCAGCTTGGAAGGACGTCAGTCCAGGAGGGCGTAGGGGCAGTTGCCCGGGCAACCTGAGCAACCCTCCTGTGCATGTCACTGCCACCTTTTCATGTGGTAAAACAGGGAGTTCTCCGTTGTGTTTTTAAACTCCATACACCTTAGGGCAAGCCATTTTAACATTTAAAACACTAAGCTGGATATGTGTTGCAGATATCTCTAACTCAGTTTTGCCTTGTCAAAAAGAAAATTTCAGATATTCACAAAGACATTCTTCCTACATTGAAAATTTCTCTGGTCTGGCCAAGATTTTAAAACGCCTATCAGCAACACCTATTAATCTTGTTTTCAGATTTATTATCTACTTACTAGTTCAGAAACTGCTTAATTCTAGTGTAGAGATAGCTTATTTAAGATAACTTGTCAAGTAAAATGATCTTGCTGCATGGACAGATAATTTCACTAGTTTTAAGTCATTTTCAAGTGTTCATATCTTCAATTTTGGACAAGCTTTTTTGCAGTGTCTCCGTAATTGTCATTTTAATTATCCACAACGACATTCTTCCCAGGGCAAATGACGTCACCTTTGCCATTCATTTGTATGGGGTTCATAATTACGGATACCCACAATTCAACTGCAGATATCCACAAAGCAAGTTACAGATATCTGCAAATGAATTATAGCTATCTATAATTCCGGATTGAGATATCGACAATTTGATTCTGACTAGTCACAACTCCAATTCAAGATATCTTTAATTCACCCCAACTGAAGATATCTACATGCTCTTTTTCAGATCTTAAATCAAGTTTTGACTAGGCGAAATAATGTTGTAGATATCTCAAACTGGAAAAAATGACAATTTTCACTATCCAAAATTGAATTAGTTGGAAAGATGTTGATATCTGCAGTGTTAATTCCAGATAGACAAATGGCAAACTTAGTGTTTAAATGTTAAAATAGCGTACCATATACACCTTCATTAGAATTATCTGGATAATCATTTCAGCCCTGGAATTGCCAACAAAAAGTAAAAGGAGCTGTTAACTTGAAAACTACCACTACATGACATCACAAGGTGGACATTTGAGCTTTAGAAGTGTAGACAGGCTAATAAGTTGAGTTCTTCTTCCACCACTGCCTGTACATGTGTGGATATTTAGAGACTTTTTACCTGTACAAGTTCAAAAGTTTGGCCTCTCATTCAATGTTTTTTTTCTATTCTATTAACCACTTTCTACATTTGATAAACACACAGAAGACATTACATATATAAGAAGTAAGATGTATTGAATTATAAAACACTTGGCTGGTGACGGGCTAACCACTCTGCCACAGTAACACTAAGCAGACGTGCGCTCTCATTGTAGTTTATACTGTCCTCATTTCAGCTCTGGTCAAAGTATTGTTTGAATACTTATGGAGGCAGTTTCTCAACATAACTTCATAAATTATTCACATACATCTACGTATTGTGTCCTTCATTTTCCTTCACCCTCATTTTGTTAAATGAAAACTTAAGCTGCCAAAGAAATGTGGTCTTTATTGTCTGCTTGTCATTTTCAACTCATTTTTTCTTCTTTTATTCACACACTGCCATTTTGTACTGGGGGGAAAAAGTTTAACATTTACCACTGGCAAACCAAGCAACAATGAGGAAAACCTGCCATGTGCACTTCAACAGCTGCAACAGTTTTCTTCCACTTTGTGATTTAAAGACCAGAAAATGCAGTTGATGAATTAGATTCTTGTGTGAGACATTACACAAAGCTAACTGTGCGACAGTGAGCTTGCACTGAAAGTCACTACAATTTATTCAGTGGCTGCCAATCTGCACCATTGGCCCCTCTGACCACCAACACTCACGCACACTCATACACATACACATTCACACTGGAGCAGAAATTAAAATTGTTAAATCTTTTAAATATCTTGGTATTTTAATTGATGGTAGTCTAAATTTTAAAGGACATGTTGAGCAGCTACTTAAGAAACTGAGGCTGAAAATTGGCTTTTACTTTCGGAACAGGTTATGTTTTTCTTTTAATACAAAAAAAAAAAAAAAAAAAATAGTAGCAGCAACATTTTTACTCATTTTGGATTATGGTGACCTGATTTACATGAATGCCCCAATTCAAAGTTTGAAGCTGTTAGATTCTGTGTATCATGCCTCTCTGAGGTTCATCACAAATTGTAACCCTCGCACACCCCACTGTGAACTTTACACACGTGTGGGCTGGTCAGCACTGGAGACTCGTAGGCTCACTCACTGGTATATGTTCATTTATAAGGGTATTCAGCTCCCCTCATATCTGTGTGAATATCTTCAATCAAGAGCAACTGGACATTATCGTTTACGCTCTCAGGAAGCACTGCTGCTGACTGTGCCAAGTGTTTGCACAGAAGCTGCTAAAGGGGCGTTCCAGTATTCTGCTCCCACAACTTGGAACAATCTACTAAAAGACTGGAAACTAAAGAAACTGGTCTCTATAGGACAGTTTAAAATCTTGGTCAAAAGTTTGGAACTTAAATCTATGGTTTGTAAATGTTTTTAATTCTGAAACATTTTATTGCTTGTAATTGCTTAAATTGTTTTTGAAATGTTTTTTGTAATTGTATTGATCTGTGCCGCTGTCTTGGCCAGGACTCCCTTGAAAAAGAGATTATTAATCTCAATGGGACTTTCCTGGTTAAATAAAGGTTAAGAACTAGGCAATGTGGGTGAAGTGCCTCGCCTAACGACACAATCCGAGTACTGACCAGAGCCGGCCCTGCTGAGCTTCTGAGATCTGACGGGATCAGACTTTGACAAGGTTTGTTAGTTTGCTTATGCCTTGGGCCGGCCCTGGTTTCTGATGTTTGTTCTAATATTGTTTCCTCGTCATAAACAGACCTGGACGTGTGTTTTGTTTCATTCACACATGTTTGAGTAATCCTTCATTACTATGATAAGTTAAGACTTTATTGATCTCACATAGGAGAAATTCACTTGTCACAATAGCTCCAGGCAGTTTTTAGTCTGTCTACATCTTCAAAGCTCAAAATGCTCTGTTCCACCTTGTGATGTCATGAAACACTAGTTTTCAAGTTAACAGCTCTTTTTACCTTTTGTTCAGTAGAGATTGGAAATCCCAGGACTGAAATTATTCTGATTATTTTAGTGAAGGTGTATGGAGTTTAAAAACACAGTGGAGCACTTCCTGTATTACATGACATCTACATATCCACTTGACATCACAAGGTGGAACAGTGGAGTGTTTTCTGTTTGAGAGAAGAACTCAGCCTAAATATGCAGGTTTGTGTATTAAACATGTGTGGATGAAACAAAACACAACTCCAGGTCTGTTTGTTATGAGGAAACAACATTAGAACAAAGATCAGAAAACAGTGTAATATGAGCCCTTTAATATCAACATTTAGGAGTAAATAATTTAAACATATAAATTACATTAATAGGGCTATGGGACAGTGTGACAGACATGAACACATAGGTAAAGTTTGAAATTTACAATATAAAAATACCAGTGTCCAAGATCATAAACTAAACTGCGACTACTACAGTTTTCAGATCTCTTGAAATATACGTACACTAAGTATTCAAAACTCCAATTTAGTCCAGCCACATGGTCATTTCTTCTTCTTTCCATAACTTGAAATGGGAGCTGTTGTACGCTTCCATTAGTGAGTTAAACATGACGGACCTTGAATATTTGTGGATGAGAGAGATTCCACAGTAAAAGGCCACACAGATGAGTCACTGTTGGACCATGTCTGACTCAGAAGAACTTCAGAAAAATATAAATAAACTGGGGTACATGAGAGTTTAAAGGTACTGGGTCCACTGTGTGTACTCTTTTTGAACTGGGTAAATACTTTGAGAGGGGCTGCGCTGCAAAAAGGAATATCTATGAGACAAATAACTTTTTATATGACCTTTAGTTGAAGTTCTTTTGCAATATTTCTGACAGTTTCAAGATTTTTTGGCTTGATATAATACTTCTGATAATACTAGTGAAAGTGTACATTTTCAGAGGCCAGTTAAAGGTGCATTGTGTAACTTTCCTGCTTGCAGTGTTCCAAAGTATGGCATTAACCCTAGATCACTATCACCTGAGAAGTATTCACATGATTTTCAATATGTTGCATTTTTCCGAGTGTCATGGTCCCTGGGGACCATTGTTTTTGGCATCTTTGAAGGTGTAGGTGTTTCCCTACCCCAAAACCCACTTTTTCCTACAGGCTTTTGTGTGATTTTCACCCAGCAATAGTGAAAGAGGAATGTAAGAATGTAATGAATTTAATGTAAGGAATAGGTAAGTAAGAGTGGTCCTGGAATGTGTATCTATCCTTATTTAGTGCAGTGGTTATGAATAAATATCACAAAGTGGTGATTTCAAAGGGAATTCTAATGGTGAAAACAATATTTTAGTCAACTGGTCATTTTTACCCACTGAAAAAATACTATTTTTTGTTCCTCTCTCCTGCAACTGTTCGTGTGTCGAGGAGTCTGAGCCTGTCTTCACCAGGAAAGTCTCACATGTCCCAGGAATGGGTGGACCAAACACTGTTTCCAGTTTCTTTTTTAGGAAATTTTTGTTCTCAAATTCCTAATTTTTCAGTAATTTTGGAGCATGTTTTTAGGGTCTTCCTATGTTTTTTCCATTTTGTTACACATACCACAGTTGAAAATAAAAGAAAACCACTCTAATTTATCATGTGTTGTCATATTTTGATCTATTTTTCATAACAAGTACTTTTTGTTGGATATATTATATCGGTTAAAAATTACCCGGCAAAAGTGATGGTGTTAGTTTTTATAGCGAAAGTGTTCCAGGGTTAAACGTATCCATCTTCACAGAGACAAGCAGGTCAGTTTACAGGTGAGATCTGTGAAGCCGTGACCCCACTCACAGTAAAAATGCATGTTTTTAAAGATATTTCTGAGCATCCATAATTAAATAAATGCATCTTATATACATTTAATACCATACTGTGGAACATTAAAGGCCTAGCAATAGGATTGCCATTGTGGCAGACTCCCAACCTGAAAAGTTACGCAGTGCATCTTTAAAATAAAATGATCACAAAATCCCGAATCTAGTAAAATAATCTATCTTATTCCAGGCAATAAATCTTCTCTACTCTAGTCTAAACTACTCCAAAAATCATTACTTTTTAAACTCTTTTATTTTTAAGTGTAGAGTGAAAATTTTGACGTAAATTTATATTTATTTGGCTCTTTACAAGCTTCAACAGTCTCTCATTTTTGTATTTATTTTACAGTAGTTCATTGTTCATTCACACCTCAGTTAAAGTGTGATTATAACCGAGCCTGAAGTTGGACTATGATATCAATTGTGCCATTGTGTCCTTGAGCAAGACACTTCATCTCCCAATGTTGGATGAGTCTGTCCGAAAGAGAGTAAAGGCAAACAACGGATAGAAACTACAAGTCCATGACCAAAGGAGCTCAACAGTGACTGATCTGGTTCTGGGAGTAAATTGTCCGTGGTCCTTGTGAGGTCATGTTGTGGTAGTTTTCAAGTTAACAGCTCCTTTTTCCTTTAGTTCAGCAGAGATTAGAAATTCCAGGACTGAAATTATCCGAATGATTCTAGTGAAGGTGGAAGGAGTTTTAAAACACAATGGAGCACTTCCTGAATTATCACATGAGATTACAAGGTGGAACAGAGTGTGCGTTTAAGGGAAGAACTCACAACTGAGCTGCTTCTGGGAGTAAATTGTCCATTGATTTTTCCCATAGACTTTTCAAAAAATTCAAATATTAAGAATTCAAAGACATCGCAGAGACTAAGCAGCTACTAAGAGCAATAACGCGGTCCAAAAAGTTTAATTAAAAAACAAGATTCTGTGAAATGTTTTAATAACTTAACGATTTATAGAAATAGAATTGAAATAAAATTATCATTCTTATGGACAGTTAGCAAAAGTAAGCTTTTTATTTTTATTTTTTTAAGAAATGTATTTATAGAATCAGGAGGTGGGTGTTTTTCAAGCTGTACTGTCCCCACTGAATAAACAAATGAAAACTGAAATTGATCTTAAACCTTAAAATCTGCAGTTTGGTCAAAAAACTGATTTCCTGGATTTGAGTTTATTTGTTTGTTTGTTACTTATAAGACACTGTGGTTTCCCCTTAATTGAACCACAAGAGATTTACTCCCAGAATTCTCGTGCGTCTTTTTTGTGGTATGTCAGTAAAAGTAAAAGTGAGTTGGAGATTAAGTGTCTTTGTTTGTGTGGTTTCAATAACAGCGAAAAACCTCCATGAGGAATGAACCAATCTGATGAATAAATGTTATGGTGTACGCTTGATTTGAATGTGGTTTTCCTTAAATAGTATTTGCAGCTTTGGTTCTGTCTTCGTCTTCTGGATGAGGGAGAAGAGTCTCTACCGCATCAGAACAAGAAGTAGCATTGTTCAATCTGCACCTAGTTTGGATTAAAGGCCCTACATTACGTAAAATTTGCTCTTTAAGTCATGATATAGTGTTGTTAACTCATCAAAAACAGGTCTGAAATTATCCAAATGATTCTAGTGAAGGTGTATGGAGTTTAAAAACACAGTAGAGCAGTGACACAAAGTGGAACAGAGTGTTTTCTGTTTGAAAGAAGACCTCAGTCCAAATATCTCCGTGTACATGTGTGAATGAAACACAACTCCAGGTTTTTTTTTTGATGAGGAAACGACATTATAACATTGATCAGAATACCTATGTTATAATGTTGTGTTGATCTAATAATTAAGAATTTGCATCACAGGGATTTTGTCTCCTGGATTAGATTTACCCTCCATATAAAGTTTTCCATTTCACTTTCTAAGTCTCATATCAAGTATATCTTCCAATCTAATAAAACTGGTTTTATGTCCTCATCCGTGGGACAACAGAGACACCTACGGGCTGATCATGTAAGTTCCACTTAATGCAATAATTATTTAAAATATCTACATTTTCTATACAAATAAAACAGTGGTCAGATATTAAACGTGCATTTTATCACAGTTTTAATGGCTTCTATTTTCGTTTTATTACAAAGTTTTACCACAGAAACTCGCAAACCAGTCAACCAACAGACTGTTGGAGGCGGAACCTTTTGTGGGGAAATATTATCGCGACGGACACGATTGTTGCTGGACGAACTGAAACCGCTTTGGTGAGTGTTTACTGCTTTTAAACAAACACATTTACGTTTATTCAACTGTTATACTGCCAGACATGCCCCTTATTTAGTGCTAACGGGTTCTGTCTTGTGTCCAATTGATTGAGGGCTAAGGTCATGTTTAATAATGTGATTAAAATAGATAGACAGTTTGCGTTAGCCACGTTAGCATCAAAGCGGCTAATGACAGCGAAACATTAACTTCCTCATTTAATACACCTTCAAATGTCTACAGTTTATTCACTGATTTCTTTCTGTCCTATTCTTCGTTATATTCGACGCTTGTTTAATGTCACGTTGTTGTTCTTTACGGTTATTTTTGTAACTTTGCTTAATAAAGCTAATTGAGGGCACTTGTTTAGCTGGAGCCCCGTGTCTGCACAGGAGCCACATTACGTCATTTGTGAGATTTTGGAAACTGTGGTTCACTTTCGGCTCATTTACAGGGTTAATAATTACAACATAATCCGTGCAACATCACGACTTCACAAGTTAACGTGGATGAACACAATAGTTGTGATCCGATATTATTTATAACCAATTGTCAAAGAGGTTTAGAAATAAGCTACTAGTATTTCACATCATTAAGGTAAATCTGATTAAACTAAATGAAATCTGACACGAGATCTGGTGCGATGACCCAAGGCACAGGCTACAGCCCAGTGAAAATGATGATGACTCATTCCTCAGATCTACAAATGAGGAAACTGTTTTGAACTATTGGAATACACATGTCACTGAAAAACCCTCTGACCACTGAAGTAAATGCAGCTAGGAGCTTGTCATTCTTATAGTTCTTGATACACAAAGTAAATGTAATTTAGCTCTAAATTGGCTTTATATAAGATATAAGATCTGGGATTGTGTCGTCACACCTCAAATCATTTTCAGTTAACACTTACCTTAATGTCACATCAATGGAGTTTGGAGATGCTCAATACTGAACACAGTGTTTATTAAGTCACACTACAGTGTGATATTTAACGGTGTTTATCCAGCATCTTATTGGGATGTTCCACAGCTTGTTTTTTGTTTAACATTGTATTTTGCTAATGCCTCTCTATGGACGTGTGGCACATGGCCAGTGATGCTTTTGGCCAGAAACACAAAATTTATGAGGTTTTCTTCCAAACTTTCAAAATTAATTATCTTATGGCTTTTGAGGAAATGGTTATTACACAAAAATAGAAGTTTTAAGTAATATTTGAATATGAGAATACTGACAAGTACAATGCAAAAGTGGCTTAATTTGTATTGCTTTTATGTTGTATTTCAATCCTCCATTGCTCTCCTCAGATTTACATTTCTTCTGTGATGTTTTTCTTTTGCCAGTATTTTCTGTGTTTAATCCAGATGTCTCTGTCTCGCTCTGTCAGCTGCAGGTGGAGGGATGAGTCTCTCCCCTGTGATTGGCACAGAGGTGCCAGAAACGGCCAATGGGGTCCTGACTTCAGCAGAGAATGGACCCCACTCTACAGTGAAGAGTCCAGGTCCTGCGTTAAACAAACCTACGTGTCCAGAGGAGAGGGACACAGAGGAGGATATAAGACAGACTGACAATGGAGCTGTTGTGTCAAACAATGAACAGACTGTGTGTAATAATGAACTATCAGGTGGGAAAAGTGGCGTGGACCTACAGACTGCAGACATAACCCGAAGAACGGCAGGTTTAACTCTGAACTCAAGTGTCAATGAGGCCACAGACACAGCAGAGACTGGTGGAGGAGGCCCAGAGAGGTGCAGAGATGGAGCAGAAGAGGAAGAAGAGGAGGAGGAAGGAGAGAAGGAGAAACAGGATGAAGAGGAAGACGAGAAGAAGTGGGGGAACCAGCACACGTCAGGGAGGACGCAGGGCCAGGTATGACACAGCAACATACATTTCATCTGAAGTCTGCGATCTTTTGACAGGATTATTAACTGGAGTTTTGTCCAACCCAGTTCAAATATTGTGACTGTTAAAATTTACCTAATGTCTATTCTAAAACGTTAATACAGAGTCACAGACAGTTGCTTTCTTCGGTCAGAAAAGTAATCCAAAAATGAGAACTTCGCACTTCAATCTCTTCAGACGGGTGCGTTGGAGGCGAGGGAGCAGACCCAGAACACACAAGGAGAAAACAATCCCGCACTCCGTCTTACTTGCAAAATGAGAAGTTTATTAAGACATGCAACGTTTTGGCCCTAGGCCTTCATCAGGCAAAATGATTGCCTGATGAAGGCCTAGGGCCGAAACGTTGCATGTCTTAATAAACTTCTCATTTTTCAAGTAAGACGGAGTGCGGGATTGTTTTCTCCTTGTTCGGTCAGAAAAGTAAAATCAATAATATTTTGATATTAGCAGTCCAGTGTGTAACATACTGGAGGTGGCACCTACATAATTTAATGAAAGTAGAATATTAAAGCTATACTTTGGAACATTCTCCATGGAGAACAGTATGGTTTTATGCCATACTGTGATAGATTATAGCCAAAGGAACATCATTTCCATGGAAACAATGAAACAGGAAGTTTTTCTATGCAATAAAAACAATGAAAATGATAAATAAATAAATAAAAAAAACATGCTTTTATTTAAGTCTATATTTTCTCTTCAAAATGACATGCTGTAGCTTATCATACAGAAACCACTTGTTCCACCTTGTGATGTCTTGTGGTCATACAGGAAGTTCTCCACTGTCTTTTTAAACTTCATACACCTTAATTCCTTCATTGATTTTAATCATTTGGATGATTTCAGCCCTGGAATTGCCAATTTCTACTGAACAAAAATGTAGCTGTTAACTTGAAAACTACCACTACATGACATCACGTGGTGGAACAGAGCATTTTGAGCTTTGGAGATGTAGACAGACTAATAATGCAGGATTACTCAAACATTTGTGAATGAAACAAAACCTTCTAACATGGCTTAAAGCTCACAAGAGTCAATTTTGTAACCGCAGCGCAATTAACTGAACTGATATCCTTTTTTTATCCATTTCCCCAGTTCCGGCCGACCCACCAGTTCTCCTCCTCTGCCCCTGGTCCCAGCTCCGCCTCCTGCCCCTCCCCTCCCCCTCTGATGCCCTCGGAGGAGCCCCACTGCCCCCCTCACGTCATGGCCGAGGTGTGGGTGAGGAACGTGAGGGGCATGCAGGACAGTAAGAGCCTGGACGAGATCAGCCAGGCCTATGGAGGTAAAGCTCTCTTCTGTAGCACAGTATGGGGTGGGCATGTTTTTGTTGATCTCAGGGTTTTGTGTATTGGATTTGGAAAATATTGCAGCGCACAGCAGCAGTCACAAGACGGGAGTGTGGTATCAGCGTATTTTTAGTCTAGCAAGAAGTTCTGTCATCTTTTACAAATCTGTTAGCATTAAGGGCACTTTTGTGGCTTGATAAACATGGACTCAATTTAAACTAATTCATTATTTATCGACAAAGGATTTTTTTTTTTACAAGCAGTTACTATTGTTGTAATTTATTTTATTATTGAGGTGTTTAAGTGTTAGATCTTAAGTATATGATTTCATTTTGGCTGCACTGAAACGGGGCACAAAACAACACAAAGCATTTAGGCATATGAGCTTGGAATTTGATTTATTCTAACACTCCACAAAACATTTAAACAATTTTCCACTTTTTTTTTTTTGCATGTTTTTGATGTATATATTTTTTATGAATTTTTACAGCACAGATAAACAAAATTTTGTGAGATATGAGAGATACTGAGATCCAGCTAAGATCCAGCCCAGATGCGTTATGACTAAGGAGTTCAGTTCATTTCCTCAGTTAAATGTGTTTTATGTAGCCGTTTGGTGGAGCGTCAGTGCTTGTCTCCATAGAGATTTTACTGCTTTGTCTGGAATGTTCCGCAGTATGGCATCTGGGGCTGGGCAGTTAATTGAATTGTAATCGAGCTTGTGATTCAGTCATGTCTAATCGTCAATTATATGTTTTATTTTTTTAGTCAAGAGGTCTTCGGCCATTCCTCTGTCAGGAAATGCATGTGGTTTGAGAGTTCTTACTTTGGAGGAAGACATTTGGATATTTTTGTGTTGAAGGGCAAAGATTAGAAGTCTGTATCATTTCCAAAACATTTCTGTGCAAAGTTCAGAATTTATGAATTGGAACGTTTCGGGAATTTCTATATAAATATTCGTGGAAGCAAAGTCAATCACGTAACATTTTTGTATGTGTTTATGTCATATATAAGAGATGCCAGATCTGTGGAAAGGCAACCCAGCTTATAGTGAGAAGGGTTTTAACAGTAAAAACACCGATTTGTACACAATTTTAATACCAGACTGCAGAGCATTTTTGGAGACAAGCCCGAGTCATAACTTTCAGCATAAAAGTTGCATACTTTAATAGCTTATAAAAACAGGAGTGATTCTGTTTCCGTGCGTACTAGGGATGTCAACAATTAATCGATTAACGATTAATTGTCGATAAGACGTTAGTCGAACAAAATGCATTAATTGTAATTAACCGCGTGGTCACGAAACAAGGCAACCGCGCTGCGCTCGACTCACAGCCGGCCGCAGGCACCAACGGCACTGCTCAGCAGCCCCGAGTGTACGTGCGAGGCGAGATCGAACCGCGGCACCCAGGAATGCGCCGCAACGTGCCGCTGCTGGTCCCGTGCGGCTGGCCCGAGTCACGGGCCAGCCGCGCTGCGCTCGGGGCCCGGGCCACGGGCCAGCCGCACGAAACCAGCAGCGGCACGCAGTGGCCCTCGTTCAGTCCAGGTCCAGACCCGGTCGAGTCCCGGTCCAGTCCTGGTCCAGACCTGGTTTAGTTCTGGTCTAGACCTGGTCCAGTCCACGTTTAGTCCTGGTCTAGTCTCTTAGCCAATCAGGACAGAACACAATGTTACACTATAAAAAAATGAGTGAAAAGTCCCTCAGTCGTCCAGGTAGAATCCATGATCAAAGGAGAAGTTCAATTTGTCAAAACGTTTCGCCGCTCATCCGAGAGGCTTCTTCAGCTCTGAGCTGAAGAAGCCTCTCGGATGAGCGGCGAAACGTTTTCAACCAAACAAACTTTGTCCAGTTGACAAATTGAACTTCTCCTTTGATCACTATAAAAAAATGTTACACTATTTAAAAAAAAAAAAAAAATCCACGAACCGCGATAGAGCGAGGGATTACTGTATTTTGTTATTCAGCATCAATACATTTGTCTGCTTTTTACTAAGGAATAATTAATTGAGGAATATACAATATAATAATACTATGATATATTTATGACTCAGTGTTATGTTACTATAGCTTATATTCTTAAAGACCCTATTGAAACACTAAAATTCAGGTGAAAAACGCCGCTTATCAGTTAATCGTTAATCGATTGATAAGGTCAATCAACTATCAATTAATGAATTAATAGATAATTTGCATCCCTAGTGCGTACCAGTCCTGATGGTGCTTTGGTGTGTAGGTTCAGGGGCTCGAGGAGGAGGCAGAGCAGGGCAGTCTGAAGGCAGGAGAGCCACCATCTCCTCTGCTCTGGAGCTGGAGGGAACAGTCAGTCATGAGGGAGACTTAACCAACTTCATCACAAAGAACCTAGAGCAGAAGATCAAGATGAGCTCCAAACCCAGCCTGGACTGCAGCGACTGTGAGTACTAGTGGAGCTGTGGTTCTCTTAATGTTTAAGATCATTAAGAGAGTTTAGTTTTCTTAGTGAAGGTTTTATTTAATATTGAAATGTACCACACAGCTTCGGCCTGGGTTAAATAGATCTTTTTCATGATTTAATCCTTTTTTGTATTCACTTTATTTATTTTTTGTTCTTGTTTTGTTCAGATTTAGACCTTTTTTGTAGACTTTTTTTGTAGTCTTGATTATCTGATTTAGTGAGTGATAGGGCTGCTACTAACAACTATTACGACAAATGAATATTTTGATTGTACCAAATGAGATTTATTATCAAATACATTTTTATCTAAATACAGGTTGAAAAATGGTGACTGAAGGCTTCTAGCTAGAGAATATTTTATGAATAAAGTGTATTATTAAATGCGTGAAAAGTCCCTCAGTCGTCCAGGTAGAATCCAATCGCCGCTCATCCGAGAGGCTTCGTCAGCTCTGGCTGACGAAGCCTCTCGGATGAGCGGCGAAACGTTTTCAACCAAACAAACTTTGTCCAGTTGACAAATTGAACTTCTCCTTTGATCATGTATTATTAAATAGAAATCAGAACTTGTTCATTCTATTTTGCCATTTTGATTTAATACTTTAATACTTTTGTCTTTGATTAAAAAATATCTGTTTGTGTGTTTTATAGTCTGTATAGCCCAGATAAAAGGAATGGGGACAGATCTCGTGAGACAAAATTGCCAAAAGAAAACTATTTCGTGAGATTTTTTCCTCCATGCTTTTACGTTTGGATTTGATTTTTTTTTTTTTAAACGGAGTTAAGTATTGGCAAGTAGATTTGTTTGAAAAGGTTTTATTCCAAAAAGCAGTGCTATAATGTCAGAAAAAAATATTAAATAAAGTAAATCAAAAATTGCGAGACCCAAATTGGGAACTGAATTTTACAATTTATTATAATTAATGTCAAAATCTCATCTTCTAGTAGATCCAGTCTCATCTCCTGTCTCGTTTTATGCAAATTGTGCATCGCCCCCACCAGATTATGACTTCACTTATCAATGGTATTTTTATTAACTGTTGCCGCTGTAGTGAGTGAGCTGACGTACTATTTTGTGTGTTATGTCAAATAAAATGACTGACCTGCTATAATTCAGGACCAACACACGAGTTGAGTTTCCATGCCTCTTGGGAACACCTTGATGTAGTCGTACTGATTGAATAGTGTTGAGTCACCCTCATCTTTTATTCATGGACTCGAACATCAGAGCAAACTGAGAATCAATGATCTATATTTGGACAATGAATAGACTTTTGTGTTGTTGTGAGCTGAGAGGTTTAACAGAAAGTGTCTTATTCTAATTATTTAATCAATCAGGGTAGTTCAGTTTAGTATACACACGTGGACAAAATTGTTGGTACCCCTCAGTTAATGGAAGAAAAACCCACAATGGTCCCTGAAATCACTTTAAACTTGCAGAAGTAATAATAAATAAAAATGTATTGAAAATTAAACAATCAAAATCACCCATCACTTTTGAATTGTTGATTAACATAATTATTTAAAAAAACAAACTAATGAAACAGGCCTGGACAAAAATGATGGTACCTCTATAAAAGATTGAAAACTATTTGACCAGAGTGACATGATTAACTCAGGTGTGTCCTTTAATTGACATCACAGGTGTTTCCAAACTCATAATCAGTCAGTCTGCCTATTTAAAGGGAGACAAGTAGTCACTCTGCTGTTTGGTGAAAAGGTATGTACCACACTGAACATGGACAACAGAAAGCGGAGGAGAGAATTGTCCCAGGACATCCGAAAAAAAATTATAGACAAACATCTTAAAGGTAAAGGCTATAAGACCATCTCTAAACAGCTTGAAGTTCCTGTGACAACAGTGGCTCATATTATTCAGAAGTTTAAGACCCACGGGACAGTAGCCAACCTCCCTGGACGTGGCCGCAAGAGGAAAATCGATGACAAATTGAAGAGACGGATCGTTCGAATTGTATCCAAAGAGCCCAGAACAACCTCCAAAGAAATTAAAGGTGAACTCCAAGGCCAAGGTACATCAGTGTCAGATCGCACCATTCGTCGTTGTTTGAGCCAAAGTGGACTTCATGAGAGACGACCAAGGAGGACACCACTGCTGAAAAAAAATCATAAAAAAGCGAGACTGGAATTTGCAAAAATGCATGTTGACAAGCCACAAAGCTTCTGGGAGAATGTCCTTTGGACAGATGAGACCAAACTGGAGCTTTTTGGTAAGGCACATCAACTCTATGTTCATAGACTCAAAAACCAAGCATACGAAGAAAAGAACACTGTCCCTACGGTGAAACATGGAGGAGGCTCAGTAATGTTTTGGGGCTGCTTTGCTGCATCTGGCACAGGGTGTCTTGAATGTGTGCAAGGTAAAATGAAATCTGAAGACTATCAAGGCATTCTGGAGAGAAATGTGCTGCCTAGTGTCAGAAAGCTTGGTCTCAGTCGCAGGTCATGGGTCTTCCAACAGGACAACGATCCAAAACACACAGCCAAAAACACCCAAAAATGGCTGAGAGAAAAGCGTTGGACTATTCTAAAGTGGCCTTCCATGAGCCCAGATCTGAATCCCATTGAACATCTGTGGAAGGAGCTGAAACATGCCATTTGGAGAAGACACCCATCAAACCTGAGACAACTGGAGCAGTTTGCTCATGAGGAGTGGGCCGAAATACCTGTTGACAGCTGCAGAACGCTCATTGACAAATACAGAAATCGTTTAATTGCAGTGATTGCCTCAAAAGGTTGTGCAACAAAATATTAAGTTATGGGTACCATCATTTTTGTCCAGCCCTATTTCATTAGTTTGTTTTTTTAAATAATTATGTTAATCAACAATTCAAAAGTAATGGCTGATTTTGATTATTTAATTTTCAATACATTTTTATTTATTGTTACTTTTGTAAGTTTCAAGTGATTTCAGTGAGAATTGTGGGTTTTTCCTTCTTTAACTGAGGGGTACCAACAATTTTGTCCACGTGTGTACATGTGCATCAATTAACAACAATTATAGTTTAATGTTTTGTTTTTGTTTTTTTGTAGAGCACATGTAGTACCGTATTTTCCGCACTATAAGGCGCACCTAAAAGCCTTCAATTTTCTCAAAAGCCGACAATGCGCCTTATATATGGATCAATATTGGTGGTTACCGTAGTCAGCCACTACTGCAGCTTCTATTCTATGTGCCTTATAATGCGGTGCGCCCTATATATGAAAACAATTTTAAAATAGACCATTCATTGAAGGTGCGCCTTATAATCCGATGCGCCTTATAGTGTGGAAAGTACGGGTATTTGACTTTTATTTTTTTTACAAAATTATGATTGAATAATAAAGTTGCCCCTCCGAAACTTAATATATATTTAGATATTTTATAAGATTGGAAATAAATGGAAAGCCACCAGCATTTTCTTAAAATTTTAAACATAAATTACTCAATTTATATTTCCTTTTTCTCCCCCATAATTGACATTCAGGGACATTTGAAAGCGTTCCAACCTTACCTGCCTATTACCTACTCGTAATAGGCAGCTAAAATAAAGTAATCTTCAATATTTTTTCAGTGTTTTTTATTTCGACACTTAGACAAACTTTATTGATCCACATGGGAAATTACTTGGACACAGTAGCTCACAAATCACAATATAATATAATGACGGAGAGAAGAGAGAGAAAAAATATAAAATTCTAAAAAGTAGCAATAGACTGACACTGAATATTAACTCTCCTCTGTCTCTCCTGTGTTAGCGGACTGCTCGGGGCCGATCTACCGCAGCAGCCGGTCGGGGGGACGCAGACCTGTGGACATCCCCCCCATCGACCCCTCTGTGCTCCAGGACCTGCACAGGCACACACAAGAGGTGGCCCAGAGCGTGGAGGCCATGATGAAGAGTCTCAACGGAACCATCCAGAATGTCAGAGCCATTTTTAGTTTAGACTTATCACAATAAAGCGGTTATCTTATCTGTTTGTCTCATGGGGTTTATCTGATCTGTTTTTCCTTAAGATGACAGCGTTGAGTGTGGGTTACATCCAGACGTACAGGGACTCTGTGGACAGTCTGGGAGAGTCTGTGGACATGAGCATCAAGGTGAGTAACAACAAGAATAAAGCATCATTTTAATGGTGGAAATGTCGCACACACTACTAGAGAATTTGCCCGATTTAGGCTGTGCTCCTCATGTGTGTGGTGTCAGTGTGACTCTGAGCTGCTCTGCCAGATCAAAACCACCAAACATCAACAACGCTACGATAACAGAAAATAAAACAGAGCATCAGGGACACAGAGACGCAAGATACAAACTCGGTAAATAGTGAAAATAATGAGAAGACTTTATTACTCTCCTTTCTTAAAGTGGTAAACTGCAGCTTCTCATCCACATTATCCATAGAAATTGTCCTCCACAAACAATAAAACTCCACAAAACAATGCTGTGAATCTAGTTTGAGGTGTTCTTTGAAAGTAAAAAGGCCAGAGTAGTTCCTCACGTGTGTCTGTTTACATCCACACAGCACGGATCGGGGTGAAGCTGTATATTAAAAGAAGAAGTGACTTTATTGATCTCACACAGGAGAAATTCTTCTCTGCATTTAACCCGTCCTGTTATTGGGAGCAGTGTACTGCTCCCGGGCACCATCTCCATGATCTTCTTGCTTCAGTTTGGTCAGGACCTAAGCTGGAGGATTTTACCTATGGTGCATGTTTTGGGTTGATGGGGGGGAACCAGAGTGTCCGGAGGAAACCCACCCATGCAAATTCCACACAGAACACACACAGAAAGCCACAGTGCCGCCAAAAAAGTTTAGTAATCTTTTATGCTTTAAAAATCATGTATCTGAAGTATTGCACCACATTTCACAAATAATAATAACAACACAGTTTTGAATAACACAGTTCTGAAACTGAGGCAGAGGGCCTTTCTCACATAGCCCTCTTCCTCCGTTTGTCAATAATATATTTCTCTGTATTCAGGGATGAAAGAGTTCCGCTTTTTAGCGGATCTCCGCTTTTTTTTTAGCCGCGTGGTAATTTTTTTAATTTTTTTTTTCAAATACGTTGAAATTTTGGGTGTGTATTATTGTGTATAATTGTGTTTAGGGTTGCCAACCGTCCGTTGAAAAATGTAATCGTCCCGTATTCAGAAACAAAAGTACATGTCTCGTATTAAACTTGTACATGTGTGCGGGGCCGCGCGAGCTTGTGTGCTCTTCTGGTGCTGCGGACACCGCACGCCCCGAGCTGCGCCGCGAGTGCGCTCTCTCGGCTCGTTATCAGACTTTGATGTCGCAAAATCGGGGTCAGTGCCGTGTTTTGATATCAACTTTCAAATAAAAACCACTACAATTGTTTAAAAATGTGTTTTATTGCTATTATTTTTTTTTTCCCCGGGGGGGGGGGGGGCGCCGTGACTTTCCGCTTTTTTCATGATTGGCCACTTTCATCCCTGTGTATTCCACTTCCATTTTGCCCCCCACCGTAATGTACTTCCAAACAAAAAAAGGCCTCACGTTAACCGTTCCACTGTATTATGTTGCATGTGGTGTGACTACTGTGATTGATTGTATCTGCATTTTCTATTCTGTTCATGTTCCGCTATCGCTGATGAGAGGTGGGATGTTAGCGCACCATGTCTGCTGCTTTAAGGTCAAGAGACCCGTCCATTTTCAATCTTATCTCGTTGTATAACAATGACAAATAAAGCTTTCATTCCATTCGAAGAAGTGCAGTTCTCTGATCTTTTGCACACTTAAGAGTGAGTCGTTTTACTCCAGACAGGAACCCGCAGACTCAAGGTGCGCTCACAACTGTGTAGCCTGTAGCCCATATCCCGCCGAAGTCTTTGCAATCGGAGATTTAAAATTAAAAAAAATAAAAAAAGTATGGTGGTGTTTGCTTTATGTAACACGTTTAAAAATCCCTTAAGACCAAAACATCCTGTAGTTTAGCTTGATAGTGCTGCCAGTTACAAAGCAGTCTCCTTTTTCAGTGTAGAAAATATGGCGGCTCGGCTGCACGCAGTGGCTAGAGGCTCCTGACTTTTTTTGTTTTTACTCTGCAACAGTCACTTTACACTGGGACTCGATTTATGACTCTCTTTATATATTTATGATACTTTTTATTTTTATGCTTCTGTTTTATTTTTATTCTTCTGTAGCCGGGAGTCCGTCAAAATTTCATTATGCTAGCATAATGACAATAAAGAATCTTGAATCTTTGGTTAAACCTTAGATAACACAGATGTTGCAGAAATGGAATAAATTTGATTGTAGTATTGTTAAGTAGAATTCAGTGCAGTTAATATGATTTTAAATTTGAATATTATTATTTACAGTGAAATAAAATATGATAAAATAAAATGGTTACAAGTTCTGACCCACAAAACCAGGCACAAAGCTACTAATCTAATCTAGTCTGCAATGGCTTTTAAAACATGAATTACAAAACATTTCAAATAAATAATAGTATATCTATACCGTCTCCTTTTGGCAGTACAAACTTGCTTCAAACATTCACGACTTCAATGATTACCAATGAATAGTGATTGTGGTTTTCCAAAATTGAGCAGCCCTGTGGAACTTTTCTATTGGACGATCCGTGGGGATGTTACTGCCTCACAATATTGCCTGAACACTGTCACAGTAAGAATGCAATATGTTTGTCAATAAATAAGCTGTAATTGGAGAAAATAAATTATATGAATAGGTTTAATGCTATACTATGGAAAATTCCAGGTAAAGCAATAATATCTCTATAAAAACAAGAAGATGGTGAACACCCTGACCAGAAAAGTTACATAGTGGGCCTTTTAAAGAACGACATAATAGCATTTATACTTTTCAGTGAACTTTGACTTTTGATCTTTTTTATTTATTTTATTTAACCTTTATTTAACCAGGAAAGTCCCATTGAGATTAATAATCTCAAGTCTTGGCCAAGACAGCGGCACAGATCAATACAATTACAAAACCATTTCAAAAACAATTTAAGCAATTACAAGCAATAAAATGTTTCAGAATTAAAAAACATTTACAAACCATAGATTTCAATTCCAAACCTTTGAGCAAGATTTTAAACTGTCCTATAGAGACCAGTTCCTTTAGTTTCCAGTCTTTTTGTAGGTTGTTCCAAGTTGTGGGAGCAGAATACTGGAACGCCCTTTACCAGCTTCTGTGCGAACACTTGGCACAGTCAGCAGCACTGCTTCCTGAGAGCGTAAACGATAATGTCCAGTTGCTCTTGGTTGAAGATATTCACACAGATATGAGGGGAGCAGGCGCTGAATACCCTTATAAATGAACATATACCAGTGAGTGAGCCTACGAGTCTCCAGTGCTGACCAGCCCACACATGTGTAAAGTTCACAGTGGTGTGTGCGAGGGTTATAGTTTGTGATGAACCTCAGAGGCATCTTAAACATTAGCGACCATAAACCGCATCACTAAAGGAGTATTGTTGTTTCTCACAGGGCATGTACACTCTGATGGCGCGCTGTGAGGAGCTGGACAGGTCTATGCAGCCCATCCACGGGTTAGCCACTCAGATACGTGACATCAAACGCACCCTGGATGCTCTGGAGGCCATCTGTAAGTAACTCCACCCGCCTCAGAGGTACCAGCCCCAGACTCCACCCACCTGAGAGGTACCAGGACTCCAACCCAACCAACTCCAGAGGCCACCAGGCTCCTGTCCCACCAAATGACGAAGTTCTTGTCGTCCGATTCTGTTTACCGCGTGGAGTCTAAAAGGCCTGTATTACGCCATTTTTTGATCTATGTTATAATGTTTCCTCATCACAAACAGACCTGGAGTCGTGTTTTGTTTCATTCACACATGTTTAACACACAAATCCTGCATTTTTAGGCTGAGTTCATCTCTCAAATTGAAATGGAAAACACAGTGTTCCACCTTGTGATGTCATGTGGTAATACAGGAAGTGCTCCACTGTGTTTAAAAACTCCGTACAAGAGAGCATTTTGAGCTTTGGGGATGTTAATAGACTAATAATAAAGGATTACTCAAACATGAATGAAATAAAACACAACTCCAGGTATGTTTTTAATGAGGTGACTGCGTTATAACATGGCTTAAATCTCAGTCAGCTTTGCATAATATAGGACCCTTTAGCTCTACACCTCAGCTCCTTGATAAATTTAACTTTGGAGCCTTTTTTCTGTCCTAAAACGGAAGAATTTGCCATCCATTGCTTAGAAAAATTGCACTATGCTCTTCTTGGTTCAGAAGAGACTTGTCTGAACTCTCGAGACTTTTGTACAGAATATATTTTTCAACCTTTATGCAACATGATTTCTCCGAATGAAGTCCGCATCATGTTTGTCTTACTGTCTTTTGTGTTAATTTATTCTCGGCATGTTCGATGTGGCAGCCGTTTTGAGTTTTTCTTTGTTTACATCCAAGTCACACTGGAGCTTTTGCAGGTAGTGAATAGTGTTAAATGGAGAGGCCAATCTCAAATGAAAAAATGCATCCTCATAGGGCTGCACTATATGAGGAAAAAGATATTTGATGGCTATGTTTTGTATTGTCTTACATTTTGGCAAGTTCAGATAACTAAAAACAAAAAAATCACTTCATTTACAGGTCAAACTCTGTCAAAAACAAAGACCAAACCAAGTCTAGTAGGACTTAATAAAGAAAATAATGAGTAAAAGATTTGCCTTTTGTCCATTTTACTTTAAAGGTGCACTGTGTCACTTTCTGTATGGGGATCTGTCACCTGCTCGTTTCTATGGATATGTCACTATTTTACTTGGAATGTTCCACAGTATGGCATTAAACCATTCTACCTTACGTTGACTCAATCACAGGTGTTTCTGTTGCTCAAAAAACAGATATTCTGACTGTGAGCGGGGTTGCCTCTCCGCAGATCTGCCCTGTAACTTGGTCTGGTTTGGTCTCCATGAAAATAGAAAGGTTTAATGCCATACTGCGAAACATTTGAGACAAAGCAGTAACGTCTCCACAGAGAAAAGTTACACAATGCAACTTTAAAAACACATTTCAGTAACAAATGTGTGTTATTGTGGTATCTTTATTTTCTTGCAACATCGATTATCATACCAACCTACACTGCAGTATCAATATTTTTACGATATATTGTGCAGCCCTACATCCTTCTATATAGTTTTATTTCTTATAGCTTATTTTGGTCATTTAACATTCTATAAATTAGAAAAAATGTGCAGATTTTTCAGCTGCTCAACACTCACCACAGGGAGTATTTTTGGTTGTCATTCTTAGTAAAACCATTAAATTTGACTAAATATTGGCCTCAAAAACTAAAACTTTACAAGTGTTCATGGATTTTAAATACTCGTACTGATCAATAGTAATACAAAATAACATAATCTCTGGTTTTAACCCCTAAAATACGAGTTTTCGATCATGAGTACAGCGTTTGCATGTCCGTTTTGTTGTTACCGCTGGCAAACGTTACAAACACATTGCACAAAGCTCTGGCCCGCTTTCTCCTCACACCAGTTTGAATCCGAGGAACCGATCTTATCTGCATGTCCGCTCTCGAGTTCTGAGAAAAACATTGTAATTTAATTGTGAATAATTATAAATAAAGTGGTGTATGATTCTCGTCGTACATGTAAATAATTATACCTGTAACTCTGATTTAGATACTCCTGTCTCTGTATATTTTAATTAAGAATGAATAAATTTGCAAACGTTGAATATTTTGTCTTATTTGCTCTGGATTTAGTCTCTGCCTGGTCCAGTTTAAATCTGGTCTAAAGGAACACCATGTAACTCTTGCATTTATTCATTTACAGGTTTTATACTCATAAATGTCTTTAAAATATGCATTCTTACTGATAGCGGGGTCGCCTCTCCGCAGATTTGACCTGTAAGTTGGCCTGGTGGCATTGCTTGCAGATAATACTACACTACCAGTCAAAAGTTTGGATGCATTCTCATTAAATGTTTTTTCTACTACTTTGAAGGTTTGAATATAAAATGTAATAAACCAAAATATTTATTGACCTTTTTTCTTTTCTATATTATGCCTTATATCTTACTTCATATATTTCAAGTCTTGTGTGTATAAAATGTAGAAAGTAGCAAAAATAAAGACAAAAAAACAAGCTGTGTCCGAAGTTTTGCCTGGTAGTGTAAGTTTAATGCCATACTGTGCAAAATTGCAGGCAAAGCAATAACCTCTCCATGGAGACTAGCAGGTAACAGACCTTCACCCAGAAATATTACATAGTGTATCTTTAACTGAGTACAGTATATGTCTTTTTTGGCTTTTTTCTGGTTTGGCCTTGATGTAGTCTTCCATTGTTCTTGATTTAGTACAAATTTATTTCTGTTTTGGTTTCCTGATTAGTCTAGACAGTTCATTAAACAATTGACTATGATTCTAACCCTAGAGCACTATCGCCAGGTGATTTTTCACCCGAGCAAAAGTATTTACATGATTTTCAATATGTTGCATTTTTCTGAGTGTCATGGGTCCCTGTGGAGCTTCTCCATTGTTTTTGACATCTTTGAAGGTGTAGGTGTTTCCCTACACCAAAACCCACTTTTTCCTACAGGCTTTTGGGTGGTTTTCAGGCAATAGTGAAGGAGGAATGTAAGAATGTAATGAATTTAATGTAAGAGGATGTAAGGAATAGGTAAGTAAGAGTGGTCCTGGAATGTGTATCTATCCTTATTTAGTGCAGTGGTTATGAATAAATATCACAAAGTGGTGATTTCAAAGGGAATTCTTATGGTGAAAACAATATTTTAGCCAACTTTTACCCACTGAAAAAATACTATTTTTTTGTTCCTCTCTCCTGCAACTGTGTATGTGTCAAGGAGTCTGTGCTTTTTTTTTTTTTGCTTTTTTTTTTAGGAATTTTTTGTTCTCAAATTCCTAATTTTCTGTAATTTTGGAGCATGTTTTTAGGGTCTACCTATGTTTTTTGTTTTTTGTTTTCATTTTGTCACACATACCACAGTTGAAAATAAAAGAAACCCACTCTAATTTATCATGTGTTGTCATATTTTGATCTATTTTTCATGACAAGTACTTCTTGAAATTTTTTAAAATTACCCGGGTGATGGTGTTACTTTTTGTAGCGAAAGTGTTCTAGGGCAGAGGTCTTCAACAGGGGGGTCGCGACCCCCCTAGAGGTACTGCAGGGGGGGTCGCGAAATCTTTTGATTTAACTTTAAAATAATATAATTTTATAGTGTAAAATACAGTATTAACCTGTGTATTATTTCCTTGTATTGGATGTACCATAACAGAGTAGCAATGTTTATACATGACACTAAGCTCAATTTAATATAAAACACAATTCTATGCCGTATATATAGTAGGGGGTCCCTGGCCCAGTTCGCCATCTGTTTGGGGGTCCCTGGCCTGAAAAACGTTGAAGACCCCTGGGCTAGAAGACGCTCTGTTATGTGCAGTTAAATATGACACAAGTACAGTAGAGGGCGCTATATACCAACTTTATGGATCTTGTTTGCTCTTTTTTTTTTTTTTTTTTTTTTCCTTTGGCCCTTTAGAACAACTTCACAAACATGGTCAAAAATAGGCATAGATCATAGTGACAGTCCTCTTCCTTTGTCTTAATGTTTTCTGTCTCCTTTTGTCAGGAAACTGAAGGCACACACCTGGGTCTGCTGTATTATCACAAATAACTAATCTCTTTGCCTTCTCACACCACACCACTTTTAAAGCTGCTTTTATTGTTCCATATTTACAAATGTTTACAAAACTATGATCTCCAAAATTGCACACATAAACAAATATATATATATTCAAAATGACAGATAAAAATATAACCGCAAAAACAAGACTGCCATTTAGTACGTTATACCTGGCAAGAGTGTCAGTTTAAAATACATTTGAAATCACTGAAGTATTTACTGCTTAAGAAATATTCATTAACAGCCTGTTTGGCAAGTTTGAGATAATGTTGCTCAAAGGCACTTCTGAGTTGGAGGTTCAGTTACATTCCTGATTATGTCCACGATAAACTTAAAGTGCATATGACAGGTTTTCACGTTTTCATGGCTTGGTAAACATTTATCATTTTACATCAGTTAAGTGGCAATTTGTAGGAAAAAAGTAGAGAAGAAATGTACAAAAATACAGGAAGTAAATGGAATACTCACAGGAAAAATGCTGGGATAGTTCACATGTAACAAAAGTATTTTTCTCATAGTTTAATTCATTTCATTTAACAAAATAAAGGTGTTGTAATTTATTTTTATTAGTCTAATCCATAGACTGTTTATATACTGTAAATGGACATAGCTAACCCGCTAGCAGCTGTGTTCCAAATGGGAAGTGTGCATGGTCGAACTTCTGGCTCCATTGACTCTGGCTCCAATTGACTTTACTCTGAAAACCCTCACCTCTCTCTCTTTACTTGCTGCAGTGAGCCACGTCGTTTTGGTCTTAAAATGTTCGTATTAATCCGCTTTACATGATCCTGGTGTTTTTAATCTCACAATTCAGTTTGTAAATAAATTCCTATTCCCAATATGGAACTCTGCTTCTATTTTGCCCTTATAACTGCCTCTGTGAACTTCATTTGACTGGAGCCGAACGCTGTGGGTGATGTCACATGACCTTAGTCCACTTTTGTATACAGTCTGTAAAAAATGTAGTACTTCACCAAAAATAATAGTAGACATTTTAGACTATCTTGAATCTAACTATAGAGCTCTGGGGAAGAAAAAAAAAATGACCACTGCATTTATTTTTATTTTTTTCCTGAAATCAGCATCTCTACATGTGTTACAGCCATTCCATTCCAAACAAAGCTGAGCTACTTCAGTTCTTGCACCAGGAGTGGAATAAAGTCACCCAAGAACAATGTGAAAGACTTGTGGAGAGCATGCCAAGACGCATGAACGCTGTGATTAAAAATAAGGGTTATTGCACCAAATATTGATTTCTGAACTCTGCTTAAGTGTAAACATTAGTATTATGTTGTTTTAAAATGAATTTATGTTGTTTTAAAATGAATTTGGTCTGAAATTTTTTTAATTTTTTTTTTTTGCAAATAAATGCTCTAAACAATAATATTTTTATGTGGAATTTGGGGGAAATGTTGTCAGTAGTTTATAGACTCAAAGAAAACACATACCTATAAGTAGTAAAATCAGAAAAACTGATAATTTTAGTGGTCTCTTCTTTTTTTCCAGAGCTGTATAGTATAGTAGTAGTTGTTGTTGTTGTTGTTGTTGTTGTTGTTGTTGTTGTTGTTGTTGTTGTTGTTGTTGTTGTTGTTGTTGTTGTTGTTGTTGTTGTTGTTGTTGTTGTTGTTGTTGTTGTTGTTGTTGTTGAATAAATTTGACTTCTGCATTTGTTTGTTATTCATGTCCAGAAGCAAAGTACCAGCAGAAGTAGCAGCAGCACTGTGATCCTTGAGGAACTTCCTATCGCTCCTCTGTCCACTGGTGTTTCCAAAGTTGTTTTTGGACTTGCACTTCCTCCATTCTCTCCATTCTGAGCCCCGTAGGCACCCGTAGTTGTGGCTATTCCATCTGTGACAGTGGGCAGTACATCCAGCCCCTGCCCCACACTGTCCTCTCTCTTGCCCACAGAAGGAGCACCGTCTTTAGGCGTCTGCTGGTCTGATATGTCCCGGTCAGAAGAGGAGAACCACTGACACTGGAAGTCCCTTTTCCACAGCTCTGCAGGGTCTGGGTCAGGGCTGAGGGAGGGGCCAGGCTGGTCTGTGGCTTCATCAGACTGGAGACAAACAGACAGAGAGAAATGGTTAGAACGGTTATTTTTTACAAGTGGAACTAAAGAGAAAATCAACTTTTTTGTTACTAAACTGTGTAAATGGTGCTTTAAAGGGCCCATATTACACTATTTTCTGTTTCCTCATCACGAGCATAAACATGGAGTTGTCTTTCGGGCGGCACGGCAGCTGAGTGGTTAGCGCTCTTGCTTCACAGCAAGAAGGTTCCAGGTTCGATCCCCGGGTCGCCCAGGCCTTTCCGTGTGTGTTCTGTGTGGAGTTTGCATGCATGGTCTGGGTTCGATCCCCGGGTCGCCTGGGCCTTTCTGTGTGGAGTTTGCATGTTCTCCCTGTGTCTGGGTGGGTTTCCATCAACCCAAAGCATGCACCATAGGTACCTCCAGCTTAGGTCCTGACCAAACTGAAGCAAGAAGATCATGGAGATGGTCCCCGGGCACCCTAATGTGTGCTGCCCACTGCTCCTAATATATATATATATATATATATAGGATGGGTTAAAATGCAGAGAAGAATTCCTCCAGTGTGAAATCAATAAAGTCACTTCTTCTTTTGTTTCATTCACACATGTTTAACACACAAATCCTGCATATTTAGGCTGCTTTCTTCTCTCAAACAGAAAACACTCTGTTCTACCTTGTGATGTCATGTGGTAATACAGGAAGGGCTCCATTGAGTTTTTAAACTCCATGCGCCCTCACTAGAATCATTTGGATCATTTCAGGTCTAGAATTGCCAGTCTTTACTAAACAAAAGATAAAATGTAGCTGTTAAGATTGCCTGAAAACTCCAGAAAAAACACAAAATGGATTTAAACAGCCGATTTTCCGGAGCCTGTGATCAATATGAGCGTTCATGTGTTTAGGAGTTTGATTTTCAACAAAAAAGATGACAGTGACTAATTAAAAAGTGTTGGATGATGCTCTAGCTTGGAACGGTAATGTTTTTTGAGAGGGACATGTTTAGCAGCTAAAATCAGCTCTCCTGTTATAGATCCAAGTATGTCGCCTCTTTCAGATCAGATTATGTTCAAATAAAGCTGAGGTCAAAGTCTTACAAGCCTCAGACAGAGCAGTGCCTACTGTTAGGGTCACACCCCCAGGGAACATTGATGAAATCAGATGCAAAGTATCAACAGCGAGTTCTGTCGAAGTGGAAGGGTTTATTTTAAATTGACAAGATGATGCCATTTCCATCTCCTCACAGTTTCCAATCTCTTTTTACTTTGCCCAATGCATAAATGTCCATGCAAGAGTGAGAAATATGGCTCTGAAATCAATTGGTTTCAGATGAGTCACTGCCAAAATCCACGTCACTACCAAAACACCACACTGATTAAAGGGCATATATTACACTATTTCTGATCTCTCTTTTAATGTTGTTTTCTCATCACAAACAGACCTGGAGTTGTGTTTTGTTTCATTCACACATGTTTAACACACAAATCCTGCATATTTAGAGTTCTTCTCTCAAACAGAAAACACTGTTCCTCCTTGTGTTCCTCATGTGTTAATAGAGAAAGTGCTCCACCGTGTTTTTAATGGTGCACTATGTAACTTTTTGGTTGGAGGTCTGTCACTCGCTTGTTTTTGTGCATAATATGCACAGAAATAGAAATAGTAAGTGTGAAAGAAGAGTCCAGAATAAAAAAACTTTCAGTCACACAGCTAAACAAGAGACAATAAAAGAGAGTAATTCTTAAATAAATAACAATAAATCAACTTTTTGATTAGGGGTCCATCATCTGCTTGTTTCTTTGGTGATGTCATTGCTCTACCTTGAATGTTCCGCAGTATGACTTTAAACAGCCTTACCTTACATTTATTCAATTACAGATTATTTTATAGCTCAAAATTACCTTGAAAAACAGGAATTTTTACTGTGAGCGGGGTCACCTCTCCACAGATCTGACCTGTAACTTGATCTGGTTTGGTCTCCATGAAGATCCATCCATCCATTCCATCCATCCATTTTCTTCTGCTTATCTGGGTTCAGGTCACCGGGGCAACAGCCTAAACAGATCTGCCACCCAGCTCTCACTGCACCAGCCCCTATGGATCCACCTGCGGGTGGTGGGTCACCGGGAGGACAGCCCCACGTCGGGGCACGCCGGACCCCATGGGGGAAAGCCTGGCCACCAGATGCTCCCCGTCGAGCACCCACCCCAGGTCTGGCTCCAGGGTGGGGCGAGGTATCTGGCCTTGATCTAATGTTCATCATGAAGGGGCTTTTGAACCGTTCTTCTGACCTGTCCCCCAGGACCTGTTTGCCTTGGGTGACCCGACCAGGGGCATGAAGCCCCCAACAACATAGCTCCCGGGATCATTTGTCCATGAAGATAGAAAGGTTTAATACCACACTGTGAAACCTTCTAGACAAAGCAAAAACATGGAGAAAAGTATTTGGTGGACTCTCCACCAGAAAAGTTACACAATGCACCTTTGAACTCCATACATCTTCACTAGAATCATTTGGATGATTTCAGTCCTGGAATTGCCAATTTGTGCTGAACTAAAGGTAAAAGGAACTGTTAACTTGAAAACTACTTCATGACATCACAAGGTGGAACAGAACATTTTACACTTTGAAGATGCAGGGAGACTAATTATAATGAATTACTCAAACATGTGTGAATGAAACAAAACACAACTCTGGATATGTTTTTGATGAGGTAACAATATTATAACATGGCTTAAAGCTCACAAGAGTCAACCTAACATAATATAAGACGTTTATTAAAACATTTGACCAATCAGAAAACACATGAGCGCACATTCGAAGGTTCAGTACAGTTAATATAGACAGACATAGCTCATCTGTGGACCACAATTCATATTTTTGGATTTGTAAGTTTTACATTTTCATTGTAGAGTCAGTTTTAGTCTACTGCTGCTCAGTTTCCAAGTTCATAGTCAGTTGAGAATCAACGTGGGACTCTTTGAAAATGTTCTTTTACTTTTTCTTCTCCAAAATACCAACTAAATACACAAAAATATGAACAGCCAAGAGAAAAGTTACTAACCCTTTTAGTCACAATATATGGGTCTCATGCAGGTATGATCTTACATCTTTTAACTTTTTTTTTGAGCAGTGTTGGGAACAGAGTGATCTGAATTTCACAATAAAAGTCCCAAAACAGCAAGTGTTAAAATACTGGAGGCTTTACATTTGAAAGGACTTGAGGTTTAAAGAGAAAAAGCAGCTTTAAGCAAAGGCTCCACAGATAAAGGGAGAAGATAACGTCGACATGGAGATGGAGATAGAGATATAAGAGTCACACTGCTATTTTGGACTTTTTGGAATATCTTTAAACATCTAGAACATATTATCTGTGGAGATGTTGTTGCTTTGCCTGGGATGTTCCAAAATGCTTCTAGCATTTTCTTCATTGTGGTGTTTACAGTTTACAGTTCTCCTCATTTACCCTCTCAAATTTGTTTTTGAAGTGATTTGTGCACGTTTGAGCGATCTTTAACCCCCGTTACTCTGCTCTCTACTTGCTTAATTCTCCTATTTTATTTTCATAATCAGTGATACATACAGGATTCGGCAGCAGCACGTAGCCATTTTGCCTGCTCACTGTGATCTGCAGGTATCCACCGGACGTGCCGACTCTTTGTTGTCATGATGTTTACTGTAACATCACCTCCCACTGCAGTTTTGTTACATGAAAGTCAGCCAATTTTTTTCTTTTATTAAGTCGTTTTAGATGAATATTGCGATTTTAAATATGTAAATTATAACATAATGATCCATGGGTGTCGTAGATTTTAACTACAGCTCTGGAAAAAAAAAAAAAAAGAGACCACTGTAAAATGATCAGTTTTTCTGATTTGACTACTTATAGGTATGTGTTTGGGCAAAAGGAACTTTTTTTTTTTGAGTCTATAAACAGCATTTCCCCCAAATTCCAAATAAAATATTATCGTTTAGAGCATTTATTTTCCGAAAATGACAAATGGTCAAAATAAAAAAGATACATGTTTTCAGACCTCAAACAATGCAAAGAAACAAGATCAAATTCATTTTAAAACAACATAATACTAATGTTTACACTTAAGAAGAGTTCAGAAATCAATATTTGGTGCAATAACCCTTATTTTTAACCACAGCTTTCATGCGTCTTGTCATGCTCTCCACAAGTCTTTCACATTGTTCTTGGGTGACTTTATTCCACTCCCGGTGCAAGAACTGAAGTAGCTCAGCTTTGTGTTTGTGTTGGAATTCAACAGACGCTGGAATGGAATGGCTGTAATACATGTAGAGATGCTGATTTCAGAAAAAAATGCAATGGTCTCTTTTTTTTTTTTTTTTTTTTTTCCGAGCTGTATATAGCAGACACAAGCACAATATGTGTTCTTCTGACAATTTAATAAAGCTTGTTTTTCTTCTCAAAACAACATTTCTCCGAAAAGTGATATATTTCCGTCCCAAACAATTGTCCGCTAAAAATTCAGCATCGTATTTCGCATTCACATATTTTCTTTCTAGATTTGTATCAATGCGCTCACGTTAGCTTTATTAGCCTGTTCACTTGTAAACATTCGCTTACGGCGAATGTCGCCGTACCGCATCTGCCGTAAACATCCGCGAAAAGTTAACAGGCTAATACAGCTAATATGCGCGCAGTGATACGAATCAAGTGAAAATATGCGAATGCGAAATACAGTGCTGAATTTTTAGCGGACAACTGTTTGGGACGGAAATATATCACTGTTTGGATAAATGTTTTGAGAAGAAAAACAACTGTCATGGGTAAGTCAGTGTTAATCTCACGACACTGTTGAAGGGGAAGCCATACAGATTAACATTAAAAAAAAAAGCCTTTAAAACAAACATCTCAATGAAAATAAGGATTGAGGCCAAGCTACAAGTCAGGTCTGTGGAGTGGCAACCTCAAACAGGTGCACGTGTGTGGTAAAATAAATTCTTGCATTTCAGTCTAGCCAAACTGAACTGGATAAAACAGTGAATGGAGGCTATACGCATGTCAAACGTGTGGTGAGTTGGTGTGCGCTCCTCTTTACCCTGTCCGCTGAGTCCGGGCTGTTTGATGGCAGGTGCAGATAGGTGGGCTGGTCTTGCTCCAGTCTCACGCACCTGCCTCTGTTCTGACACAGAGAAGCTGAGCACAGTCTGGAAGCAGCTGTCACGTTGGACACATAAGGACCCAGCACTGAGGAGGTGAAGAGCCTCAGATCCTCACACTCTTTCTGAACAGACGCAGAGACAGGACAGTCAGTGTGATACTCCCGTGAGACTACCAGGGTAATACAAGTGGATATTGCAGTTTAGAATACTAACCTGACTACTACTAAACTTGACTCTTGTTTGCATTAAATTACACAATTGTATCTGATCTGTTATAATGTGGTTTTCTCATCAAATACACACCTTTAACACACAAGCCCTGCTTATTTAGGCTGAGATCTTCACTCAAAATGAAAACACTCCTTCCACCTAGTGATGTCAGGAACCACTCCACTGTGTTTTTAAACAACCGTATTTTCCGCACTATAAGGCGCATCGGATTATAAGGCGCACTGTCGGCTTTTGAGAAAATTGAATGCTTTTAGGTGCGCCTTATAGTGCGGAAAATAGGGTAAATACTTTTTCAGTAGAATCATTTAGATGATTTCAGCCCTAGAATTGCCCATCTTTACTGTACAAAAGGTAAAAGGAGCTGTTAACTTGAAAATTGCCACCTCATGACATCACAAAGTGGAGTTTTGAGCTTAGGAGATGTAAACAGACTAATAAAGGATTACTCAAACCTGTGTGAATGTTGTAAAACAAAAATCAAACACAACTCCAGGTATGTTTGTGACTAATATGGCTTAAATGATCAAAGGAGAAGTTCAATTTGTCAACTGGACAAAGTTTGTTTGGTTGAAAACGTTTCGCCGCTCATCCGAGAGGCTTCGTCAGCTCTGGTTATTGTACTGGTTAGACCCTGCTTATATCTAGCTGCCGGGAGGTGCGTCCTACAATGACAAAAGCTCTGAAAACGATCCCCCTAATCTGTCTCTTTGTTTTTCAAATTACTCTGACGGCTGTTTCGACCCCCTATTCAACGTCTAACGACCCTCTCCACCCCTCTGCCCTGGCTCTGTTTGACTGGTCTAAGAATCGCATTATAAACGCGCCTCCCGGCAGCTAGATATAAGCAGGGTCTAACCAGTACAATAACCAGAGCTGACGAAGCCTCTCGGATGAGCGGCGAAACGTTTTCAACCAAACAAACTTTGTCCAGTTGACAAATTGAACTTCTCCTTTGATCATGGATTCTACCTGGACGACTGAGGGACTTTTCACGCAAATATGGCTTAAAGTTCACAAGAGTCTGTTTTGCTTAATACAGGATCTTTAAGGTTTTGATGACTGTTGTTTTGAATTTCATAACTACAAAAACACATATTCGTACTTCAGTCTGTGGCTCAGTCTTGTCCCAGATAACAATTCCAGCTGTTCCCAGGGCAGCACTTTCTCCAATGGTTGTCACCAGGTCACTCTGAAAAACAAACAAGGACAATACATTTTACCATGGTATTACATATTAAAGGTCCTGTGTGTAGAAGCCCTCAGTCGTCCAGGTAGAATCCATGACAAAAGGACAGATCTTAGCCAGAGAAAAGAACTGGTCTGAAAGGAGAGATAAAGAGGCTATTTTTGTGAAGAAAGAGAATCCTTCCTTGAACAGAAAAGGGGGTCTCAGACATCATTTGTCTGTCATCTATAACTCTATCCTCAAAGCTAAATCAAAACAAACAAAGAAAACAATAGGGTTAGCCAAGCCAGGTCCAGAGGAGGAAAACACCCATTATGACCCTGAATGGTTCTGCTAACAAGACCCACACTCCACTCCCACTGCAGATCTAATAAACTAACAGAAACTGTAAACAGATAGGTGTAATAGTTTCATAGTAATTTCATTGTATTTAGCTCCTCCCTTCAGGCAGATATAGGCAGTGTCCACCAGCGTCTGACCAGAACTGAAGAAGCAGCCTGGATGAGCTGCGAAACGTGTTCGACCAAATAAACTTTTGCTCAGTTGACAAATTGAATTTTTCCTTTAATTCAAAGGTTCTATATTACACAAAATTTACTCTTGTGAGCTTTAAGTCATGTTGTTGCTTCATCAAAAACGTACCTGGAGTTGTTTTGTTTCATTCACACATGTTAGAGTAACCCTTTATTATTACTCAGTTTATCAGAATCAGAAAGACTTTTATTGCCATTGTCAAGTGAACACAATTCACAAAACTAGGAACTTGTCTTGGTGATAAGGTGCGAACATAAAACACTAAATAATAATAGTAATAACTAGAGTATAGACACTTAATAATAATAAATAACAATAATAACTAAAATATATAATAAGTATAAATATTAAATAAATATAATATATATATATAAAATATATAAAATATAACTAAAATATAGCTATAATATAGTAAAAAATAATAAACAATCCAAATAACAAAATCTCTCCAAAACTAAAAATGCTCTGTTCCACCTTGTGATGTTTCAAGTTTTTCAAGTTTATGACATGACATCACAAGGTGGAACGACTATTTTCATTTTGAGTGAAGATCTCAACCTAAATATGCAGGGTTTGTGTGTTAAACAAACTCCAGGTATGTTTGAGATGAGGAAACAACATTATAACAGATCAGAAAATAGCGCTATGATATAGGCCCTTTAATAAAGTTATATGTTATACAGTAGTGTGATTTACCAGAGATAAGAAAGTGTTGGTGGACGTGTAGACACTTCGGACCAATGGGAACACAGGCAGGTCATCTGAACTTCCTCCTAAAGACGCCACTCTTAGGGCTTCTCGAATCTGATTGGACAGAAACAGAGCTGCTCCTCCAGTCCCGCCCTAAAGTGGAAATAAGTGGTCATTATTATTATATTTCAAACATATTTTTCTATATGGATTGGGCTCAATCTGTGGTGGAGCAAGGTCAGCTTCTTTATAGTGCAGGAGTTTATATGCATTTTGATACAAAACGCATATTGGACATATTGGATTAACATCGTAAAACTTGCCATGCTATTAAAAAAATAACTAAAACTAAAACAGAAATTATTATTAATTATTACTGGGACCCATACCACAGATTGAGTGGTTGTAAAGTTCCAGTACCACACCTGTATCTTCTCCAGTGTGAGCAGAGGGTAGATGGCATTGCTCCTCCTCCACAGCCACAGCAGCTGGTCATTCAGGCTCCTCTCCTCTTCTGGACACTCGCCTGTGTAGTTGGACAGTGCCGTCTGAGCTGGAGAGCTGTTAGAACAGGTGGGGTACGGACACATCCCCCACAATGCTTTGGGACGTGACCTTTGAACCTCCCTCAGAGTTTCTGTAATTACAGACTGAGCGGCAGCCTCAAAGTCCACCTGAGGAACAGAGAAGAGAGGGCAGATGAGGACAGGTCATTAACGCTGGAAAGACAGGTTCTATTTTCTCTCACTGGACTTATGGGTAAAAAACATGGTGGCTGGGTTTCACAAGGATGGTGTCATTTCAGTTGGTAGAAAAAAAACAATTAAACTTCAGTTTTATGAAGTTTTTCATCACTGACCAAGCAGACAGAGCTGGCCCTTTATTGATGAGGCTTTGGCAGATGTCATTAAAGGAACATATCTAAGATTTTGATTTTAAATCCCATAAACATGACCTACAGCTCTGGAAAAAAATAAGAGAGCACTGCATTTTTTTCTGAAATCAGCATCTCTACATGTATTACAGCCATTCCATTCCAGCGTCTGTTGAATTCCAACACAAACACAAAGCTGAGCTACTTCAGTTCTTGCACCAGGAGTGGAATAAAGTCACCCAAGAACAATGTGAAAGACTTGTGGAGAGCATGCCAAGACGCATGAAAGCTGTGATTAAAAATAAGGGTTATTGCACCAAATATTGATTTCTGAACTCTTCTTAAGTGTAAACATTAGTATTATGTTGTTTTAATATGAATTTGATCTGGTTTCTCTGCATTGTTTGAGGTCTGAAGACATGTATCTTCATGTATCTACATGTATCTGTATGAAGACATCTTTTTTTGTTATTTTGACCATTTGTCATTTTCTGCAAATAAATTCTAAATCAGAGGTCTTCAACAGGGAGGTCGCGACCCCTAGGGGGTCGCGGAGGTACTGCAGGGGGGGTCGCGAAATCTTTTGATTTCACTTTAAAATAATATAATTTTATATTTTATAGTGTAAAATACAGTATTAACCTGTGTATTATTTCCTTGTATTGGATGTACCATAACAGAGTAGCAATGTTTATACATGACACTAAGCTCAATTTAATATAAAACACAATTCTATGCCGCATATATAGTAGGGGGTCCCTGGCCCAGTTCACCATCTGTTTGGGGGTCCCTGGCCTGAAAAACGTTGAAGACCCCTGTTCTAAATGATAATATTTTTATTTGGAATTTGGGGGAAATGTTGTCAGTAGAATAGACTCAAACAAAAACATTCCTTTTGCCCAAACCCATACCTATAGGTAGTAAAATCTGAAAAAAAAAAACATTTTGCAGTGGTCTCTGATTTTTTTCCAGAGCTGTATCTGAGCCTCCATATAGGTAAACATGTTCAAATCAAATAGCTTTTACAATAATTTTATAATAGTTGTTTATGTCATAATTTGGTGTTGTCATGACAATTATTCATCAAAAAGCAGAGCAATTCTCACATGGATCTCTCACTTTGCTTGTCAGATTAAACCTAATCTGAAACCTCTCTCTGATCTGAATCTTTGCAGCCTCTGCAGCTCAGTGAGTGAATTCTGGAGGGTTTGCGACATGGCCTGTCCATATTGAGAATGAGAAAAACTTGTATGTGTCCTTTATCCGCAGGTTAAGACACTGGCAAAGCAGGTTCAGTTGTGATTGTAATAACTTTTTTTTTAAACTGAAAGAGGTGGAGAATATGATGTGATGAACAAGACAAAATTGTATAGTGGAAATTACTATGTAACTTTTTGGTTGGATGTTCCTCACCTGCTTGTTTTTATGGATATGTCGCTGCTCTGCCTGGAATGTTCCACAGTATGACATTCAACAGCTCTACCTTACATTTATGGAAAAAGGATCAATTCAATTTGGCAACTGGACAAAGTTTATTTGGTCGAATTCAAGCTACTTCTTCAGTTCTCATACCTTACATTTATTCAATTACAGGTGGTTTCCTAGCTCAAAAATACCTAGTAAAAAGGGCTGGCTGTGAGTGGGCTTGCCTCTCCACAGATCCGACCTGTAACTTGGTTTGGATTGGTCTCCATGAAGATAGAAAGGTTTAATGCCATACTGTGAAACATTCCAGACAAAGCAATAACATCTCCATGAAGAAAAACACGACCGACGTTCCAACAGAAAAGTTTAAATTTCAGTATCCTATTGAAAAAGAAAAACAGCACAGAAATATTCTAGATTACAAACACTACAATAAACTCTCACCTTGGACCACCTCTCCAGCTCCTGCTTCGTCCAGTCTGGGAAGAACCTTCGGAGCTGCTTCTTGGTAGCGTTTTGATACAGCCCCTGTTTACCTCCTCTCCTGCTCCACTGGGGGGCCCACTCCTGCCAGCGCACCACCCCCAAACCCAGGTACCTCGGAGCGGGCAGGGCTGTCTCCACGTCCCCCTGTGTCTTCTGGATGTGGAGGTCCAGTTTGGTGTGCTGTGGTAGTCCTCCATTTACCGCATTGTCCTTATCTATAAAATATGGATAGTTCCCCAAAGTGTCCTCGTAGAAAACAGCTACTCGCCCCTCTGGCTCTATCCCAAATGATCTGAAGTCAGGACGGTTGGTGCAAGAGGAGTCTTTGATCCCCCAGAAGACAATATAGGGTTGTCCAGACAGCAAAGGAGGACGAGCAGGTCTGGGTGGTCCCGCATGGGTTAGATTAACAAAGGAGGCTAAGAAGAACAGCAAAAGAAGTGACAAGAAAGGCTGGAGATGTGAACTTAAACATGGTTTACATAATGTATGAAATCGAAGAGTTCTAGATTTTGGTTCTTGAAGTGCTGGTGCTGGTTGATCTAGTTCTTGTTCAAATGTTGAACTGAAATGTAATCCTGGTTTTGCAACAAATTTAAGATCTACTTCTAGACTTCTACTTAGTTTTAAATTAGATTTGGAACCATCTTCTGACTCTACAGGTTCTGGTATCTTTCTATTCAGTTCTTGATAGCAATGGGGACTGGTTTCATATTGTGGAGTAAGTACTAATACTGATGTTTCTTGGTTTGTTGGTAAAAGTATTGGTCCTGGTTTTGCCTTTAGTTCTTCACAAATGTCCAATCCATGTTTTTGACCTATAGATCGAAAGTTGGTGGGATGTTGTTGCCAGTGTTGTTGATGGGTTCTGGGCCTTCGTTCTTGTTGCAATCCCAGTCTTAAACCCAAGTTGGGTCCTTTTGTTTTTCCTCTTGATAGTCTTGATTCCAGACATGGTTGCCAGATATGTGTTAACTGGGGATGTAGTCCTGATGTTACTCTTGATCCCATTTCAAGAGTTTTTTGAGGAAGTCTTTCTTTTCCTGGCCCTTTTTCCAGAGGTTGCCATGGTTTTGTCTCTGATTTTGGTCTTGGATTTGGCCCACGGTTTAATCCTGGTCCTGGTTTTGACCTGGTCCCGGCCGACGCCATTGGAGCAGCTTTTGGCTCCTTAGCCCTCACAGCCAATCATCTTCCTGCAATACAAACCAGGTACATATACTTTAGATACTTTGCAGCGACATCATGATGGGGGTGTTCTACATGTATCTCTAATGGTGGAATGTTAATGAGTTACTATGGTGAGACAAGGCACAAAAGATTTAATATTGTCTGAAAAAAAAATACAACAACACATTTTCAGGTGTGTGGTGAGTGTGAGTAAATGAAAAACTTGGCTAATGCTAGTATATTTTTATATTATTATTCTTATTATTCTTATTCTTATTTATTTGTGTATTTATTTTAATATATTGTTTTTTTTTTTTTGCTAGTCATTTTATTTTTAAAGGGATATGCCACCCCCAGGTCAAATTTGGGCATCTCCCCACAGTCCAGAGACTAAAATAAGTGGTGGAAAGCGTTTTCCTGCTCACCCAGCCATTGTCCGAGTCTGTCGCCACTGACCGCCGCGGTATCTGGTGCTCCTCCGCCTTAGACTGGAGTCTAACGTCGCCAGAGAAAGATTTCGGCCAAAAGGAATTAATTTGCTCGATACGTTTCCCAATAACTTTGTGTGTAGTGCGCATTCATATCGAGTGCAAATAAATGTGCAAATCAACACGGAGAGCTTGACTTGGTCATTTTGGGTGGGAACTATTTTCCAGTGCGTAAGAATACAGCCGTATCACGCAGCACGCTGCCAGGGGAATCCCAGTTACGCACCGGGAAGGGAGTTCCCCTGTTGCACAACGTGGTGCGTGATACGGCTGTATTCTTACGCACTAGAAAATAGTTCCCACCCAAAATGACCAAGGCAAGCTCTCCGTGTTGATTTGCACATTTATTTGCACTCGATATGAATGCGCACTACACACAAAGTAATTGGGAAACGCATCGAGCAAATTAATTCCTTTTGGCCGAAATCTTTCTCTGGCGACGTTAGACTCCAGTCTAAGGCGGAGGAGCACCAGATACCGCGGCGGTCAGTGGCGACAGACTCGGACAATGGCTGGGTGAGCAGGAAAACGCTTTCCACCACTTATTTTAGTCTCTGGACTGTGGGGAGATGCCCAAATTTGACCTGGGGGTGGCATATCCCTTTAATGTAGTTCCAGCTAAATCAGTTCTTCTTCTTCTTTCTGGTCAGAATCAGACTATGTTTTAATAAAGCTCAAATTAAAGTGTAATAAAGGCTCAAACAGAGTAGGGCCTACTGTTAGCATCACAGCCCCAGGAAATGTTGATGACATCAGCTGCAATATACCTTCATGGCATTGTGTATAACATTGAGCTCAACTATTAAGATAATAATTAGGGCTGCCAGTTCAACGCGTTAATTAGGTTAATTAATTACACTGCAAATTAACGAGTTATAAAAATTAACGCAATTAATTATGAGTGGCAGTTCAATGTGCGTGCATTTTAAATTTGGCGTGCGGCAAGCAAATCGCTGCTCGGGCCTTTGAACGGCAAGCTTATTTATAAAAAGAACGAAGATGGGACTATCGACAAGAACGCAGTGATTTGAAGGTTTTGTCAAAAAGAATTTTCTGATCACCAAAGCTGCTCCAGCCTGACGGATCATTTGAGCGACAAACAAGTTTGGACAAGTTCCATTGTTACCGGTCATAGAGCGAGCGTGAGCGAACGTGAGCGAACGTCAACAAACCAACAAACTAACAAACCACCAAACCAACAAACCAACAAACCAACAAACCACGCTCACAGAATTTGGGAAACGAATGAGCAAAGCGACCACAAAAAAACTCATTCGCAAAGTGGGTTGTCTCTCTCTCTCTCTCCCAAGATTAAAATGTGATTAATTAGATTAATTAATTACAAATTACAAATTATTTTTTAATCGCCTGTCAGCACTAATAATAATAATAATAATAATAATAATAATAATAATAATAATAATAATAATAATAATAATAATAATAATAATAATAATAATAATAATACTTTTGATGACACTCAAAGATGCTTCACATAGATCCAGACAGACACAAACACAAATGAAAGAAACAGATAAACAGGAGATGCAGTTATTTAAAGGCAGTTTTGAACAGGTGAGTTTTAAAACTGCCTTTGTGTCCTTGGGCAAGACCCTTCACCCACCTGTGTGAGTGAATATTTATGTAAAGTGCTCAGAGTGCCTCTTGTAGGTTAGGTTGAAAAGCTCTTTATAAATGGGACCTATTTTTAGGACCTTAACAGCAGAAGTAGTAGTGCTATTAATACCAGTAGTAGGTAACAGAAACAGTAACAGAAAGAGTAACAGAAAGAGTAACAGTAGTTTGGTCTGTTTAGTTTTCCTTCTCAGTTCAACAAATGGCATTTTATAATACAATACACAGCTTCTCTTAAAGGTAAAAAACATAAACATATGTACCATTCTATTGACTTGATACATTTCACTGAAATGAGTCACTTCATTCCTGAGAGTCCAGTTGAGGGACATGCCATTAACACCAGGCAGACAGATTCCATTTTCTATCACTTTTCTTTTTTATCTTTTATTATTAAGTGTCATATCTTAAAACTTAAAACACAATGGCTGGGTTTTCACATATTTAGTGAATGGAGTTGGCTATTCTGTTGAATGTAAGGACACGCTTAAAACCTCCGTGTCAAACTCCAAAAATCTTTCAGTTTTTTGATACAGAAAAGCAATTAAACTTCAGTTTTATAATGCGACCACTGATGTTTTCATCAGTGTTGCCCAAGCAGACTCTTTTATTGATGAGGCTGAGACAGATGTAGTTTAAAAGAACATGTAAGGTTTAGTTTTTAAATTCCATAAATACACTATGACATATCTGAGTCCCCATATACGAAGTAAACATGTTCACATCAAATATAGCTTTTATAATCATTTTGCAATACCTGTTTATGTCATAATTTGGTGTTCTGGTTCTCATGACGATTATCCATCAAAAAGCAGAACAAGCCTCACACAAGTCTCTCATTTTGCTTGTTGGTTTAAATCTAAAATGCCTGTCTCTGATGTGAATGGTCACTACCTAAACCCCAGCACCTACAGCCAATCATGAATCAGTGCCAATGCAGCTTCTGCAGCTCAGTGGGGGAATTCTGGAGGTTCTGAACTGTCACATCAGCCATAGCCTGTCCATATCACCTGACCACCCAGTCCCTTCTACATTCTGTATCAATCCAGAAGGGTCTGGAACCGGACCTTAACTTGAGACGATCAAACCACAGCTGCTAATTTCTAGCACGTGTCCCTCAAATGCAGAAGACATCCCCTCTACAAAATTCTTGTAACATTCAGATCAAAATATATAACTTTTTTTTTTTGCTTCTCACTCCTTAATGTTGTTTCACTTGCAATGAAACAACATTAAGGAGTGAGAACAATGAAATACGATAAAGATATGTATTGATGGTGGGTAGATGTGATGGCTGCCGGGAGACTTAGGGTGGGGGTTCCGTAGGGCTGGACTGAGACAAAAAAAAACGGCCCTGGCATTTTTTGCTTAGACCGGCCCCTCATAATTAGCAGAGCACAACAGACTAATTTATGTTTGTGTTCCCCGAAGCAAAGTATTTTACTATTGTTACGTCTTGGCTGAGGGGAAACCAGGGCGCAACATTTAAAGGAAAAATCCCAGCTCCCAAAAACCACCAGCAAACTCGCAGTAACTCCACATTCAGTGGTTTATTTAAAATGCATACACAAAAAAAAAGAAAAAAACATTTCTCGAATCTACATGATTCACAATTCATAACATTTTGCAGTGTCTATAGCGATCTTTTAGCTCGCAACTTCTCCGGACCCCCTTTCTGCCGCTTCTCCATGTTTCCACGCTCAACACTGAAACTGGTGGGGATCAGTGCAGAGAAAGGGGTGGGACCGCTCTCGTAAGCTTCTATATCCTGATTGGTTTAGTCCACTGTCTATATTGAAGATGGACCAATGGGCCGCCTCCTCTAAATTGTGGGCCGGTCTCAAAGTAAAAAAAACAAAAAACAAAACAGTAACGGCCCCTAGGACTGTCGACCCACCGGGAAAATGTCCGGTATGCCAGATTACCAGTCCAGGCCTGGGGTTCTGTCTCCAATCTGTCTCCAAAATGGTCACCCATCTGATTCGGAACCCTCCCCTCCCCCCATCTTAAAGATGATGTCTTCAGGCTGAAGGATGGACGACACAGGGTTGGGGGTGGGGGTCGAGAGAGCTGATATGGACGGTGTTGTCGGGATAGGCTGTATACATAGGGCTTCTGGGTAATTAAAGGCGTGGTCGAGATAATCAAGTTAATCGAGTTAAAGGGATAGTGCGTTGTTGTTTTTTATGTTAATCTGTATGGGTTCCCTTCTAAAAGTTATGTGTTGACACCGGTTTACCTCTTACAGTCTCAGCTGATCCCGGTTCGGCTCGCTTTCTGGAGCCCACGTAAGTAGGTCCGGTAACTTCCCTGGAACATGAAATAAAGCCTGTTTTTCTTCTCAAAACAAAACATTTTGTCCGAAAGGTGATATATTTGTGTCCGAAACAGTTGTCTACGAAAAATCCAGCAGTGTAGATTGCGTTCATGTATTGTCTGTCTCGACTCGTCACTGCGCGCATATTAGCTGTATTAGCCTGTTCACTTGTAAACTTCCCCTTACGGCGGACCGCATCTGCCGTACACTTCCGCTAAAGGTTAACAGGCTAATGCAGCTAATATGCGCGCAGTGATACGAATCGAGAGAGACGATATGTGAACGCAATCTACACTGCTGGATTTTTCGTAGACAACTGTTTCGGTGCCGGTGTCAACACAAGCACCTTTTAGAAGGAAACCCATACAGATTAACATAAAAAAAAACACACACTATCCCTTTAATCATATCACCTCCACTTTTCCACTATTTTACATATAAGCAGCCATGTTTTTGTTTTTTTTGACGTGAACAAACCCTGCATCTCTCTGACTGGTTAATCCACCTGTCAATCACACCCTCTGAAATCAGGGAGACGAGAAACGACTCCAGATCTACTCGTCTTTGTAAAGTTCTGTCAAAGCGTGTGGCTCTGGCTGATCAGGTAACTGTCCACAAGTAGTAATGCCAGTAGTAAGTAACAATAGTTTTCTGGATTGCTTCTCAACTCAACAGATTACATGTTATAATACGATACCCATCTTCTCCTAAAAGTAAACTAAACTATGACTTACACTGTATAAATTTGAGCATTTCCCCAAAATGAGTGACTTCATTCCTGAGAGTCCAATTTAGCGCTGACATTGCCAACCACTTTACGGGCTGTTGGAAGGGGAAAAAATGAATTTAAAAACTCCCAGAGAGATTTGCCATATTGGGCGCAAATCCAGTGAATACGCCGACTGTTTTCCAGAGTTTTGGTGCGTGCTTGGCTATGGCAGGTGATAAAGTGCTTTTCTAATGGAAGCGAATGGAGGCAGAGCTGCAGTTTGAGCGGTGTCAGTCGCTCATAGAAACCCAGAGAATATCGTAGGATTTTGTACTGCTTATGTCCAGGACTTCATGCAGATAATGAGAACAGGGGATTTAAATGGTAGAGAGAATGGCAGGTTGAAAAAGAATAACACTTTTAATGAGGAGATATGTGTCAACACAAAACCACAGAATCTGAACAGAGAGATTTGTGTTTTGGGGGAAAAATGCCCACTGCGTATCATTATTACAAGAACAACCTGCTACTCCAATAAAGACATATATTTATATAGTGTGCTGAGGAGTGCTCGCAATGAAGTTTTGTTAAGTCTGTAAAGTTCTCATGGGGTTCCTCAATCACCTGTTTGCACTCAGGAACACATGGTGTAAGTAGAATTAGAATTAGAATTTGAATTACACATTGTGTGTTTACAGCCATTCCATTCCAGCGTCTGTTGAATTCCAACACAAACACAAAGCTGAGCTGAAAACAAGTATCTTTTTTGTTATTTTGACCATTTGTCATTTTCTGCAAATAAATGCTCTAAACGATAATATTTTTATTTCGAATTTTGGGGAAATGTTGTCAGCAGTTTATAGACTCAAACAAAAATGTTCCTCTTGCCCAAACACAAACCTGTAAGTAGTAAAATCAGAAAAACTGATAATTTGGCAGTGGCCTTTTTTTCTAGGTATTTGTGAGCTATAAAACCACCTGTATTTGGCTAAACGTAAAGTAGAGCTGTTTAATGTCATATTGTGGAACATTCTAGACAGGACCATGACATATCCATAGAAACAAGCAGGTGACGTACCCCCAACCAAAAAATTACATAATGCGTTAAAGGTCCTATATTACAGAACATGAATTCTTGTGAGGTTTAAGCCATTATAATGTTGATACCTCCTCAAAAACAGACCTGGATGGTGTTTTGTTTCATTCACATGTTCGAGTAATCTTTTATTATTTGTATGTCTGCATCGCCAAACCTCAAAATGCTGTCTTCCACCTTGTGATGTCACCAAGTGGTACGGCACGGTGGCTGAGTGGGTAGCGCTCATGCTTCACAGCAAGAAGGTTCCGGGTTCGATCCCCGGGTCGCCCAGGCCTTTCTGTGTGGAGTTTGCATGCATGCTCTGGGTTTGATCCCCGGGCCTTTCTGTGTGGAGTTTGCATGTTCTCCCCGTGTCTGGGTGGGTTTCCTCCGGGCACTCCGGTTTCCCCCACCAACCCAAAACATGCACCATAGGTAAATCCTCCAGCTTAGGTCCTGACCAAGCCGAAGCAAGAAGATCATGGAGATGGTCCCCGGGCGCAGTAATGTGCTGCCCACTGCTCCTAATAACAGGATGGGTTAAATGCAGAAATGGAATTTCCCCACTGTGGGACTAATAAAGGCATAGCTTTCTTTCTTTCTTTTTCAAGTTAACAGTTACCTTTTACCTTTTGTTTAGTAGAGCTTGTCAATTCCAGAGTTGAAATGATCTAAATGATTCTAGTGAAGGTGATTGGAGTTTTAAAGGTCCCATGACATGGTACTTCTTGATGCTTTTATATGGCTCCTTAATGGTTCCCTAATACTGTAAATGAATCCTTCTTCAAAATCAACACTCACTGCATGAGATATGACTCTGACAGTCTTCATGAGGCTAGATATGTGTCTAAAATGCTTTATTGTGGGTGTTGCTGCTTCACTGCAAATGAGAAGGACAGAGAGATTGGCTAAGGAGCGGGGGGGCGGGTTTCCCCCGCAGCTCGGCTCTGCTCGGCTCCGCTCTGTCTCCTCTCTTCCGTGTACAGATGGGAGACTTTGCAATGAAAAAAAGCATATTTACACAGAAAATAAAATTAAACCACTGGTATTTCAGAGGTCCAGAGGGTCGGGTAAGGGACTTGCGAGCCTAGAAACACTCGGACGTGCCTCCAGGCAAATTAAAAAACGCATTTCGCATTGTAGCGCATTCACAGTCCAAACTCTATGGGCGGAGACAGAGGGAGGGGCTGGAGCTGCATTTGCCGATCTGACGTCAAAAAGGTGCCTTGTCCGAACTCGCCCGTTTCAACACTGGTTTTGTGTAACGCAGAAAAGGACCGCAAATGCTCAGTTTAGACATTTCGCAACTTTTAGCCATGGGGGGGCCTAAACAGGGTAGGGGAGCTCACATTAACGTTCAAAAACCTCAGAAAGTGAAAATTTCATGCCATGGGACCTTTAAAACACAGTGGAGCACTTCCTGTATTACCACATGACGTCACAAGGTGGAACAGAGTGTTTTCAGTTTGAGAGAAGAAGCACAACCTAAATACGCAGGATTTGTGTGTTTTAAATTTAATTTTTTTTTTTTTTAAGTTCAAAGTCAACTTTATTGTCAATTCTGCCATATGTGTTCGACATACAGTGAATCGAAATTTTGTTTCTCTCTGGCCAGGTAGTGCAAAAAAGACAGTGTAAGACAATACAAAAACTTCTAACACAAAAATCTAAAGGCTAAACTCTAAAGCAGTGCAAAAGAATAAATAAATACCTATTTACAGATGTCCAAAATGTGCAGGGTGCATCAAAATGTGCAGTGGAAGAAAATGTGTAGTAATATGCAATAGAAAATAAAGATGTGCAACAGTAGTAATTTCTGTGAACATGTATGAATGAAACAAAACACAACTCCAGGTATGTTAGTGAAGAGGAACCTAGTAATTTCTGTGAACATGTATGAATGAAACAAAACACAACTCCAGGTATGTTAGTGAAGAGGAACCAACATTATAGCAAAGATCAAAAAGAGCGTAATATGGGTCACAAGTAGTACTGTAGTATGGGTCACAACAAGTACTGATCTGAGCCTGGATCTAACCACTAAACTACTGGTTACAAGACACCTGCTACACCACCTAAGCCACTGTCACTAAATGTAAATGCTTGACAACTGCCGGGGTAGAGCTGTTCAAGCTATGTGTTTCTATCAAAATGAAACACGAGAAAGAAGAAGTGTCTAGGGAGATGGAAGCCTGAGTCTACACTGACAAACTGACAAGAGAAACGCGCGTTAACAAAAAGAATATATTTGTTTTCTACCATCTTGTTAGAGCATTAGTCATATTCTCATGCAGATCACATACTCCTCCTCTGTGTCTGTGAGAATTTGGTTTTGTCACAGCGTTCCTTTGTCCCTCTTTGCCTCCTGTAGTGTTTTCTCCCTTCGTTAATGGCCTTGTTACAGTCAAACTTATGCCAGTGTGGTAACAAGCATCGCCGGACAGTTTGGGCCCGTTTTGACAGCGGTAGGGAGAGGAGTGTATGCGAAAATAATACATGGTGTCTGTACAAAACTTCTGCGTTTAGAAGGAGACAAAAACAGGCGGGGGAGAGGAGAGGAAGAAAAAGTGTCAAGAAATAGAGAACACAGCTGTAGTGGGAATAATTGGAGTTTTTTTTGTGTGTGTGCATTTAAAAGAGTATTGGCAAACATACGGGCAATTTTAACAAGCGAATTGTTATGTTTTAATGAAAGCGAAGAGTGAACGCAGACTAGAATGTAGCATTCTGTTCTTCCTTGATCACAGCATGGAATTTTTGGCTTTCTATCAATCAACCATCAAGCCGTTTTTGAGTTTTCTGCTGTTAAAAGTCCTATATTATACAAAATTTAATTCTTGTGAGATTTAAGTCATATTATAAGGCTGTTACCTCCTCAAAAACACACCAGGAGTTGTGTTTTGTTTGAGTAATCCTGGTTTATTAGTCTGGCTACATCTCCAAACCTCAAAATGCTCTGTTCTACCTTGTGATGTCATATACTGGTAGTTTGAAATTAACAGCTACATTTTGTTCAGTAGAGATTGGTCATTCCAGGGCTGAAATTATCCAGATGAGTCTAGTAAAGGTGGCACTTCTACTTGTTAAAGAAATTATGATTATTATATTTATATTATGTTCAAATATATTCCATTGTTAAACTTATTATTGCAATCTTGTTCTAAATGTCTAACATCCTTGACATGGTTAGATTTGTGAAACAGGATATGGAAATCAGCTGTAAGACCACTGTTGGTCTGACCCACATACTATGATATCACGTATGACATCATCACTTATGATAAAATGTGTTCCAGAAAGAGAAGTCCCTGATTCCTCATATCTTGTTTCAGTCACAAACTGTGTATGTTCCTATGATTTATGCAATCTTTGTGTCATGTGATTAACGTAATAAAAACTGAAGCTGGCAGTCCCATTGTTGGGAGACATTGGTGAACTGACCCAGGTGCGGTCAGTCTCTCTGTTCCCCCTTGCCGACAAGTAAAACTTCAACCTGGTGTCGCTGGTGGTTCTTTTAGTAATACTGTGGCAGTATTGAATCTGTGATCTAACTCTGACACTGTTTTACCACATGACATCAAAAAGTGGAACAAGGTGTTCTCTGTTTGAGAGAAGAACTCAGCCTAAATATGCAGGATTTGTGTGTTAAATAAGTGTGAATGAAACAAAACACAACCCCAGGAATGAGTTTGATGAGGAAACAACATTATAACAGATCAGAAAATAGTATGGGCCCTTTAACACAAGCGATCTCATTTTCTGTGCAGCAGCAGAACGACCAGCCTCCTCAGCCTTTCCTCTACAAAACTGTCTAGCCCCCTAAAGAGGAGGTATCATAACATTCTCTCCTGTTGTAGTTCCAGCTATTGTAATATGATTGTGCTAAAATAACGCACAAACTAATGTACAGCTCTGGAAAAAATAAGAGACCACTGCATTTTTTTTCTGAAATCAGCATCTCTACATGTATTACAGCCATTCCATTCCAGCGTCTGTTGAATTCCAACACAAACACAAAGCTGAGCTACTTCAGTTCTTGCACCAGGAGTGGAATAAAGTCACCCAAGAACAATGTGAAAGACTTGTGGAGAGCATGCCAAGACGCATGAAAGCTGTGATTAAAAATAAGGGTTATTGCACCAACTATTGATTTCTGAACTCTTCTTAAGTGTAAACATTAGTATTATGTTGTTTTAAAATGAATTTGATCTTGTTTCTTTGCATTGTTTGAGGTCTGAAAACCTGTATCTTTTTTGTTATTTTGACCATTTGTCATTTTCGGAAAATAAATGCTCTAAACGATAATATTTTTATTTGGAATTTGGGGGAAATGTCATCAGTAGTTTATAGACTCAAACAAAAATCTTCCTTTTGCCCAAACACATACCTATAAGTAGTAAAATCAGAAAAAAAAATGATCATTTTGCAGTCGCCTCTTATTTTTTTCCAGAGCTGTATAATAAAGCCTCAGACAGAGCAGAGCCTACATTTAGCATCACATCCCAAGGGAATTTTGCAAAGTATCAGTGCAGGAAGTATCGGAGAGAGGAAAGTCATTGCATCTGTGATTTAGTGTAACTTGTTTATAATTGTAATCCCAGAGTGAGTGGGCGAGGAGCATAATCTGTCTAAATCTGGTCTGTGTTTACAGTGACAGTCTGAGCCCACCTCCAGGATCATCCCCACCTCGCACGAACATCCCCCACAAACACCTCACCGCCCGGGGGTCTTATCTGGAGGAGTGTTCCCTTTCTAATGAAGAACATGACCTTATGACTTTGGGTCTTGGTCACTTTTTTAATCACAGGGCTAACACAAAACCTAAAAACCTGGATTATCACAGAGACGTCTGGAATCCAACCTACAACCTTCTTACTTTGACATAAGGGCCAGGATAACCACTCTGCTACAGTAACACAGATTTTCAATTGTCCATGATCATACTTTATATACAGAACTAGACTAAGGGAGTGTGATGGCACCCATAGTGTTCTGGTCCAGTCAAATGAAGCTCACGAGGCTAGCAGTTATAGTGGTAAATGTGGAATGTGGAATAAAAACACCAGGGTTATGTAGAGAGAGTTTATACGAACATTTAAAGACCAAAATGACAAAGCTCACTGCAGGAGTTACAGAAAGAGAAAAATGTTTCAATGGAAAGTCACTTGGAGTCAGAGTTGATGGAGCCAGAAGCGCCCCCATGCTCACTTCCTATTCTGAACGTGGCGGCTAGCAGGTTAGCAATGTCCATTTCGTATATAGAGTTGTTAATAACAGCCTCCTGTTATACGTAACATTTTTAGGACTTTTCCCATTCTAAAAATAGGATTTTTTTTAAAGGTCCCATGACATGGTACTTCTTGATGCCTTTATATGGTGCCTTAATGGTTCCCTAATACTGTAAATGAATCCTTCTTCAAAATCAACACTCAGTGCATGAGAAAGACACATGTACACAGTCAGAGTCATAAAATCTCTCTCTGAAAAACTCATTCTGGGCCTTGTTGCTTGAATGCAAATGAGAAGGACAGAGATTGGGGCAGAGGAGCGGGTGGGGGGGTGGGGGGTGGGGGTGGGGGGGGCAAATGCACCGCTGGTTAGGTGCGCTGTGCACTGTCTCCCACTTCCGCGTTTTAAGCCCGGAGGAAGAAAGGAGAGGAATTTCAATGAAAAAAACACATTTTCACAGAAAATAAAATTAAACCACTGCTGTTTCAGAGGTCCAGAGGGTCGGGTAAAGGACTTCCGAGCCTAGAAACACTCGCAGGTGCCTCCAGGCAAATAAAAAAATGCATTTCGCATTGCGTAGCTCCTTTGCGGTCCAAACTCTCTGGGCGTGATTTCCAGAGACAGGGGGTGGACATCCAGATGGTGGTGGAACTGCATTTGCATTTCTTTTTTCGATGTGACGTAACATAGTTGCCTTGTTCAGAATCGCCCGTTTGAGCTGTGTTTTTTCTAACACAGAAAAGGACCGCAAATGCTCAGTTTAGACATTTCGCAACTTTTAGCCATGGGGGGGGGGGCCTAAACAGGGTAGGGGAGCTCACATTAACGTTCAAAAACCTCAGAAAGTGAAAATTTCATGCCATGGGACCTTTAAATATTCAATCGCTATGGCAACAGTCCAAATCATTCATCATTCTGAAGCCTACTTAAGCTTAAACTGTTCATAACAATATCATCCAATACCAATGCAGAAACTAAAAGTATATTTCAAATTTAAAAACAAAAGCAAACCATTATACACAACACACAATATACAGCAAGAATAATATATAATAATAATAATAATAATAATTTAAGTCATGAAATTGGAAGGTGCTGCAGCTTAGTCAGTGGGAAAGACATTTCTTTTCTCAAACACACAAATAAGTCACAAAATGGTGATAAAATCCTGATAAAATTTTTGATGATAAAAATGATCAAAATAAAATGATTAAAATACTGTATGTTAACTTGCTTTTTCTGTATATAAAAGGTCAAACATTTCTTGACCTGGCCTATTACCACTATACATATAGTTGATCTTTAGTCTGAGCCTGTGCTTTGCTTATTTGATTAAACTTTCAGAGCATTCAGAGCTCTACATTAAGGAACTGCAGAATACACCCATTCATAAACACATTCAAACACTAGTGAAGTCCAGACATTATGGGCAAGGGTGTGCCACAACAGCAGCGTCCACCTCTGGGAAATGGGATTAAACCTCCAGCCTGTGGGTAGATCTGACCCTCTACCAACTTGTTCTGATGGCACTGTATTTGTTGCATTTAATTACTGTTATTATGGTTTTTAGTCATTTTCAGTTTGTTCAGAACTTTGTACACTGTATTTTCAAAGTTCAAAAGTTCAAAGTCAGCTTTATTGTCAAAAACCATATGTACAGGTTGCACACACAGGATTTGAAATTGCAGCACCCCCTAGGCCCACAGTGAACATTAAACATTTGATAAACATGACAATAAACGCAATTACTAAAACATAACATATACCCATAGCAAAAGTACAGTAAACTTGTATACAGGGGGTCCTCGGGTTACGACGTTGATCCGTTCTTAAGACGCGTCGTAACCCGAATTTCGTCGTAAACCGGATTTTGCCTTTGATCTTCCAACCAAAGCACCAATAACCTTTCCATCTCAATAATTAGACCACTACGCTGCTTGGTTATCACTGCCGCTTTCATAGGAGCAGATCAGAGCCCACATCAGGTACTTCCGCCCACATTGGGCACGCACATGAGGCTGTCTTCTTCTCCCTACAACCACAACAGAGCGTATTCTTGCGCCGTGCGCCGTGCGCCGCGCGCCGCGCGCCGTTCGCGTTTGTTTACATCTCTTACCACGCTAAACCGTGTAAGACGGAATGACGCGTAATATATACATATTTTTTTTAATGGGGGCGCGTTCGTAACCACGAAACGTCGTAACCCGAGACCGTCGTAACCCGAGGACCCCCTGTATAGTAAAAAATAGGTAAAACACACATGTGTAGCATAATAAAGCTCAAATGTTGTCATTTAAGTGTCATTTAAGCAGCAGTGTCAGTGTCCTTTAAGTGTCTTTTAAGCAGCAGTGTCATTGGGGAGGGAGGGCAGGGCAGGGAGAGTTCAGCATCCTGACAGCTTGGTGGATGAAGGTCTTTCAGTCTGCTGGTCTTTGCCCTGAGGCTCCTCAGTCTCCTTCCTGATGGTATTTTAATCATGCTTTATAAATAAACCTTGACCTTGACAGTGTTTAAGGCCAGGAGCAGGATTTGAACCACCAATCGACACTACAAACACTGCTGCTGTCATACATTTCTGGAATGTTCTACAGGCTGGTAATAGACTAGTATTTAATTATAGACATTTTTGTTGCTCCAAAAAAACACAGTTAATGGAGCCACTTCTCGACAGATCTGACTTGTATCTGTGACTAGTATTGTCCCTTACTTGTTGCCATAGACACAGGTAAGTTGAATGTTATATTGGGGAACATTCCAGTCAAGGAAATCAACATCAACCTCTGCTTTCAATGACAGAATGTGATGGATTGTTAGCGAACCACAGGCTTTGGTCCCTGACACCTGTATCCTCTGCTGATCTCTACCCCTGCCTCATTCTGCCCCTGTCTCTCTCTGCCCCTGCCTCTCTCTCTCCTCTTACTTCTCTCTGCCCCTGTCTCTCTCTGCCCCTGCCTCTCTCTCTCCTCTTACTTCTCTCTGCCCCTGGCTCTCTCTGCCCCTGCCTTTCTCTGCCCCTGTCTCTCTCTGCCCCTGCCTCTCTCTCCTCTTACTTCTCTCTGCCCCTGGCTCTCTCTGCCCCTGTCTCTCTCTGCCCCTGCCTCTCTCTCCTCTTACTTCTCTCTGCCCCTGGCTCTCTCTGCCCCTGTCTCTCTCTGCCCCTGCCTCTCTCTCCTCTTACTTCTCTCTGCCCCTGGCTCTCTCTGCCCCTGTCTCTCTCTGCCCCTGCCTCTCTCTCCTCTTACTTCTCTCTGCCCCTGCCTCTTTCTGCCCCTGTCTCTCTCTGCCCCTGCCTCTCTCTCCTCTTACTTCTCTCTGCCCCTGGCTCTCTCTGCCCCTGCCTCTCTCTGCCCTGTCTCTCTCTGCCCCTGCCTCTCTCTCCTCTTACTTCTCTCTGCCTCTGGCCCTCTCTGCTCCTGTCTCTCTCTGCCCCTGCCTCTCTCTCCTCTTACTTCTCTCAGCCCCTGGCTCTCTCTGCCCCTGCCTCTTTCTGCCCCTGTCTCTCTCTGCCCCTGCCTCTCTCTCCTCTTACTTCTCTCTGCCCCTGGCTCTCTCTGCCCCTGCCTCTCTCTGCCCTGTCTCTCTCTGCCCCTGCCTCTCTCTCCTCTTACTTCTCTCTGCCTCTGGCCCTCTCTCCTCCTGTCTCTCTCTGCCCCTGCCTCTCTCTCCTCTTACTTCTCTCTGCCCATGGCCCTCTCTGCCCCTGCCTCTCTGCCCCTGCCTCTCTCTCCTCTTACTTCTCTCTCCCCCTGCCTCTCTCTGCCCCTGGCTCTCTCTCCTCTTACTTCTCTCTGCCCCTGGCACTCTCTGCCCCTGGCACTCTCTGCCCCTGTCTCTCTGCACCTGCCTCTCTCTGCCCCTGGCTCTCTCTGCCCCTGCCTCTCTGCCCCTGGCTCTCTCTCCTCTTACTTCTCTCTGCCCCTGGCACTCTCTGCCCCTGTCTCTCTCTGCCCCTGCCTCTCTCTTTCTCTTACTTCTCTCTGCCCCTGGCCCTCTCTGCCCCTGTCTCTCTGCACCTGCCTCTCTCTGCTCCTTACCTCTCTCTGCCCCTGCCTCTCTCTGCCCCTGTCTCTCTCTGCTCCTTACCTCTCTCTGCTCCTTACCTCTCTCTGCCCCTGCCTCTCTCTGCCCCTGGCACTCTCTGCTCCTTACCTCTCTCTGCTCCTTACCTCTCTCTGCCCCTGCCTGTCTCTCCTCTTACTTCTCTCTGCTCCTGCCTCTCTCTCTTCTTACCTCTCTCTGCCCCTGCCTCTCTCTCCTCTTACTTCTCTCTGCCCCTGCCTCTCTCTCCTTACTTCTCTCTGCCCCTGCCTCTCTCTTCTCTTACTTCTCTCTGCCCCTGCCTCTCTCTGCCCCTGTCTCTCTCTGCTCCTTACCTCTCTCTGCCCTGCCTCTCTCTGCCCCTGTCTCTCTCTGCTCCTTACCTCTCTCTGCCCTGCCTCTCTCTTCTCTTACTTCTCTCTGCCCCTGCCTCTCTCTTTCTCTCTTACTTCTATCTGCCCCTGCCTCTCTCTGCCCCTGTCTCTCTCTGCTCCTTACCTCTCTCTGCCCTGCCTCTCTCTGCCCCTGTCTCTCTCTGCTCCTTACCTCTCTCTGCCTCTGCCTCTCTCTCCTCTTACTTCTCTCTGCCCCTGCCTCTCTCTCCTTACTTCTCTCTGCCCCTGCCTCTCTCTCCTTACTTCTCTCTGCCCCTGCCTCTCTCTTCTCTCTTACTTCTCTCTGCCCCTGCCTCTCTCTGCCCCTGTCTCTCTCTGCTCCTTACCTCTCTCTGCCCCTGTGTCTCTCTGCTCCTTACCTCTCTCTGCCCTGCCTCTCTCTGCCCCTGTCTGTCTGACCCTGTCTCTCTCCTGTGTGGTGACGTCGCTCTGGTCTAATCTCTCTCTTCCTGATTAGATCCTGTTTGTTTCCTCCTTCGCTCGGCTCCTCCACACCTGTCACTCGCCTCACCACATCTACGTTCATTTAGAACATGTGACCTTCAGAGTGGCTTTACTCCTCAGACAATTCCACTTCTCCGTCATTCCCTATCAGGAGGTAAACAAACCCCATACACCGGAGCAATACACTCTCTGAATGTTCTGGGTGAATCAATGTAATGTGATTCATTTGTATGGCTCTTAACAAGCTTTATAAACCTCTCAAAAAGTCTACGTGCTTCTCAGATTTTTCACACCAAGGACCACCAAAGAAATATTTGCCTTTTTGAGTATCAACAGATTTACTCAAGTGTATCACAGAACTATTCCAGCTCTAATTTAGGGTAAAACTAGGCCAGAAATTGGACTTTACTTCTGAGCACAAATGGATAAAATGGGATTCTAAATGAGGCAAACCTACAAACCGAAGAGCTGTCCAGATACCACAGTTTGAGAAACATGGTTCTAAATCAGTTTTCATTAATTCTACACTTTGTCTGCTAAGCCACAGCTTCCCTGAACACTGAAACTGGAGCTCTACGCCATCGCACTTCCACCAACAACCACCAGTCATTCACTAGATGAGTGAAGTCTCTTGCCCCAGGATACAACAAATGGTAAAAGGGTCGCATTTTTATATCGCAATTTTCCACCTTCAAGGCACTCAAAGCTTGCCTGGAAGAATCCATGACTCATCGCTGTACCAGCGAGTGAGTCTGGTAACGCTTGGTCCAAAATGCGCTGCGGTTGCGCATAGACAGACAGCTAAGTGAACCAATCAGAGATTGCGCCATCTTGATTCAAAACTGAGGCGGAACTTCCGCTGCCTAAGAGTGACTTTGCGGGCAAAGGCGGGTGCACTGACGTCACCATCTTTGAACGAATCAGAATCGCGGAGTCCGTTGTTAACCGGAGGAGCAAGGGTGGAGCGAGGGTGTCCAAATGGTATCGCGGTGTATAGGAAATACAGAGAGATATCATTTGGCTGGCCAGGTAAACTCAAAGCACTTTACATCAAGGAACCAGCCACTCATTCATACACCAGTGTACACAGACGCTGGGGCCGAGGTGGGCTAAGTGTCTTGCCCAAGGACACAACAACAGTATTCATCTTTGGGAGCTGGAATCGCACTGCCAACCTTCAGATCTGCGGACAAATAAAGACTCTAACCATGGAGCCACTACTCTTATGTCAATAAAACCGCAGACTGTACATAGAAATGGGCATAGCTAACCCACTAGCTGCCTCGTTCCAAATAGTAAAAGGGACACTGGACGGATTGATAAACCGATGAGCAAAGCTGGTCACGTGATCGGCTGTGAGCTGGAGACATTTGTCACAGTGAGGAACAGGAGGACACTGGAGAAACTGCTCTCCATCATGGACACTCCTGCTCACCCACTGCACCAGACCATAGAGCAGGGGTGGGCAATTATTTTTCCCCAGGGGCCAAATGAGAAGCAGAAAATATTGTGGAGGGCCGGGCCAAAAGTTTGAAGTCTACTCTGGTTATTAATTTTATTTCTACATTGAAATCAGTAAATGGCATTGTTTACAGAAGCTGGTAAGTTCTGTGTTATTATTAAAGGGATATGCCACCCCCAGGTCAAACTTGGGCATCTCCCCACAGTCCAGAGACTAAAATAAGTGGTGGAAAGCGGAAAAACACAGCCGAAGCACACACCACGCTGACAGCGGAATCCCAGTTACGTACCAGGAAGGGAGTTCCCCTGTTACGCAGCGTGGTGTGTGCTTCGTCTGTCTTTTTCCGCACTGAAAAATAGTTCCCAGCCAAAATGACCAAGTCAAGCTCTCCGTGTTGATTTGCACATTTATTTGCACTCGATATGAATGCGCACTACACAGAAAGTAATTGGGAAACGCATCAAGCAAATTAATTCTTTTTGGCCGAAATCGTTCTCTGGCAACGTTAGACTCCAGTCTAAGGCGGAGTAGCTGCAGATACCGCGGCGGTCAGTGCTGACAGACCTGGACAATGGCTGGGTCACCAGAAAAACACTTTCCACCACTTATTTTAGTCTCTGGACTGTGGGGAGATGCCCAAGTTTGACCTGGGGGTGGCATATCCCTTTAAGTAATGTAAGAGTGAGGTTTTACAGGAAACTGAATTTATTCCATAAAATAATTCAAAACAATGGTAAACGTGTCACAAATTTTTTTTGTCCAACTGCCAGACTGTGTAGAAAAAAAGTCAAAGTTAGCATGTTTAGTGTTTTTTCTTGATTGGTGAGAGAAATCTAGCCTCTGTTGAGCATCAAAGTCAGATTGCATGTTTGAAGTGGAGATGTGAAGCACGTCTGACAGATGCATCAGTACAAATGCATCAGTACAAATACGTTATGTAAAATTTTGAAAATAGGTATCATTTTCTTAATTCCAAGCAACCTTTCGTGGGCCGATCAGAGTCGGCTCGCGGGCCATATTTGGCCCCCAGACCTTGAAATAAGATAAGATAGAATAAGATAGATAATTGAGATAATGCTCCCTACAACTGTACAAGAACTCATCCTTATGTCATAGATAATACTCCCTACAACTGTATATAGCTGGGATTGGACATTTAATCTTATTTGATATAGTATTTTATTACTTACTTTTCTATTTAATTCTGATATGTACATATACATTAATTATTATTTAGTTTTTTTAATTTTATAATTATGTCTCATTTGACACCGGCCTCTTGCTCTTTTTTTTTGTTATTCCATCTTTTTTTTTGTTCCCTTCTGTTATATATTATATTTGATGAGTGAGCTACTGTACCCAAAACAGTTTCCCTTGTGGATCAATAAAGTTTGTCTAAGTCTAAGTCTAAACAGGAAGTGTTCATGGACACTTTTCTGGCTCCATCGACTCCAGTTCACTTTACATTGAAAAATTCTCACCACTCTCTCTGTAACTGTTGCTGTCAGGCGCCTCATTTTGGTCTTAAAATGTTCGTATTAACCCGCTCTACTAGCCTGGGAATTCCCAGGCCGCTTCCGTTCGTTTCGAACTGGAAGGCGGCCTGGAAACTCGTCCAAGCGAGAGTCCCAGATTTAGGGCCCCAATCAGAGAGCGGGGGAGGGGTGGAAAGACGGTGACGCGTACTACATGACAAACGGAAGCTTGTAGTTTGAACTGACAACTGACATGATTGGCTATGGACTTAAGTATACGCTCAATGATAGACATTCATAACGCCCAATAAACGGCCGTTGGCAATCGCTAACCACACCTCCGCTACGGGATTTTTCGAAGCGAGTTTCCAGACCCATATCTCACTTGTGATATGGTCAGGTGTTAACCAGACTACCGCTCTACATGATCGTGCTGTTTTTATTTTGCGATTTTGTCTGTAAATTCATTCCTATTCCTAATACTGAACTCGGCTCTAACTTCGTTGTATAACTGCACCTTGTGAGCTTTATTTGACTGGAGCCGAAAGGAGTCTATGTATGAACATGCAAAACACTATCACAACTACTACAACTTCATCTTGGACATTCTGATGCCTGGGTAAGTGTAAAAATACTCTTACAGCGTGGGTTTGTCTCATATGACATCTAGAGAATCTCTTCTGTTTTTATCACATAATAATAGTGTCTTGACGGTCTTTGGGGGCTGACAGCACTTTGTCAGCCTGTGAATCTGTAAAATCCTGTTTTATTTTTTATTTCTACCCCTGCTCTTACTTTGTTTTCAACGTGCCATGGAGCAGAATAACTCGGTAGTTTTTTCTTCCAGTTTGACAGTCTAAAAGGAGACCAAAGTGTTGTGACAGAGAGACAAATGGATCCAGCCCAAAGAGGAGGAACTCAGACATAACAATGAGAAGGACATTTTAGTTTTCACAGAAACTAGAAGCATAAGTTGAGCTTAATTTAAAAACATAAACTTTCTGTAAAACTAAATATGTATTATGACAGTTATGACAGTTTTTTCGCACCAAACACCAATATAACCACTATAATTTAGAGGATCTGATGGGAGTAACATCAAAACTGCTGTTTCAATTAATGTAGTACTGTTACCAGGCCCGTTGACAGACATTTGGGGGCCCGGGGCAAGAAGACTCACATGGGCCCCCCTCTAATATAAATGAATAGAAACCGTGTCCAATTTTAGGCCCTTAAAACCCTCGGGCCTGGAATAACAGACCCCTTTGTCTTCCCTGTCTACTGCCCTGCCTGTCACTATTACTAATACTTGGGACAACAGTGGCTCAATGGTTAGAGGATTGATTCCTGCTCAGACCAAGTTCTGACATTGTGTCCTTTGGCAAGACACTTCATTTCAAGTGGTAGATGTGTAATTAGTACTACTAATAATGATACATACTACTAAACCTAACTACTAAACTTGACTACCATACTGCTACTTTCACATGAAACAGGAAGTCATGTACTTGAGATTAAAGGAAAATTAACGTTTTTTTACAATCTGATCCTTCTTTCGGCAATAAAACAAGTAGTTTTACTCACCCATAGCAGTTTGGTGTCAATTGGAGCAGTATCGCAGAACTTATGTTGAGCCGTTCTGTTCTACTAGTGATCCCGTATCCGTTAGCGTGAGTGCTCGGGGCACTGATTTGCGGTGTCCAAATAACAGAAACTTTAGCACTTTTCAAATAACAGAAGATCGCTGTGTCAGGGTAGACTTTTAGTAGATTCCAAAATGGCCTGAAACCCGATATCGCAACAGAAAAGTAAAGTTCAGAGCGGTGTTAGCTTCTTTCGGACTAGCGGTGTTTACAAAACAGCTGAGTTCACGCATGCGCACTGTCCTCTCTGATGACATCATCAAATGAAACTGTAGCTGGATATCGGGTTTCAGGCCGTTTTGGAATCCACTGAAAGTCTACCCTGACACAGCGATCTTCTGTGATTTGAAAAGTGCTAAAGTTTGTGTTATTTGGAGAGCGCAAAGTAATGCCCCGAGCATATGATACGAGCACCATGTTAACGGATACGGGATAATTAGTAGAACAGAACGGCTCCAACATAACTTCTGCGATACCACTCCAATTGACACCAAACTGCTATGGGTGAGTAAAACTACTTGTTTTATTGCCGAAAGAAGGCTCAGATTGTAAAAAAAAAAAAAATGTTACTTTTCCTTTAAGTGCTTCCATTGTTTATACTACTGCTATGGCAAAAGTAGAAATTCAATTTGTCAACTGGAAAAAAGTTTATTTGGTTGAATAGGTTTCGCAGCTCATCCAAGCTGCTTCTTCAGTTCTGGTCAGACACTGGTGGACACTGCTTATATCTGCCTGAAGGGGGCGCTAACTACAATGAAATTACTTTGAAGCTACCACATCTATTTGTTTACAGTTTCTGTTAGGTAAGCCTATTAAATATGCAGTGGGAGTGGAGTGTGGGTTCTTGTTAGCAGAACCATTCAGGACCATAATGGGTGTTTTCACACCTCTGGACCCGACCTGGCTGTCCTATTGTTTTCTTTGTTGTTTTGATTTAGGTTTGAGGATAGAGTTATAGATGGGAGACAGATGATGTCTGAGACCCCCATTTCTGTTCAAGGAAGGATTCTCTTTCTTGACAAAAATAGCCTCTTAACTCCCCTCTCAAACCAGTTCTTTTCTCTGGCCAAGATGTGTACCTCACTGTCCTCAAAGCAGTGGCCCGTGGCTTCTAGGTGGAGATGTACAGCTGCTACTACTACTGCTACTATTTCTGTATAACTCAGTGATGGAAGAAGCATTCAGTTCTGTTACTTAGCAGAAAATCAAGTAAACGTAAAAGTATCACATGAAAAAATTTACTGAAGTAAGAGTATAAAAGTACCAGCTTAAAATGTACTTAAAGCGTAAAAAGTAAAAGTATTTCACGCAGAATTTGAGGCATAATAAAGCTTCAAATGCACTGATTTTGATGCAGATTTGTGCTGAAATTTACTCAACCTAAACATTTGAATCTGCCATTTCTAGCTGTTTTTATTTGTATATTTTGTTTGCTCAGGCTACAAATGTGTTAAAAAAAATAGACCCTCAGCCTTTCCAGCAGGTCTCAGATGATTAAAAAATAAATAAATAAATAAATAAATAACTTTTACTTTTCAGTCCTGTTTAAGATGTAGTGGAGTAGAACGTGCAGATACCTGCTCTCAAATGTAGTGAAAAGTAAAAAGTATCCACTGTAAAATATACATAAATAAAGTACAGATACCTAAAATTTATACTTAAAGGTGATCAAAGGAGAAGTTCAATTTGTCAACTGGACAAAGTTTGTTTGGTTGAAAACGTTTCGCCGCTCATCCGAGAGGCTTCGTCAGCTCAGAGCTGACGAAGCCTCTTTGATCATGGATTCTACCTGGACGACTGAGGGACTTTTCACGCATACTTAAAGGTGCACTAACTTTTTGATTGGGGGTCTGTCACCTGCTTGTTTCTATGGAGATGTCATTGCTCTGCCTGGAATGTTCCACAGTATGACATTAAACAGCTCTACCTTACATTTATTCAAATACAGGTGGTTTTCTAGCTCAAAAACACCTAGAAAAACAGGCATTCTGACTGTGGGGGTTGCCTCTACACAAATCTGACCTGTAAGTTGGTCTGGTTTGGTCTCCATGAAGAAAGAAAGGTTTAATGCCATACTGTGAAACATTCCAGACAAAGTAATAACATATTCATGGAGAAAAGCTTTAGACGGATCCTCCAACAAAAAAGTTTACCTTTAAGTAAAGTACAGATACCTAAACTGGCTAAAAAGTGGCTCATTGGAACTGAAACAGTGGATGGAAATAATTGAGGACATTTATTTGATGGAAAGAATTAAAGAATTACTTATCTGAGGTTGAAAGCAAGTAAATTTGAGGAAAGATGGTCCAAATGGATCGACTATAAAAAATAAGAGAAATGTATAGTTTTGTTTTATTTATTTTTTTGCATTTGTTTTGTTTTTTTGTAGAACCCCACAAATGTTGTTTTGTTCTATACCTTTGTCTTTGAAAAAGCAAATAAAAAGGTAAAAAAAAAAAAAAAAAAAGTACAGATACCTAAACTGAATTGTATACTGAAGTACAGTACTTTGTTACTTTTACTTTGTTATGTTCCACCACTGCTACAACTACTACTATGGCTACTACAAATATACCACAAACTGGCAATGATATAATGTGATATTTAACATGATTTTAGTAACATTTGGTTCTAATCCACTGATCTTATGTAAACAAATAGGGGTGGGTTAATATGTTTTTCTTTTTTCTTCTTCCCACTCCTTTTCGAAAAATGTGCTTTTCTGTTGTTTACAATGTATATGTATAATATGTATATGATTATTGTTTCTCTCCTGGCACAAACTCGAAATAAATACGACTCAATCAATCTTTGTGACAGTTCCTATGACCTCTTTGAACTACTTAAGCTGCCATGTTGGATCAAGATTCACAAACTCACCTGATCTTTCCAAAGGTCCTCTCTTCAATCTCCTCTCCAATCTGACCTTTTCGCCACCATCTTGTCCGTAATACGTAACTCCTTCACTTTTTTCCAACTCAAAAATCAGATTTCCAAACCAAATCTTCTTCTAATTCTTCACATATAGATTAAGACAAGCGCTTGATGTCCAAAAATTTCCAAAAATGCGTTCTTATTCAAAATCCTTTCAGGTTTAGTTAGAATAATTTGCGTGGCCTGTGAAGGCATAAGCTTTACCTGCAGTGTTAACGAAGTGTCCACCACAACCACTCACATGACCAAGAGCCTCTGAGCTAATCCCATAATCCTTTGCTCCTAACGCCAGACAAACTGCCAGACATCACACCTGTCCATCCGCCCACCACTTCCAGTCCTCGCCCCTCTGGACTTCCTGTTTGGATTCAGTTTTGGCGCTTTTTAATCTTCTTATAAAACAGGATTACATTTGGATATTTCGTGTAGTTTTGGGGGGTGAAAACGCTTCTCTGCTTCACGAGTCCTGGTCAAATCCGACTCAGTTTAATCCCCTTTCTTCCACACTTGACTTTTGCTTGTTGAAATTTGCCCTCAGTTACAGGAGAAAGGAGCGGGTTCAAGGCAATACTACAAAAATATACAACTTAAAGGGCCCATATGGTGCTTTTCTGATCTGTTATAATGTTATTTCCTCATCACAAACACACCTGGAGTTGTGATTTGTTTCATACATGTTTAACACAAAAACCCTGCATATTTAAGACGAGGTCTGCTCTCAAACAGAAAACGCTCAAGATTGTTTATTTGTCATATGCAGGATCAACACAAGGTCAACAATGCAATGAAATACTTAGGATCAGAAGAACCATTGACTCGCTAAGATAGTCAAGAAGTACTAATAGCGTGCAATAAAAATACAAGGGAAAAAAGTAAACAATATAATACAAAATATGTAATAAAATACAAAGGTACAGGTAGGATTAAATAAGGTGTAAGTAGAGTATTTCACAGGTGGTAATACTGCTCATATGAATTTCGAATTGCACATAATATAGTCTAGAACAGGGGTCGGCAACCTTTACCACTCAAAGAGCCATTTGGAGCCGTTTCACACAGTAAAGAAAACACTGGGAGCCGCAAAACCCTTTTGAAATTTAAAATGAAATAATACTGCATATAAGAGTATTTGAGAGGGGAGTTAAAGAGGCTATTTTTGTCAAAAAAGAGAATCCTTCTCTGAACAGAAATGGTGGAGTAAGACATAATTTGCATCCCATCTACAATTCCATTATTAAGCCTAGATCAAACAAACAGGGAAACAATAGGGTTAGCCAGGTCAGGGCCAGAGGTGTGAAAAACAGGCGTGTAGGGATGAATAGGGATCGTCAGCTAGACGCCAGAGAAACAAAAGACGGAAACCAATGAGATAGTTCCGGAAAGTAGTTAGCTAGGTAGCTCCTCCCTACAGCAAGATATAAGCAAGTGTCTTACCAGTATTCTTATTAGAGCTGACGAAGCCTCTCGGATGAGCGGCGAAACGTTTTCAACCAAACAAACTTTGTCCAGTTGACAAATTGAACTTCTCCTGTTATCATGGATTCTACCTGGACGACTGAGGGACTTTTCACGCAATACTGCATATAACGTTTTTTTGTTTGTTTGTTTGTTTGTTTGTTTGTTTGGGTTTTTTTGCCTTTGTGCGATAGAATTAAATTTTGAAAATGAACAAACTAAAATAAAATACATTTTAATTAAATACAGTGGCCTTGCTGTTTCGCAGATTTTTTTATTCAAATTTTTTGATAGTGTATCAACGTGCATTTCTGCATCCTGATTGGCTAAGGGACTGTAGACCTTTGCCGGTTTGTCAGTCATTCTCCTCCATCCCGTGTCTTCTGTACAGAATACGTTCAGCTTTGCCAGATTTATATAAATGTTCGATCGCAGCGTGACTCTGAAGTGCTGTATGTTTGCAAGTTTTCTCCCCGCCAAAACCTGCGACAGCAAAGAGGTGCCAGGACGAAGAGACTCGGTCAGAGGAACTGTGAAATACATGCAATACCTGAAAACAGGTTTGGATCTTTGGTTTCAGTCTATAACACTGTGCCTTTTTTGTTGAAAATCTACAAAAGTTTGAGTGTTTAAACAAAAGAGAAATGTGGAAAAACATGTAAAATAATTGTAAAATATAAAGCTGACGATTTCACGGATTTCGCCTGTCGCGGGTTATTTTTATAAGTAACCCCCACGATAAACGAGGGACCACTGTACTGAGCCGCATCAGAGGGATCAAAGAGCCGCATGCGGCTCCGGAGCCGCGGGTTGCCGACCCCTGGTCTAGTATAAGTATTGCATGTGGGTTATTGCACAGATTATTGCACAGGTAACAGTAGTTTACAGTGAGGTAGTGACAAACATGATACATTCATATAGAGCAGCAGCAGTAAACATATTATGCATAATGAAAAGTAGTTCAGTGCAGTATTATTGAGAGTTCAGTATTATTTAGAGTATTACCCAGAGTTCAGTAGTCTGACAGCTTGAGGGTAATAGCTGTTCACTAGAATTATTTGGATAATTTCAGTCTTGGAATTGACAATTCTAACAACATTCTGACATGGCTTAAAGCTCACAACAGTCAGTTCTGTGTAACACAGGAGCTTTAAAGGTGCATTGTGTAACTTTTCTGCCGAAGAGTCTGTCATGGAGATGCTATTGCTTTGTCTGGAATATTTCACAGTATGGTATTAAACTTTTCTATCTTCATGGAGACCAAACCAGACCAACTTACAGGTCAGATCTGTGGAGAGGCAGCCCCACTCACAGTCAGTAGCTCAGTTGGTGGAGCGTTTGTCCACCGATCCAAAGGTTGGTGGTTCAAAACCCGCTCTTGACATAAAAAACATCATTGGTTGAGCGTTCAGATTGTTTGGCGGTACAATCCAGCTCCCACAGATGAATGCTGTCGTTGTGTCCTTGGGCAAGACACTTAACCCACCTTGCCCCCAGTGTCTGCATACACCGGTGTGTGAATCTGTGTGTGAATGGGTGAGCGGTTCCTTGTTGTAAAGCGCTTTGGGTGCCTTGAAGGTGGAAAAGCGCTATATAAAGACGTGTGATTTATCTTCATGGAGACCAAACCAGATCAAGTTACAGGTCAGACGCAGTTTTTCTCATGCACCCTCTGATCATAGGGTCACTGGTTCAAATCTTGTCTACTTGTTTGGGCAACGTCTACTCCAGTCTCAGTAATATGCCTGACTGCAACAGGAGGGGCATCTGGTGTAAAAGGTTGCCAGATAATCAAATATGAGGACGGATCAGACAAATGGGATGAATAGAAACTGTTCTTTTCAGAGATATTTAAAGCCCTCATATTACACTATTTTCTGATATGTTCTAATGTTGTTTCCTCATCACAAACAGACCTGGAGTTGTGTTTTGTTCCATTCACATGTTTAACACACAAATCCTGCATATTTAGTTCAGAAAACACTCTGTTCCACCTTATGATGTCATGTGGTAATACAGAAAGTGCTCCACTGTTTTCAGCGTCAGCTTTTCTACTTTTTTTTGTTTTTTGTTTTGTTTTTTTTAACTATAAAACCACCTGTAATTGAATAAATGTCAGGCAGAGCTGTTTAATGTCATACTGAAGAATATTCCTGGCAGAGTGACATATGCACCTTTAAAAAGAAATCTCAAAAGAGCAATAAAAACACTTGAAAATATCTCAGAAATGAGCTGCTATCCATATTTGTAGTACATTGTGTATGCATTTGTATACAGGGGGTCCTCGGGTTACGACGTTGATTCAAAAAGTAACGTTTTTTTTACAATTTGAGCCTTATTTCGGTAATAAAACAAGTTGTTTTACTCACCCATAGCACTTTGGTGTCATATGGAGCACTTCCAGAGATGTTTTAGATTTGCGGTTAGCCTAGCGCGACTTCTAGCCATAGCTCGGGGCATATAATATATTCCTTGAGCATGTAATATGCCCCGTGCGGGCTCCAAATAACACAAACTTTAGCACTTTTCAAATCATAGAAGCCCGATGTCTTAGTCTACGATTTCGTTTGATTTGAAAAGTGCTAAAGTTTGTGTTATTTGGAGACCGCAAATAAGTGCCCCGAGAACTCACATGATGGAGATCGCAAATCTAAAACATCTCCGGAAGTGCTCCATATGACACCAAATTGCTATGGGTGAGTAAAACAGTTTTATCGGTTTTATTACCGATTGTAAAAAACGTTACTTTTCCTTTAAGACGCGTTGTAACCCGAATTTCATCGTAAGTCAGATTTTGACTTTGATCTTCCAACCAAAGCACCAATAACCTTTCCATCTCAATAATTAGACCACTACGCTGCTTGGTTATCACTGCCGCTTTCATAGGAGCAGATCAGAGCCCACATCAGGTACTTCTGCCCACATTGGGCACGCACACGAGGCCGTCTTCTTCTCCCTACAACCACAACAGAGCGTATTCTTCCGCCGTGCGCCGCGCACCGCGCACCGTTCGCGTTTGTTTACGTCGCTTACCACGCTAAACCGCGTAAGACGGAATGACGGAATGTCGTAAGTAGGGCTGTCAGTTTAACGCATTAATTAGATTAATTAATTACACCGCTAATTAACGCGTTATAAAAATTAACGCAATTAATTATGAGCAGCAATTCAATGCGTGCGCATTTTAAATTTGGTGTGCGGGGCCTTTGAATGGCGAGTTTATTGATAAAAACTTGACGGAGCAGGTCCCTCTTGTCCCTGGACAGCGATGACGCGATGAGAAATGCTAGGGGTGGGCGTTATAAACAGTATAAACGGTATGCGGTATAAATTTGGCCAACGGTAGAGATTTGGGTTATACCTTCCTATCGCGATAGTTCATTGCGTCACCACAACAAGGAAGGAGGAAAAAGCGAGCACATGGAGGAGAAGGAGCTATGCAGAGCAGGGATGAAAGAGTTCCGCTTTTTTTTCAGCCGCGGGGTCATCTGAATACGGGGGAATCGTCCCGTATTCAGAAACAAAAGAACGTGTCTCGTATTAAACTTCTACCGGTGTAAGCCGCGAGCACGCGCAAGCCGCGAGCCGCGGCCCATTTCAACAGTACATGTGTACTGCAAATATCGTATTTCCCTGATGATTGCCCAGGGACTCAGGGAAGCGCTCGAGTCATAGGAACTTGACGAAGAGTTGCAGGTATGCATCACCACTGACACCGGCGCCATTGTTAAAGCAGTTTCATTTTCGATTTACATTGCCTTGTTCAAATTGTATACTGCTTGAAAGTGAAGTTACTTGTTTTATGTTTTTTACAATTACAGTTTTGCACAATACATTTTCTTGTAGTAATATTCTTGACGTTTATGTTATTTAATAGTTTAAAAAACAGCTTCCTGCTTGAATGCTTTTTCCATGTCCTCTGGTGACCATTAAGAAGCTGTTAATACTGTAAACAGTTAATACTGTTACATACCAAAGTATACCGTGATATATACCGTCTATGGTTCAAATTATACCGTGATATAAATTTTAGGCTATATCGCCCACCCCTAAGAAATGCCGTGCTACCATTAGTCGGCACAGAGATGAATGCACTTCTAATAGGGGAGAGCACGTGAAGACACGAGAGCCCGTCTCCCTATCTGCTGCGCTCCGCGCTGAACCATTCTCAATTCCCATAACCTCTCCAGCGTGTTCTGCCGCGACTGAGGGTGCACACTTAGAAGTTTGGACTTAGTCAGTTTTGCCCATCACGCTAAATCACACTAAACCCGATCATTTACTCACCCCGCGCTGCTGCCTCCTCCCGTGGTGCGATGGTCCAGACACATCCACACCGGGAGTTTAAATCCTCCTCACGGGTTCCAGGGGTCATGTGAGCCATGAGTAATTTTCACGGGCAATTATTTGTATTCTCTGTATATTTGAAGACTTGTATATTGTAATGACTCCAGGCTTCTCTTATTCTCCAATGAACTTTATTAAACAGAACTTCGGACTCACTCAACATTAACACCCACACCTGTCCCACGTATGCGCCCAACAGCCAACCCCTTAAAGGCACAGACACCATTAACCCAGGTCATTACAATATTATTTATTGACGTTGCATGAAAGCTGCTGTACGTGCTCACCTTTTGGCACCAGAAATATTCGCCATGTATTAGTGGAATGGTGTAAATGAGCTTCCCAATGAATGTTACGTAATGTGGGAGGGGGAATGGGGGTCTGCCAGCAGTCTTGTCATGTTTACAGTGGAGACAAAGAGAGAGTGAGTGAAAAACTTAGACTGAAAGGGGAAGTCTGCAGTCTTTTCACTGTACCATTATAAATCACACATTTGACACCTTTTTTGCACTGTGGGAGAGCACAATAAACCACCTAAAAAATATATTTAAAAAATGCGATTAATTAGATTAATTAATTACAAATCCTGTAATTAATTAGATTAATTTTTTTAATCGCCTGACAGCGCTAGTCGTAAGTCGAGACCGTCGTAACCCGAAGACCCCCTGTACATGCTTACAAACGTACACATATACACATATTTTTCTTCTCCAAATCACATCTTTATAAAAAACTGTCCAAGTGAATCCTATTATTCAGTGCGTCACCATCTCCTCTCTCCTCCTAAATGTCTGAGTCTCTGTATTTCTGTGTGAGTATTTCCATTAGAACTGTCAGGCCCACGGTTAATAAGACATTTCACTTCCACACCTGAGCCTTCCCTTCAGCCGCCACACTATTCTCCCGCAAAATGAGACGGCCAAATGCATTGTTCTAAAGGCATTCAGGAGGGTTTTTCCATTTTAAAAGTGTCTGCGGCCTGTCTCCTTGTCCATTTTTTGTGTTTCTTTTGGATTTCAACATACGCCGCAAGTCCATTTTTCTTGACAGACGTGTAATAGGGAGGACAGAACATGTAATATTTATGTAATATCTGTCAATTTCTATCTATCTTTCTGTCTATCTCTCTAAATCTCTCAATAAGTCAATCAATAAATGTAATGCATGTAATATGATAGAGCTCGGAAAGAGGAGTGAGTTAAACAAAACCAAAACATATTAAACATTTATTTATTTATTCTTAATTTAATAGGGACAGTGCATATTAATGAACATCTACAACATTGCAGTGTAAATACACTAGATTATAACAAAAATGCTCATTTCCATCTGTCGTCCCTGGGCAGGTGACACCACAGCAAAAACAACAAAAACAATGACAAGTGACAATAACAGCAGTTAAACATTTGAAGGGTCCACAAGTCTGCTTTTCCTTTAGACGCTGTTTCAAATATGATTTAAAAGTGTCCAGTGTGGGAGTCTCTCTTATTGATGACGGGAGAGAAACATGTTACATTGTATGTACAGTGGTCTCTCGTTTATCGTGGGGGTTACATTCTAAAAATAACCAAAGTAGGACATCTTTATATTTTACAATTATTCTACATGTTTTAAGGCTGGAAACGCCTCACCATACACATTCTACACTTTTCTCAGACTGGCATTAACATTTTCTCACATTTCTCTCTCATTTAAACACTCAAATTTTCGTAGATTTTCAACAACAACAAAAAATATTAATAATGACACATGTATTTCACAGTTCCTCTGACTGTGCCTCTTCGTCCCAACGCCGCTTCGCCTTGGTGCAGGTGTCTTTTTCCGTGTGCGCTCTTTTTTCTTTTGGGCGAGAAGATTCTTATAAACAGACATGCCACCTTCGATTATATTTGAGAACGTTTCGTCGACATTGCAGGTTTTGTCGGGGAGAAAAACTTGCAAACATACAGCACTCCAGAGTCACACTGCGATTGAACATTTATATAAATCTGGCAAACTGAACGCATTCTGTACTGTACAGGAGACACGGAGGAGAATGACTGACAAATCAGCAAAGATCTACACTCCCTTAGCCAATCAGGACGCAGAACACAATGCGCGTTGATACACTATAAAAAAATTGGGATAAAAAAAAAATCTGCGAAACAGCGAGGCCGCGAAAAGTGAACCGCGATATAGCGAGGGACCACTGTATTGTGAATATACAATTTTCTAAACAATAAAAGGTTATGTGTGAGCAGTTAATACTTCATACAAGTGTAATAACCCCTCTTTAATGTTTATGTAACACAGCAAATCACATTTAACTTCTTTTTTTGGCATGGATGTTATTGTGATTGCTGATTGCATCAATGTAAGAAACACGGTGTTTGATGCTACAGTGCAGGTGAATTCTGTTAAAAACAAAAAATAAAATCAACATTGGCAACAGGATGAAATAAGGTTCTTATCTTGTTGCTGTGTGTTTATCAGTGCAAGAAGGAGCGCTACTGCAGATCCTTCATCCCCACCGCCATCAGACTGTATAACAGTATATATAGTCCAAATGTGCAATTTTTCTACATTCTCTTATTTACCTTATTTATCTTGTCTGTATGCATTTTTTTTGTTCTAATTTTCTTTTGCACTAAACTGCCTGGAGCTAATGTGGGAAATGAATCTTTCCTGTATGAGATCAATAAAGTCTTATCTTATCTTATCTTATCTTGATGACTGATCACTGACATTTCATGATGCGAATGTACACAAAAAACTCTGATGAGTAATTTAAAGTTTGCATTTTTAACCTATAGTTAAAAAAAATCTTGTGTGAATAGGACTTTAGGTGTAAGTGCACAATGGTAAATATTATGAACCATTAAGTTTAAGTAAGTCACAGTTTAAAACCAAACATCCTGTCATTTGAATGGAGAACAGTCCTCAAATCTTGCCTCTAAATAGGAAGTTGAAAACCATGAATAAATTATTTAATTACTTAATTTACTTCAGATGACTTAAATATTATTTTCTGTCTTAAAGGGCACATATTACGTTATTTTCTGATCTATGTTACTATGTTCTTTCTTGGTCACAAACATACCTGGAGTGGTGTTTTGTTTCATTCACACAAACAAAAGTTCTTCTCTCAAACGGAAAACACTGTTCCACATAGTGATGTCATGCAGTAATACAGGAAGTGCTCCACTGTGTTTTTAAACTCCATACACCTTCACTAGAAGCATGTGGATCATTTCAGCCCTGGAATTTTCAATCTCTACTGAACTAAAGATAAAAGCTGTTAAACTGAAAACTAACACTGGGTCAAACAGAGCATTTTGAGCTTTGGAGATGTAGACCATGTAAAGTTTAAACTATAATAGAAAGTCCCCCTATCCCCCCTTCCTAACCCCTCACATCTACAGCCGTACAGGTTGTGTCTGGTGCCTGCAGACATCTTCAGGTTTAAGTGGATCACAGTAAAGACCTGGATTAGCCCCAGGTCACAGTTGCAGCCCCCACACCTTCGTACACTATTACAGATTATTCACCTCTAACTCCAGGACCACAGTAAACATCACAGGAAAACGAGAAAGAGTGGAGGTGTATCTGGAAGGAAGAATTATATATTTATTTATTTTTTAAATGAATGAATGAATGAGTTTCTAGTGGAGGGTCTGTCAAATGCTTTTTGTCATGAAAATGTTATTACTAGAGCTGTCAGTTTAACGTGTTGATTAGATTAATTAATTACACTGCAAATTAATGGGTTATAAAAATGTACGTAATTAATTATGAGTGACAATTCAATGCGCACGCATTATAAATTTGATGTGCGGCGGGCAAATCGCTGCCAGGGCCTTTGAATGGCAAGTTTATTTATAAAAAAGAAGAAGACGGACGATCAACAAGAACACGGTGATTTGTAGCTTTTGTAAAAAATAATTTACTGATCACCGAAGCAGCTCAGGCCTGACAGATCATTTGAATGATAAACACGTCCGGACAAGTTCCATCATTACCGGTGATAGTGTGAGTGTGAGCGCACTTCAACAAACCACGCTTGCAGAATTTTGGAAACGATTGAGCAAAGCGACCGCAGAAAAACAAAGTGGGTTCGCTTGCTTGCTCACTCACAACCTCTCTCTATCTCTCTATCTCTCTCTCGCTCTCTCTCACTCTTAAAGGGATATGCCACCCCCAAGTCAAACTTGGGCATCTCCCCACAGTCCAGAGACTAAAATAAGTGATGGAAAGCGTTTTCCTGGTGACCCAGCCATTGTCCGAGTCTGTCAGCACTGACCGCCGCGCGCAGCTGCAGCTCCTCCGCGTTAGACTGGAGGCAACGGCGCCAGAGAAAGAGTTCGGCCAAAAGGAATTCATTTGCTCGATGCTTTTCCCAATTACTTTCTGTGTAGTGCGCATTCATATCGAGTGCAAATAAATGTGCAAATCAACACGGAGAGCTTGACTTGGTCATTTTGGGTGGGAACTATTTTTCAGTGCGGAAAAACAGAGCCGAAGCACACACCACGCTGCGTAACAGGGGAACTCCCAATGTGGTGCGTAACAGGGATTCCCCTGTCAGCGTGGTGTGTGCTTCGGCTGTGTTTTTCCGCACTGAAAAATAGTTCCCACCCCAAAATGACCAAGTCAAGCTCTCCGTGTTGATTTGCACATTTATTTGCACTCGATATGAATGCGCACTACACAGAAAGCCTCCAGCCTCTAGTCTAACGCGGAGTAGCTGTAGCTGCGCGGGGCGGTCAGTGCTGACAGACTTGGACAATGACTGGGTCACCAGGAAAACGCTTTCCACCACTTATTTTAGTCTCTGGACTGTGGGGAGATGCCCAAGTTTGACCTGGGGGTGGCATATCCCTTTAAAATGTGATTAATTAGATTAATTAATTACAAATCCTGTAATTAATTAGATTAATTTTTTTAATTGCCTGACAGCACTAGTTATTACTGTGTCTGGAATGTTTCACAGTATAGCATTAAACCTTTCTATCATCATGGAGACCAAACCAGACCAAGTTACAGGTCAGATCTGTGGAGAGGCGACCCTGCAACAGTCAGAATGCCTGTTTTTCTAGGTATTTCTGAGTTACAAAACCACCTGCAATTGAATAAATGTAAGGTAGAGCTGTTTAATGTCATACTGTGGAACATTCCGGGCAGAGCAATGACATATCCATAGAAACAAGCAAGTGATGGACCCCTAACCAAAATGTTATCTAGTGTACCTTTTAATCGTGTCCTCAAAAACATATCTGGAGTTGTGTTTTGTTTTATTAAGGCTTCTATGAGTAATCCAGCGTTAAGTTTACTTTGTCAACACTTTAGGTGCACTCGTTGTAAATGAAGAGAAATTTCACAGAAGAGGTGATGATGAAATATTATAAATTCAAAAGCTGGTGTTGTTTTAAGAGCATTTATGGTGCAAAATATAGACAATATGTAAGATTTTGATTTAAATTCCATAACATTGACCTATCAGATATGAGCTAGACTAGTACTGATAATAATTATAATGCTGATTTATTCTTAATTACAAAAACATTGGACATGATGTCATATTTAATCATGTTGTAATTTCGTGTTTTGTTTTTCAAGATGATCCAAAAGCAGAAGAGCCTCACATGATTCTCTCATTTGGATTGCCAGGTTCAGTGCTGGAATCCAGTTGGTTTAAATCTAAAATGGTCACGACCTAAACCCCAGCCTCTGCAGCCATTATAAATCAGTGCTAGTGCGGCCTCTGCAGCTCAGAGAGGGAATTCTGGAGGTTGTGAGCTTTCACATGAGGCCTGTCCATATACTGAGAAAAACTCTATATACAGTGCCGTGAAAAAGTATTTGCCCCCTTCCTGATTTCTGTGTTTTTTGCATATTTATCACTCAAAACATTGTCAGATCATCAAACCAATTTTAATATCACACAGAAACAACCCAAGGAAAGACAAAATTCAGTTTTTGAATGATGATTCCATTTATTAGTGCACAAAAAAAATCTAAACCTATCTGGCCCTATGTGAAAAAGTAATTGCCCCCTTAATCTAATAGCCAGTTGAGCCTCCTTTGACAGCAATAACTGTAACCAAACGTTTGCGATAATTGGTGATGAGTCTTTCACACCGCTGGGGAGGGATTTTGGCCCGCTCTTCTATGCAGAATTGTTTCAATTCTGCCATATTGGAGGGTTTTCTTGTATGAACTGCCCGTTTAAGGTCACACCACAGCATCTCAATCGGATTTAAATCCGGACTTTGACTTGGCCACTCCAAAACCTTAATTTTGTTTTCTTTGAGCCATTCAGAGGTGGACTTGCTGGTGTGTTTTGGATCATTGTCCTGTTGCATGATCCAAGAGCGCTTGAGTTTGAGGGCACGAACTGATGGCCGGACATTCTCCTTCAGGATCTTCTGGTAAACAGCAGAATTCATTTTTCCGTCAATCACAGCAAGTTGTCCTGGTCCTGAGGCAGCAAAGCAGGCCCAGACCATCACACTGCCACCACCATGCTTTACTGTGGGCACCATGTTCTTTTTATCAAATGCTGTGCCATTTTTACGCCAGATGAAACGGGCTGCAGACCTTCCAAAAAGTTCAATTTTAGACTCATCGGTCCACAAAATGTTTCTCCAAAAGTCTTGAGGGTCATCAAGGTGCTTTTTGGCAAAGGTGAGACGAGCCTTTGTGTTCTTTTGTGAAAGCAGTGGTTTTCTCCTGGGAACTCTTCCATGGATGCCATTTTTGGCCAGTGTTTTTCTAATGGTGGAGTCATGAACACTGACCTTAACTGAGGCCAACGAGGCCTGTAGTTCTTTCGATGTGCGTCTAGGTTCTTTTGTGACTTCCTGAATGAGCCGTCGTCGCACTCTTGGAGTAATCTTAGTTGGTCGACCACTCCTGGGAAGGGTTGCAACTGTTCCCAGTTTCCTCCATTTTTGAATAATGGCTCTGACAGTGGTTCGCTGGAGCCCCAGAGCTTTGGGAATGGCTTTGTAACCTTTTCCTGAATTATAGACTTCTATCACTTTTTTTCTCATTTGTTCTTGAATTTCTTTGGATCGTGGCATGATGTGTTTGTTCTTGAGATGTTGTAGCCAACTTCACTTTGTTTGACAGGAACTATTTAAGTGATTTCTTGATTCAACACAGGTGGTGACAATCAGGTGTGGGTGTGGCATGTAGAACTGAACTAAGTTTTCTCAAAACTGTGGTTAGTCACAGTTAGTTTGTGATTTAACAAGGGGGGGCAATTACTTTTTCACATAGGGCCAGATAGGTTTAGATTTTTTTTGTGCACTAATAAATGGAATCATCATTCAAAAACTGAATTTTGTCTTTCCTTGGGTTGTTTCTGTGTGATATTAAAATTGGTTTGATGATCTGACAATGTTTTGAGTGATAAATATGCAAAAAACACAGAAATCAGGAAGGGGGCAAATACTTTTTCACGGCACTGTAAGACACTGGCAACCCAGGTTTGGTTGATTGTGATACCTTTTTTTTTTTAAACAGTAAGAGCACAGGCTACATACTCTTAAATAAGACACATTTTTCAACTACTTTGTTAAAAAAAAACAAAAAAACAAAACAAAAAAAACAGCTTATATGAAACTTCCTGTTAACATATGCCAAACTGTCTCTTCATATTATCTCACCTTAGCAAGCAGCAGATTTTAATTTATGCGGTTTTATTATTGAAAAAATGGCTCCAGGACTTTTTATAAACTTGCATGTATGCCCCAGAGACTATATTTATTTAATTTTTTATATAAAGACAAGTTAATATAGGGAAGTGGGTGGGTACAGGAGAAAATTGAAAGTACTCAAACCACTAATGCAGAACAATACAGTTACTCAAACATGCCCGAAATACAATATAGTTTTGACTGATCCCTTCTCAATAGTTATAATAAGGCTAAAAACTTACAATTTCATTTACAATAACATATTAGCAAGTCTTTACTGGGCTCCCATATCTTTTTTTTTTTTTTTTTTTTTTTTTTTTTTGCTGCGAAGTTGAATCTGCAGTTCTAAATCTCACCACCTGATGCCGGAAAAAACCTAAATGTGTGTTAAAACCTGTTGACCTAGAGCTCCCCTGGGGGCCAGTGCAGTAACCACACCCTTAATCCCACGCACATGGATGAGTGGTATTAGGAGAGAGGCTGAGTCTGCGCTACTGAACAGAAGAACTGCAGAGTGGAGCGGCTTTTTTGTTTTCTACGTGACTGTATACAACTGGAATGTGTCAGTATGTGCACAGAATACACATCAGGGTTTAGATCACAATGGACTAAAACTGAGTGGAGTTTAAACTATGACCAGACCAGGTTCAGAGACGACTCGTGTACAGACTGAAAGATATCTGGTTTACTTAAAGGGCCTATATTACGAAAAATTAACTCGTGTGAGCTTTAAGTCATGTAATAATGTTGTTACCTCCTCAAAAACATACCTGGAGTTGTGTTTTGCTTCATTATTGGACTGTGTGCATCTCCACAGATATTCTCGAAAGTTGTTTGAGTTGTTTTTCACTAAATAAATAAGTTGAAAAAAAATAATAATAATAAAAATAAAAAACATATAATAATAATAATAATAATAATAATAATAATAATAATAATAATAATAATAATAATAATAATAATAATGTCTATTTAGTCTAGTTTTATAATGACCGAAGATAGCAGATACAAGCGGCCGAAATGAGTTTTCTCCGCAGAGTGGCTGGGCGCTCCCTTAGAGATAGGGTGAGGATCTCAGTCACACGGGAGGAGCTCGGAGTAGATCCACTGCTCCTCCTCCAGAGAGGAGCCAGTTGAGGTGGCTCGGGCATCTGTTCCTCCTGGACGCCTCCCTCGGGAGGTGTTCAGGGCACGTCCCACCGGGAGGAGGCCCCTGGGAAGACCCAGGACACGCTGGAGGGACTATGTCTCTCAGCTGGCCTGGGAACCCCTTGGGGTCCCTCCGAAGGAGCTGGAGGAAGTGTCTGGGGTGAAGGAAGTCTGGGAGTCCCTGCTTAGACTGTTGCCCCCGCGACCCGGCTCCGGATAAGCGGAAGAAAACGGATGGATGCCTATTTATTTATTTATTTATTTATTTCAGTTAATCTACTTAAAATATCTTCTTTCACTTAACATAAAATATTTTGAGATTATTAAAATATTAGATTAGACAAATTACAAATTAACCCCTCCATCACCACCATCTCCACCAGAAAAGTTACATAGTATACCTTTAATGTCACATTTTTTTTAATGTATTTATTTATTTATTCAGTTATTGTCAAATTCATTATGCCTTTTCAGTCTTTTTCCTCCATTGTGAGTTGTATTATTTGGATTTAAGAGTATTTTTTAAGTACTATTGACTACTCTACAAACCATACCAAAACCACTCAAATGAACTCAAATTTATGAACACATTTTTGCACTTCCTCTTCTTTGTACACCTGCTTCACTGACAGAGCGCACAGAACTAGGGACAGAAAACCTGATGCTTTTGTTCAGTTTGAAGCGGCAAAAGTTCCTACTATAGAGCCGACTCTTTGAAGTAGTCTGAGCGTGCTCATTGGAGTGGTCCAGTGTCCAGCCCACAGAGGAGCAGAAGAAAACCACAGCAAAACGCAGGAATTTACAAATGAAAAGAGCAGCTTTTTCTCCTAATGCGATTAAATTTTTCCATCTCACTGCTTCCCCGGCAGAGCTGAAGGAGGCAAGGAGGCAAGACTGGGACTGTACAGAGGAGAGGAGGGAGAGTGGGGGATAAAGAGGGGGGAGAGAGGGGTTAGAGAGGGCATAGAGAGGAGAGAGAGAAGAAGAGGGGGTAAAGAGAAGAGAGAGACTGAGAGGGGGTAGAGAGAAGGAAAAAAGAGAGAGAAAGAGAGAAGGGGTAGAGAGAAGGAGGGGGGTAAGGTGGAAAGAGAGGGAGAGAGAGAAGAGGGAGGAAATGACAAGAGAAAGAGAGGGCAGAGAGAGGTTGAGAGAGAGAAAGAGAGAGCGATTGAGAGGGGTAGAGAGAAGAAGAGAGAGAAGGGGGTAAGGAGAAAAGAGAGAGAGAAGAGGGAGGAAAGGACAAGAGAAAGAGAGGGTAGAGAGAGTTTCACAGAAAGAGAGAGATTGAGAGGGGGTAGAGAAAGGAGGGGGTAAGGAGGAAAGAGAGAGAGAAAGAAGAGGGAGGGTAGAAAGAGGTTGAGAGAGAGAAAGAGAGAGATTGAGAGGGGTAGAAAGAAGGAGAGAGAGGGGGGTAAAGAGGAAAGAGAGAGAGAAAGGGGAGGGAAGGAAAAGAGAGAGAGAGGGTAGAAGGAGGTTGAGAGAAAGAGACTTGCACTTCCTCCGAATACCTTTTTATAATTTTATTTTTATTTTACCATAACACACTATACGCAATTATACAATGCATAAATACAAGCAATTCTTGTCACTGTCCCAAGTCTATTCTCCCCGCACCTGTTTTTTTGGAGAAGCCTAACGGACACTGGTGTAAAACCCCCCAAACAGATTAGCTTACCTTTGTCTGTTGAGGAGCGATGCCCAGCTCCGCTCTGCCTCTTTTCCTCCTGTAGTTCGTGACGCCAAAATTCTGTAGTGGGTTTTCCAAAAAGTTCACTGAGGCCGAGTTACTCAAGTAAATGATATTTATTCAAAAATAGTGCACGCAAATACAAATTACAAAATCTTATAGTATATTGAGCCTATATGAGAATTGTTGGAAGAATAGACGCATTGAGACATGGACAAGGTCTGACCTTCCTGGACCCAGGATGAAGAAAAATCAGCCCCGAACTACTGCTCAGAAAGTCTACTTATACTGCAGCTTGAGACAGCCCCATCGCATACCCAAATTTGGAATGGCTTCTGGCTCCTCGCCTTTGGTTTCATAACTTGTTACTTAGTTATCAAAACATCTCTCAAACAGACCAGGTCAACTTGACATTGTAACTATTTTAAAGTGCCCTGTTTCCCGTAATTGTTATTGTTCTGGCCAGGTTCAGAAGAAGTCAGATCTCAGACTTCCTGTCTCCATAGGGATTACATAACACATCTGGTGTACAAAGAATTCCACAACAAAAGAAAGAGAGGGAGAGAGATTGAGAGGGGGTAGAGAGACGGGGAGAGAGGGGGTAAGGAAAAAAGAGAGAGAAAGAGAGAGGGGGTAGAGAGAAGGAGGGGGTAAGGAGGAAAGAGAGAGAGAGAAGAGGGAGGAAAGGACAAGAGAAAGAGAGGGTAGAGAGAGGTTGAGAGAGAAAGAGAGAGAGATTGAGAAGGGTAGAGAGAAGGAGAGAGAGAAGGGGGTAAGGAGAAAAGAGAGAGAGAAGAGGGAGGAAAGGACAAGAGAAAGAGAGGGTAGAGAGAGTTTGACAGAAAGAGAGATTTTGAGAGGGGGTAGAGAGAAGGGGGGCTAAGGAGGAAAGAGAGAGAGAGAGAAAGAAGAGGGAGGGTAGAAAGAGGTTGAGAGAGAGAAAGAGAGAGAGATTGAGAGGCGTAGAAAGAAGGAGAGGGAGAGGGGGTAAAGAGGAAAGAGAGAGAGAAAGGGGAGGGAAGGAAAAGAAAGAGAGAGGGTAGAGGGAGGTTGAGAGAAAGAAAGAGAGAGAGAGATTGAGAGGGGGTAGAGAGACGGGGAGAGAGGGGGTAAGGAAAAAAGAGAGAGAAAGAGAGAGGGGGTAGAGAGAAGGAGGGGGTAAGGAGGAAAGAGAGAGAGAGAGAAAAGAGGGAGGAAAGGACAAGAGAAAGGGGAGGGTAGAGAGAGGTTGAGAGAGAGAAAGAGAGAGATTGAGAGGGGTAGAGAGAAGGAGAGAGAGAAGGGGGTAAGGAGAAAAGAGAGAGAGAAGAGGGAGGAAAGGACAAGAGAAAGAGAGGGTAGAGAGAGGTTAAGAGAAAGAAAGAGAGAGAGATTGAGAGGGGTAGAGAGAAGGAGAGAGAGAAGGGGGTAAGGAGAAAAGAGAGAGAGAAGAGGGAGGAAAGGACAAGGACAAGACACGCTTTATTCATCCCCGTAGGGAAATTATTTCTCTGCATTTGACCCATCCTTCAGGAGCAGTGGGCAGCTCATCTTTCAGGCGCCCAGGGACCCATCTCCATGATCTTATTGCTCGGCTTGGCCCAGACCTAAGCTGGAGGATTTTACCTGGAGCATGTTTTGGGTTGATGGGGGAAACCAGAGTACCCGGAGGAAACCCATCCAGACACGGGGAGAACATGCAAACTCCACACAGAAAGGCCCAGGTGATTCGGGGATCGAACCCAGACCATGCATGCAAACTCCACACAGAACACGCACAGAAAGGCCTGGGCGACCCCGACCCTGAACCCGGAACCTTCTTGCTGTGAAGCATGAGTAGAGAGAGGTTGAGAGAGAGAAAGAGAGAGAGAAAGATTGAGAGGGGGTAGAGAGAAGGAAAAGAAAGAGCTTTAAGCAATGTTATAATGTTAAATGAATGAACACTGAGGAGCATTTCCTGTATTACTACATGACATCAAGCGGGGGAACAGGGTGTTTTCCTTCGAGAACTTTATTTTTGGGTTTGTGTGTTAAACATGTGTGAATGAAACAAAGCACAACTCCAGGTGTGTTTGTAATGAGGAAACAACATTAAAACAGATTAGAAAATAGCGTAATATGGGCCCTTTAAGGAGAAGAGAGATAGGGGTGTAGAGAAAAGCAGAGAGAGGAGAGGCAAGGATGAGAGGATAAATGATAAAGGGGAGAGAGGGGCAAAGAGAGAGAGAAAGGTGGAGAGAGAAAATGAGAAGAAAAATGGAAGAGAAAGAGACAGGAATTTGATGAAAGGCTTCGTCACCGAACTTCCTCTGAGCTCTGTCATGCACCTGAAGGATTGTAAAGATGATGATTTTAAATAAAACGCTCAGTCTCCCTTTAGGGAAATAAAGACGTCTGGACTTTTACCTTTTTATCTTTTTTATGTCATCATTATTTTACTCAAAACTATTTTTGATTCAGGGGCAGCAGTAGCTCAGTTGGCATATGCCTCGTGATCCAGGGGTTGGTGGTTCGAATCCCGCTCTTGACGGGTTGACCGCATGTGATCCCATCTCCCACAGATGAGCGCTGCCGTTGTGTCCTTGGGCAAGACACTTAACCCCACCTCGCCCCCAGTGTCTGTGGACACTGGTAGCCCCCATGGCAGAAGATACATCAAGGCCCGTTGTGACATGAGCCGTCCTCCTGTGGACCCACCACCCGCGGAAGGATTCATGGGGGCTGGTGCATTGTGTTCTGGGCAGCAGAACACTGCTTTGACTGCTGCCCCCGCGACCCAGAAAATGGAAAAGTGGAAGAAAATGAATGTATTTTTGATTCATTCATGCATGTTTGAATAATCCCAATCTCAAACCTCACCGCAAGAAGGTTCTGGGCTCAATTCTAGGATGGCACAGGGCCTGTTTGTGTGTGTTTTTCTTCGTCCCCATGAAAAAAAACAAAAAAACAAAAAAATCTTAATCGCCTAAAACTGTCCTGGTTAAAGGTCCTAGTTTACACAAAATTGACTCTTGTGAGCTTTAAGATATGTTAGAATTAGTTAGTTATAGTTAGTTAAAGTTAAAAGGAGTTAAAGAGGCTATTTTTGTCAAGAAAGAGAATCCTTCCTTGAACAGAAATGGAATCATTTGTCTCCCATCTATAACTCTATCCTCAAACCTAAATACAAAAACTGAATACAAACTAAATACAAAACAAACAAAGAAAACAATAGGGCAGCAGGTCAGGTCCAGAGGTGTGAAAACACCCATTATGGTCCTGAATGGTTCTGCTAACAAGACCCCACACTCCCACTGCATATTTAATAGGCTCACCTAACTAACAGAAACTGTAAACAAATAGGTGTGATAGTTTCAAAGTAATTTCATTGTAGTTAGTGCCCCCTTCAGGCAGATATAGGCAGTGTCCACCAGTGTCTGACCAGAACTGAAGAAGCAGCTTGGATGAGCTGCGAAACGTATTCAACCAAATAAACATTTGTCCAGTTGACAAATTGAATTTCTCCTTTTGCCATATGTTACAATATAATTAGTTACCTCATAAAAAGCCTGGAATGTTATAGTATGGCATTATCTATTTTCAGGCAAACATGCACATGACACCTCCAGCCATGTTAAGCCATGTGCCATGTTAAAATGTTGTTACCGCTTCAAAAACATACCCAGTTGTGTTCTGTTTCATTCACATGTTTGAATAATCTTTTATTATTAGTCTGTCTACATCTCCAAAGTTCAAAATGCTCTGTTCCACCTTGTGATGTCATGAAGTGGTTTTCAAGTTAACAGCTACAGCTCCTTTTACTTTAGTTCAGCAGAGATTGCCAATCCCAGGGTTGAAGTGATCCATTTTAGTGAAGGTGTATGGAGTTTAAAACCACAGTGGAGTACTTCCTGTATTACCACATGTGTTTTCTGTTTTAGGGAAAAACATTATTAACAACATTATAAAATAGATCAGAAAATAACGTAATATGAGTCCTTTAATGCTCAGCACGATTTGAACTTTACGACGAAGCCTGCACTAAATTTTCATGTTTCTTCTCCACGGTTCTCTCCAACTTCACGACCTCTCACCAGTCCTCACCCTTTGTGTCAAACCTCCATTAACTCCTTTCTTTCTTTCCTTCTCTTTCTCTCTCAGTCCTTCCTTTTGTCCTTTTGTCCCGACCTTGACTCCTTGACGACACGCGCCTCTCCTTTCCCCCCGCGCGCGACCCCTGACCTCCGACCCCCATGACGCATCCATCACGGCCTTCAAAGACCATCAGTCAAACCCTCCTGAATGGACCACCTCTCTCCCAGCTCTCTCAGAAGCTTTTATAACCGAAATCTACTGTCTCCCGATGGGCCTCAACTGTGAATGAGTCTCGAATACATCATTGAATAATTTTAGACGCCGAACCACCGCCATTGTCTCTCCCGAAGGTTATGGGTGACAGATATTGTGCACCTTTTGTGATCGATGCCGGGGTGCTTTCAAAAATCTGGTGAAGTTTTTTGGTGGAGAGGCGCCAGAGGAAAAGCGCGGGGTCCCTTTACTGTCCCAGCGTCACTGAGGGGGTAACAGTAAATGATTTTGTTTGGCACTTCTAGGCCACCATCCATCACCTCAGCGGACAGGCGCGTTGAAGAAGAGGAGGAGGAAGAGAAAGAGTGAGGGAGGTAAAAAAGGAGTGAAGACGGGGTGATTAACTTCTGACCTGTTTGACCTAAACTTAACATGAGGTACAGTGTCCACTAAAGAAGGCTACACGAAAGACACACACATTCCATTTCAGCGTCTGTTGAATTCCAACACAAACACAAAGCTGAGCTACTTCAGTTCTTGCATCAGGAGTGGAATAAAGTCACCCAAGAACAATGTGAAAGACTTGTGGAGAGCATGCCAAGACGCATGAAAGCTGTGATTAAAAATAAGGGATATTGCACCAAATATTGATTTCTGAACTCATAATGTAAACATTAGTATTATGTTGTTTTAAAGGTCCCATAGCATGAAATTTTCACTTTCTGAGGTTTTTGAACGTTAATGTGAGCTCCCCTACCCTGTTTAGGGCCCCCCCATGGCTAAAAGTTGCGAAATGTGTAAACTGAGCATTTGCGATCCTTTTCCGCGTTTGAAAAAAAGACAGCCCAAACGGGCGATTCTGAACAAGGGAACTTTCTGACGTCACACTCGGGGAAAGGTTTCCACCCCCCGTCTGGATGTCCACCCCATCTCTGGAAATCACGCCCAGAGAATTTGGACCGCAAACGAGCTACGAAATGTGAGATGTTTTTTTTTTGTTTTTTTTTTGCCTGGAGAGACGTGAGAGTCTCTCCAGGCTCAGATGTCCTTTATCCGAGCCTCTGAACTGAAATTTTATTTTCTGTGGAAATTTGGTTTTTTTTCATAGGAAGATATTAGACGCATCCCAAGCGCTTAAAACACGGAAGTGGGGACAGCGCACTCCGCAATGCTAATCCAGGAAACAGTGGCATATTTGGCCACACCCCCATCCGCTGCACTGGCCTGTCTCTGTCCTCCTCATTTGCATTCAAGCAACAGCGCCCAGAATAAAGCGATTCAGAGACATATTTCTGAATGGGGCTGTCTTCATGAGGCTCTCTCATGCACTGAGGCTTGATTTTGGAGAAGGATTCATATACAGTATTAGGGAACCACTAAGGCGCCATATAAAAGCATCAAGAAGTAGTGGGATTTTCAAAAAGAGTTTGATCTTGTTTCTTTGCATTGTTTGAGGTCTGAAAACATGTATCTTTTTTGTTATTTTGACCCATGTCATATGACCCATATGACACATACCTATAAGTAGTAAAATCAGAACCTATAAGTAGTAAAATCAGAAAAACTGATAATTTTGCAGTGGTCTCTTATTTTTTCCCAGAGCTGTATATATATTTAAACACACACACACACACACACACACACACACTTTTTACTGTTCAGAAATTACATTCAATCAAACAGTACATACTAACAGTTTTTCCCATTGATTACATTGTACTTTGCCATGAAATATCCAAAAGTTAAATTCACAAATTTTAAACATGATCATTTCTATTAGTGACAAGACCCAAGATCTCACCGTGTTACATCAGAAATTAGAATTTTAACAATATGAATTTTATCTGCCCCATCTGTATTAAATAGTATTGGCCTACAGAATGTTGTGATGTTATCTGAAACCCAGCAATAAATGCATAAATGAAAAAAAAAAAAAAAATAGGGCAGGGCAATTAACTCAAAGATCATCAATGATATGATCGGGATTTCTGAATTGAGAATTTTACAGCCAGTTATAATGTTTCCTCATAACGAACATAGTTAGAGTTGTGTCTTGTTTTGTCATGTTTAACACACAAATCCTGTGTTTTTAAACTCCATACACCTTCACTAGGATCATTTGGATGATTCAGACCTGGAACGTCCAATCTCTACTGAACAAAATGTAAAATGTAAATAATATAGTTTTTATTTCAAGATACAATATAGAGACATTAAAGGTGCATTATGTGTCAGAACAGAAATAGATTACATAATAAATTAGATAGATTTACAGAAAATTTATAGAAATAAATTAAATGCAATAACATCGGTCCTCGTGCCGTTCGTTCTTTTGCATTTCAAATAACAGCGAAAAACAATAAAATGGATAAACAATCAATCATTTCATTATTCCATTTTAGTGTGAAACCAAAATTTCCTTTATTTCCAATATTCAAATCAAAGTTTAATACAAAAAAACCAGTCCAAATACCTATTTCAGTGTTTTTTTGTTTGTTTGTTTTTAACTCCGTCTGCCCCTATTATCCCCCCACCCCCACCCCTCTAGATATAATATTTAGGGTTATTCAGTCTGCTTGAAGCCCCAGTGTGTAGGATTCGTGGCGCATAGGTGGATGGTGCTATTGCACTTTCTGTTTTAGCTACGGCAGACCTCGAGGGTCACCCGGGCCGGTCCCGTTTTTTTTTTTTTCTCATGAAAACACACATTCCCGATCATGTACCATGACACTGTACACATCAAATGAAACCTTACAGTCTCCTCTTTTTGACTATGCAATTCATTGCCCTGCAAAACAATCACTCCCTGAGCACATGGGGCTTTTATACGGAAAAGCACAAAACGAGGTTAGCTTACCTTAGAATGCTTTGCACAGGTCAAACTCTGTATTTCACCATAAACTTGCTCTCAATTTGTCCGTAAGGATCCAGCGAATAAAATCCAGTAAAACAATTTAGTCCAAAACACGTGTTAGATCCGTTACGTCTGATTCGGCAGCATGCTTGTGTTGTTTACCCAAAACCACGAGCCTTGCCGAAGGCGAAGGCGGAGCCCAAATGTCCTTCTGCGGCTCTCGTATTCAAAATGGCTGCCTCTGCATGGGGAAGATCCCCTTTTATGTGACTATATCTAAGTCCAAAAGAATACTTTGATTTCATGATGGAAGTGAAAAGGCTTGGAAAACAATGTATTTTTGAATGGGTATCTTCAATTTCAGTAATTAACGGATAAAAATCTTACACACTGTCCCTTTAAAGGGATATGCCACCCCCAGGTCAAATTTGGGCATCTCCCCACAGTCCAGAGGCTAAAATAAGTGGTGGAAAGCGTTTTCCTGCTCACCCAGCCATTGTCCGAGTCTGTCACCACTGACCGCCGCGGTATCTGGTGCTCCTCCGCCTTAGACTGGAGTCTAACGTCGCCAGAGAAAGATTTCGGCCAAAAGGAATTAATTTGCTCGATGCGTTTCCCAATTACTTTGTGTGTAGTGCGCATTCATATCGAGTGCAAATAAATGTGCAAATCAACACGGAGAGCTTGCCTTGGTCATTTTGGGTGGGAACTATTTTCCAGTGCGTAAGAATACAGCCGTATCACGCAGCACGCTGCCAGGGGAATCCCTGTTACGCACCGGGAAGGTAGTTCCCCTGTTGCACAACGTGGTGCGTGATTCGGCTGTATTCTTACGCACTGGAAAATAGTTCCCACCCAAAATGTCCAGGGCAAGCTCTCCGTGTTGATTTGCACATTTATTTGCACTCGATATGAATGCGCACTACACACAAAGTAATTGGGAAACGCATTGAGCAAATTCATTTCTTTTGGCCGAAATCTTTCTCTGGCTACGTTAGACTCCAGTCTAAGGCGGAGGAGCACCAGATACCGCGGCGGTCAGTGGCGACAATGGACAATGGCTGGGTGAGCAGGAAAACGCGTTCCACCACTTATTTTAGTTTCTGGACTGTGGGGAGATGCCCAAATTTGACCTGGGGGTGGCATATCCCTTTAAAGAAGGGCTCCCAAATCTCATTGAATAGTTGTAGTTTTCCGTTAATCTTACGTATAAGGCACTTGTGGGAGGCAGTCTCAGACACAGTTAAAAGCCATTCTGTGTATGTTGGGATCTCGGGTGTCTTCCAGTATTATAACTTGGTTTTTTTGAAGTGAATCTGTATGGCGTCCCCTTCTGCATCAACACTGACTTATCGCTGACAGTGTCCTCTGAGCCGAGTTCTGCCCCAGTTCTGGCGCTGACGAAAGTAGGTCCGGTAAGTTAAAAAGTCAAAAGTCTAAATCGCTTGGTGCTATTTTCTCTCAAGTTGTATCACTGCGCGCCTATTATTATTATTAGCCTGTTCACTTGTAAGTGGCGATGTTTACAATTGAACAGGCTAATAATAATAATAGGCGCACAGTGATATGACTCGAGAGAAAATAGCAGCAAGCGATTTAGACTGCTGACTAATCTCTAATGTCTAATGTCTGCAACTGCAACATATTTTCTGTTGTATGCTATATCTTTATGTCTGGGACTGCACTGTGCTAAATCCGGCATATTTACGTCGGTTTGTGTGATCTTATACAAATTGTACGTTCATTAATATGCATTGTCCCTTCGAAATAAACGACTAAAAGTAAAAAAAAAAAAAAAGACTTTCGTGTGTAACTGTTTTCTGACGCAAATATATCACTTTTTGGACAAATATTGTTTTGAGAAGAAAAACAAGCTTCACTAACTGTCCCCGCTAACTTGCCGGACCTACTTTCGTTAATTCCAGAACCGGGGAAGAAACTCGGCTCAGAGGACACTGTCAGCGGTAAGTCAGTGTTAAAGGAGAATTAACATTTTTTACAATCTGAGCCTGATTTCGGTAATAAAACAAGTTGTTTTACTCACCCATAGCACTTTGGTGTCATATGGAGCACTTCCAGAGATGTTTTAGATTTGCAATCTCCGTAATTTGAGTTCTCGGGGCACATGTTTGCGGTCTCCAAATAACACAAACTTTAGCACTTTTCAGATCATAGAAGCTTGATGTCTTAGTCTACGCTTTCGTTTGAGTCAAAAGTGGCCTGTAATCTGAGATTTAGCCATAGTTTCGAGTAGATGAGGACGCCAGTGCGCATGTGCGGAGTGTGCTCTCAGCTCCCGGGATCCAAACATGTAACGCAAAGCTGTAAATTATGGATAAATCTCGGATTACAGGCCACTTTTGACTCAAACGAAAGTGTAGACTAAGACATTGAGCTTCTATGGTTTGAAAAGTGCTAAAGTTTGTGTTATTTGGAGACCGCTCGGGGCATATATTATATGCCCCGTAACTGTAACTCGTATATATATCTGTAACTCGCGTTACAGATATAAACATCTCCGGAAGTGCTCCATATGACACCAAAGTGCTATGGGTGAGTAAAACAACTTGTTTTATTACCGAAATAAGGCTCAGATTGTAAAAAATGTTAATTCTCCTTTAATGCACGACACTGCTGAAGGGGATGCCATACAGATTCACATAAAAAAAACTAACTATCCCTTTAAGTATCACTCTCTTTGCTGTAGTTAGGGCTACTTTTACCCATGTTACCTTGTTATAACCTTGCTGTTATAAGAAAGCTGTTTACTTGAAAACTACCGCTTCATGACATCACAAGGTGAACAGAGCCTACAGGTGACTCAAACATGCGTGAATGAAACAAAACACACCTCCAGGTTTGTTCTTGAAGAAGTAACAACATTTTAACATGGCACATGGCTTAAACATGGCTGGAGTTGTGCTTGTTTACCTGAAAATAGATAACTTTAATGCCATACTATGCAACATCCAGGCAACAAAAAGACTTTTCAAGCAGGTGATGGAGTTCTATGGAAATACTGAATAAGAACATGACGTTAGCGTGATAAGTAGAAGATTGTCGACACCTTAGAAGGAAACAGACCAACAGAAATCATCACACAGAACAATATTGGAAGGCTAGATTGTTTTTTAAAGATTCCACCCATCCCCGGATTACACTTTCTTCACACTCGCTCCATTCAAAGTGACATTGACGAAGTTGTGAATTGCATCGAGAAACTAGGGAGAATTCTGATGTTTGAATTAAAATGCATTGCAGACTGGAGGCAGATGCTTGGGAAAGTAAATACGGAAAACAGAAAAAAAGACAAAAAAAGACAAGAGGGAGAGGGCCGGAGAGGAGCTGACACACGGAGGAGTGGAGAGGAAATAGAAAAAGACGAGCGCATAGTGAAGGATGGAGGGGCTGAGACAGTTTGATGTGGTTATAATCTCAATTTCAAGGCAAAACTCTACCACATAGAAGTCAACAATAGCTGTCTGAAAAGTTGTTGGATATACTGTGGTGCTTAGGCTGTAGTATTATGATGCTAACTGCAAGCACTGGTCTGTCTGAGGCTTGTTGGACTTTAAAACTACTAGCCAAGAGCATTGACCAGAGGAGATTGTAACATACAGAGACGGAGGACCAAATTTGGCCAAATGGTGACGTCTATCAGAGGATCACAGTCACGGAACACATCACCTGCTCATGTCAGGAACTGTGGGTCCTTCTCAACCTTCAAGAACACTCTGAAACATTGGTTGAAAAACAATCAAACATGCTCTCACAGGTAGATTTTCTTCTTCTTGGGGCCTCTTAAACTCAGAGAATGGTCTATTGTGGTGAACTTGTGTCATGTCTATGTGCACTTCTGTCTCTTCTGTGAGTTCCTCTAAATGTTCTTCTGTTCTGACCTGCCTTAGGACAACGGATTTAATGTAGCTATTGTGCTAATTCCGGCATATTTACATTGATGCTGTTTGTTGTCATGTTGATTAATATGCATTGTCCTAATTGAAATAAATACATAAATAAAATAAATATAGTAATCTGAGCTTCATTTTAACACCGTCTGACCAGAAAGAATTGAACTACATTAGGTGAACAGATTAAATCCATGTTTGTTGTTTTTTTTTCTTGAGCTTTCAGACGATCTTAAAACTTATTTGGCAGTGTTTGCAAATGTGTGCATTGTGTCTACATGGTAACTGCTGGAAATTCAGCCAATACAGACTGTGACGTAGGTTGACTCTGAGCGAGTTGGGGGTTCAGTGAGTACAGTTAAAAATACAGACAAACTTACAGACTTACTTTTTTGTTTTTCAATAGTTACAAAGAGTGCAGGTGCAAAAAGTGCAATGTCCCAGGCATATAGAGGCAGGCAGCAGTTTTCTCTCCAGCAGCAGAACACAGAATGAACACAGAATTTTATCCGGTCTGTCTGATTGGATTAAAATACAAGAGCTAAAACAGGGATGGTATAAATTAAGATTAGCTTAAAATATTGACCTAGCACTCCATAAAACAAACACAAAACCAAATAACCATTAAAACCCCAACAATAAAAATATAAAAACATAAAAACCCAACCCAACTATATACATAAAAACCATATACCAAGTAAATGTTAAAACCCATAAACCAATAAAAAACCTTGACTTGGTCTGGAACCTTAAAAGGGGGAGCTTGTTTCTGGCTGGACTGTTTTAGGACTTGGACAGAAGAAGAAGAGGGAAAACAAGGTAACATAGACCAGTTTCAAAGCTACGTCATCACTGAATGCGCTCGCAGTGCTGACTCAAAACAAAGCCACTGCTGCCATAAAACCCCCAGCGAAGATATAGAAGAGAAGAGAAGAACTCAACGTGAAATAAAGAGAAACAGATGGAATAAATGATAGTTCATATCATTCAACTGACATACACACAAGTGAACACCTGCTGCTTGTTTAGGGTAATTTGCCCAGGTGTTCAATGGTGTTTAATCATGCTGATTAACTAGCAAGCACAGGACACCGCAAAGCTCACAGACATATTAACCGGGTAACCCCTACGACAGACACATGTAAACAAACACGAATAACTTTTCGCATGACCATCATAAATGGCATTTGACATGACTGAGATCACATCTGTGACTCGTGAATTAAGTCGTAGTATGTTACTTACCCCGCAACGCAAGTGCAGTTGGCGGTCAGAACGTAGTTATCGCGCTTCTTGATGATAGCCCAAGCATTGTACATGGTCGTCTTGTGGCCTTGTCATTGACTGGGGAGAACATCAGATGCCAACACGCAAAACTCCCCATCGATATCGTGGTATTTTACCTTCTATACATGGCCACACACGGCAAACTGGTAGGCATCCATGGATTTGTATGCGCGCACTCTTGTATACACGCTGGGCTTCTCCACTAAATAACAGTGGATATCTTTCCACTGTAAATCTGTCCACTTTCTGCAGTCGTACTGCCACTCCGTGATCGCATACGGATCTGGTAGTCGAACCCCGTTGCTCAACGTGAGCTTTTGAATGTAGCTTTCCCTATCGTTCAGATACTCCGCTATGGTCCGCCATGGTTGATTCTGAGTCAACAGTGCGCGCACATGCCGGTGACGTCACGTCTGTTTACTAACAGTAAAGGGGTCTATAAGGTAAATTGGATCTTGTAAGAAGCTGCTTTGTGTGTTTGTTTTTTTTGATAGAAATTTTGACATTTAGATAAAAATAAACATTCTACAAAAAAAAAAAAAAAAGCAAATTTCTGAAAAAAAAAAAAGCTTATTTACAAACTGGATTGCACTTTGTAACCAAACATCAGTCACCATTCCAGTGACTATGCAGAATTCAAACTTTCAAACAAGGTAGCAACAGTACCAGTAACAGTAATAGTTCAAACACGTTTAACTGTCAATTGGACGAAGTCATTGAGGAGCTACAGTTTCTCTTAGAGGCCATGGAGAAGGAGATGGAGGAGCAGGAGCGAGAGAAGGAGCAGAAAGACCTCCTGGAGAGAGCGAACATGTGGAAACTGTGAGTTATTACAAAACTCAAGTTTGAGAACCAGAAACAGAAGCATGAGGACCTTCTGCTGGAGCACCAGGAAAGAGAAGAGGCCTAGAGACAGAAATGTGAGAAACAGCAAAAAAAAAGTCTGGCCTTTTGGAGAAAGATAATATGTGGAAACTGGTGTTGGAGAATCAGCAACAGGATTGAAAAATATGTACAGATGCAGCAGGCCATGGAGGGTCTTCTGTTGAAGTTTCTGGAGAGAGAACAGACCTAGGGACAAAGATTTGAGATCCAGCAACAGTGATTTGATGAAGTCATTAACATGAGAGATCAAGTCCTTGAGGAATTACATCAGCTGTTGGTGGAGGAGAGGGGACTGCTGCTGGAGAATGCAAACCTCTGGAGTAAGACGTTTGAGTCTTTCAACAGAGCTGGGCCAGTATTTTTTCACATCTCCAGAACAGAGAAGAGGCCTGGAGACAGCAGTTTCAAAACCAACAAATGGAAAGCGATAAAACCACTTGTGCCAAAGATCAGATCCACAAAGAGTTGCGGCAGGAGTGGGAGAAGAAATGAGAAGGTCTTCTGGAGAAACATTTGAGAAACAGCGAAAGGAGTCTGAAAGAGTTTATCAGGAGTGGAGAGCCAGGAAGGACCAACTGCACGAGAAGAATCTGCCCCATATTTCTGTAGGTATTGATGAACAAGAGACCAGTTCATCAGATCCCGATGATGCCAAAACAACAGAGGCTGGTAACATACAGATGCTGCCCCATAGTGACCAGGAGGAATCAACAGTTGTGAAACCAGCAGAGAAGGACTTTGATCAGGTTCAGGAGGATGAAGTCAGCTCAATAGATCCTAAAGACACAAGAGTAGAGATAAGAGTTGAAATAGTTATAGTACCACCAGATAACACAGAGGAGATCCAGACCAATGAGGAGCCATCTAAACCAGAGGAGGTCCGTATCACCAATGATTCTAGAGTCACCCGCCGCAGGAGAAGGAGGAGGAGGAGGAGGTGGAGGAAGAGGAAATGTTAGGTTGGACGCACACCTATGTAAAATAAACAAATACTGTATATGCATCATACTGGGTGCACATTGAGTTATTTCATTGTTATGTTCAATTTAATTCTTCTCTTGAGCATCCTAGAGCCTAAAAAATTATCCCAAATCACTTTCAAACTAGATTTAAACTTTAAAAAATGCCACATTCAGGAGATGTGAGAAGTGTCTTGCCAATTGACACAATGGCTCAAATCACCTTAACTTGATAGGCCAGCGCTTTGAAAACCACCTTTGCTCAAAAAGATAAAAGGCCTCAATTCGTTATTTTCTGATTCATGTTATAATGTTGCTTCCTCGTTACAAACATACCCAGAGTTGTGTTTTGTTTCGTTTGCATGCTTAACACACAAATTTTGAATGTTTTTTCTTCTCTCTAACAGAAAACTCTCTGTTCCACTTTGTGATGTCATGTGGTAATACAGAAATATTGTGTTTTTAAAGTCCATACACCTTCACTAGAATAACTGATTTTGATGCCTGGAATTGCTCATATCTATTGAACTAAATAATATATAAAAATAGCTGTTTAAACTTGAAAACTTCCACTTCATGACATCACAAGGTGGAACAGAGCATTTTGAGCTTTGGAGATGTGACAGATTAAAAAAAAGAGATTACTCGATCATATGTGAATGAAGTAGAGGACACCGTCATCTACTTGCTGCAGCGGGCGCTCACCCACCTTGAGACTGTGAGGGTCATGTTCTTTGACTTCTCCAGCGCCTTCAACACCATCAGGCCGGCGCTGCTGCGGGGGAAGCTGGAGGACATGGGAGTTAATGAACATCTCGCTGCCTGGACCATCGACTACCTCACTGACCGTCCACAGTACGCTGCGCGGCTGTGAGTCAGAGGTGGTAGTCTGCAGCACTGGCGTCCCCTCACCTCAACTGTCCTCTCACCCTTCCTCTTCACCATCTACACCTCGGACTTCACATACAACACGGACAGCTGCCATCTCCAGAAGTTCTCCGATGACTCGGCCATTGTGGGCTGTGTGTCAGAGGGGAACGAGCTGGAGTACCGCTCGGTCATCAGTGACTTTGTGGACTGGTGTGGGCGCAACCACCTGAGCCTGAACACCAGTAAGACAAAGGAGCTGGTGATCGACTTCAGAAGGAGACCACTACCTCACTCACCGGTGAACATCCAGGGGCAGGACATAGAGACTGTGGACAGTTTCAAGTACCTGGGTGTTCACCTCAACAATAAACTGGACTGGTCCCACAACACTGACGCCCTGTACAAGAAGGGCCAAAGTCGCCTCCACCTCCTGAGGAGACTGAGGTCCTTTGGAGTGTGCAGGCCTCTGCTCAAGATTTTTTATGACTCTGTGGTGGCCTCTGCTCTCCTCTACGCTGTCGTCTGCTGGGCCCAGAGCAGCACAGAACGGGACAGGAAGAGACTTAATAAGCTGATCAGGAGGGCCAGCTCTGTCCTGGGCTGTCCTCTGGACTCTGTAGAGGAGGTGGCTGAGAGGAGGGTGCTGGCCAAACTTACATCCATCATGGACGACACCTCTCACCCTCTGCACCGGACTGTAGAGGAGCTGAGCAGCTCCTTCAGCAGCCGACTGAGGCACCCCCAGTGCAAGAAGGAGCGCTACCGCAGATCCTTCATCCCCACCGCCATCAGACTGTATAACTCCATTATATAGTCTAAACGTGCAATATTTTCTATACTCTCTTTTTACTTATTTTTATTATTATTATTACTATTTGCCTGCATGCACTTTCTGTTCAAACTTTCTTTTGCACTAAACTGCCTGGAGCTAATGTGACAAGTGAATTTCTCCTGTGTGAGATCAATAAAGTCTTATCTTATCTTATCTTATCTGAAACAAAACACAGCCCCGGGTACCTTTACAGGAGTCAATTTTGAGTAATATAAGACTTTTAAAAATAGAACATGAACACACTCAAAACGTTGTGACCCTTCATTGAGCATTTCTAATCACTGACATGCTAAACTTGCTTCATTCTGTTGCCATTTTCTCAATACTCACCAAATTTCTTTATAATTGCCTGAGCACTCCATCCCTTGATGAAATTGTGGCTCCAAATTATCACTTTTATTTTTCGCCTGCTTCAACTAAATGAGTTTTAGTCCCAAATCGCCCAGAACAAAGCAATTTGCATACGTCCACTGGAGACGTTATAACGACAGATTCGCTCACTGAATTGTTAATGGTGTCTTGTTTTATAGCTGATTTTTATAGCAATTGACAACAAATTATAATTAGGGCTTCTCTTACTTGAAAATAGTGGGGATTATTGGATAAATTACAAAAATAATTACAAAAACACAATCAAATGCAGTTTTATTTTGATTTTTATTCAGCAAATTATATTTAATCTCTTATAGGTTAATGTAGTTTACACTAGATATCCTGTCATGAAAATCCTTCGGCATTTAAATGGAATAGATGTAAAGCGTACACTTAAAGATATGAGCTTTGTAACTATTCTGGCAAGGGTTTTGGTACCTGCTTGTCTCCATGTTGATATTACCGCTTTGCTTGGAATGTTCTTTAGTATTATATTAATATAACGTGCATTTAGTCAATTATTTTTTACCTGTAACTTGGCGCGGTGGTGCCATTTGCTTGTTTCCATGGAAACAGATAAGTTCCAGGCATTAACAGGTATAATAATATATATAATACTCTCTACAGCAGATGCACAGAAAGAAGAAAAGAAAAAATTGTCACAGTGAGGGACAAGAGGACACTGGACAAACTGGACAGAGGAGCTCATTCTCCAACAGGCTCCTACAGCTCCGCTCAAACAGTGAGAGATACAGGACGACATTCATGCTATAATACTCCCTACAACGGTATAACAACTCACCCTTATGTAACAAATAAGCCTGTGTTTCTGTCAATCCTCATTTCATCTTTGCACTGTTTTCTTACAACCTGTTCTATTTTTATATTACAATATTTGTTCTTTATTTGTCTTACTGTACACACATGTATATACAACTCTGGAAAAAAATAAGAGACCACTGCATTTTTTTCTGAAATCAGCATCTCTACATGTATTACAGCCATTCCATTCCAGCGTCTGTTGAATTCCAACACAAACACAAAGCTGAGCTACTTGTTACGTGTTTTGTTACTTGTTTTATTACTGATTTTACCTCTTGTACAGCGTCTTTGAGTGTCTTGAAAAGCGCTTTATAAATAAAATGTATTATTATTATTATTATTACTTCAGTTCTTGCACCAGGAGTGGAATAAAGTCACCCAAGAACAATGTGAAAGACTTGTGGAGAACATGCCAAGAAATGCCACATGAAAGCTGGGATTAAAAATAAGGCTTATTGCACCAAATATTTGATTTCTGAACTCTTCTTAAGTGTAAACATTAGTATTATGTTGTTTTAAAATGAATTTCATCTTGTTTCTTTGCATTGTTTGAGGTCTGAAAACATGTATTTTTTTGTTGTTGTTGTTATTTTGACCATTTGTCGTTTTCTGCAAATAAATGCTCTAAACGATAATATTTTTATTTGGAATTTGGGGGAAATGTTGTCAGTAGTTTATAGACTCAAATAAAAATGTTCCTTTTGCCCAAATACGTAGTAAAATCAGAAAAACTGATAATTTTGCAGTGGTCTCTTTTTTTCCAGAGCTGTAATTTATGTCTTATTTAACACCAGGCTTTTGCTATTTTTATAGCTACTTACTTAGAAGTTTTTTCTTATAATGTGTGTGAGCTACTGCATCCAAATAATTTCCCTTGTGGATCAATAAAGTCTGTCTAAGTCTAAATCTATCTATGTTGAAAATTACAAAAAGTATAGTTCAATTTCAGAGAGTTCCACATTTGGCAAATATTAATTTCTGTGTACATTTAAGACATTTTTGAAATATGTTTTTTAGGTAACGGCTAAGGCATTCCCTAGTGTGACGTCACGATTTCCAACCAGGAAGTAAAATTTGAAACCTGAAAAAATTGCCAAACCGGTAAAAAGTCTATACTGTTTTTAGTAGAATCTTAAATATAATGATCTTAGGTGTGTTTTAGTAAAATTAACAGTCCAACCTGCCATGGGCACTTTAAAGGTTCATGTCTCTGGGTGCTGGGACTTGTAATGATGAAAAATAACCTTCTCCAGCATCATATCTCTCACTTCAACTCTCAGAATACTAAAATGTATTCTACAACAGAAACTATGCCCTTGAACAAAGCCCTGAATATTAACAACATTGATTTTACCTGCTCCTCCATCTCTGTTAAAGGGGCTGTAGCTACTTGATTTTAAAAGTGTGAAAGAACAAAAACAATCATTTTCAAGCTGTTATCAACGGTCTAAATTCATTCTTCGCTTTCTTTAACCATTCCCAGTTCTTCATGAGTCTCAAAGCAGAGGCTAAAGTAGAGTTTTGGCATCACATGTAGCAACAACTAGCAAGCAAACAGCGCACAAGGGCTAGATATTTGACAATATCTGTAGTGAGACAAAACTACCTTATTCATACATTTTTAAAAAAGCAAGCAAAGGACTTGTACAGCTCTGGAAAAAATAAGAGACCACCGCAAAATTATCAGTTTTTCTGATTTTACTACTTATAGGTATGTGTTTGGGCAAAAGGAATATTTTTGTTTGAGTCTATAAACTACTGACAACATTTCCCCCAAATTCCAAATAAAAATATTATTGTTTAGAGCAGAGGTCTTCAACAGGGGGGGGGTCGCGACCCTACTGCAGGGGGGGGTCGCGAAATCTTTTGATTTCACTTTAAAATAATATAATTTAATATTTTATAGTGTAAAATACAGTATTAACCTGTGTATTATTTCCTTGTATTGGATGTACCATAACAGAGTAGCAATGTTTATACATGACACTAAGCTCAATTTAAAATAAAACACAATTCTATGCCGTATATATAGTAGGGGGTCCCTGGCCCAGTTCGCCATCTGTTTGGGGGTCCCTGGCCTGAAAAACGTTGAAGACCCCTGGTTTAGAGCATTTATTTGCAGAAAATGACAAATGGTCAAAATAACAAAAAAGATACATGTTTTCAGACCTCAAACAATGCAAAGAAACAAGATCAAATTCATTTTAAAACAACATAATACTAATGTTTACACTTAAGAAGAGTTCAGAAATCAATATTTGGTGCAATAAGCCTTATTTTTAATCACAGCTTTCATCCGTCTTGGCATGCTCTCCACAAGTCTTTCACATTGTTCTTGGGTGACTTTATTCCACTCCTGGTGCAAGAACTGAAGTAGCTCAGCTTTGTGTTTGTGTTGGAATTCAACAGACGCTGGAATGGAAAGAAGCTGTATTACGCTATTTTCTGATCTATGTCATAATGTTGTTTCCTTGTCAAAAACACACCTGGAGTGGAGTTTCACTCACACATGTTTAACACACAAATCCTGAATATTTAGAAAGTGCTCCATTGTGTTTTAAAGTCCATATACCTTCACTACAATCATTCGGATGATTTCAAGCCTGGAATTGACTATCTCAATCGACTTCACTCCACCACTTCATTTACTTAAGGTTACTCAAACATGTGTGAATGAAATGAAACACAACTCCAGGTGTGTTTTTGAGTCAATTTTGCGTAATATAGGAGCTTTAAATAGCTGGAAAACTAGATCCCGTTCACAGTATGAGTTTAAGAATACTGACCTATCTGGAGAAGGACAAAACTATTTTATTCATATATAAAAAAAAAATACATAAATAAAATTAATCAGGTACCAATCTAGAATAGAATGCTGTGATGTAATCTTAAACCAAAATTACAAACACGACTACAATATTTCCACATATTGACTGTACAGTAGCAGTTTTTTCACGGTTTCTCTAACGTTTTTTTTTTCTTGGTTCTCTTCACCTCTCTGACCCTGTGTTCTGTCAACCTCTCAAAGAAGAAGAGAGGCGTCAGAAGAGTGGGGAGCGCAAACACACTGTACATTCCTCCTGGAGCAGCCGTGACCCGGGCATAATGGCTCCTCCTACTCGTAACCACAGTAACGGGGGAAGCGGGGTAACCATGGAGACGACCCTTCCGCGCCCTCATAAAGTCCCACAGAGAACGCACACACTTACAGTTCAGAAGGTGTTGCAGGTAAATACAATCTACAATTAAAATATATATAATTTAAAATATTATTCAAATAAATTCTGAATCCAATTGTGAGAATTTTGTACATGAGTTGTAAGTAACATTACTCTTATTTGTGGACAAATGTTAGTTTTTTTTCCATTACAGTTAAGCTAACAACATCTGGCATGCTAACAGTGCACTGCCTGATTAACGAATAATAAAATGCTCTCTAATTAGATACAGACAACATGCAACTGATTTATTTTGACCTCAAGAGCTATCTGTGTTAACCTTGCACAGTAAGATGGATTCTCACGATATTTGTAAGTTCACAAACTCTTCGACAGGGCCTGACAGGAGAGAGCGACCAATCACGTGGCAGCACTTACGTTTGTGCAGGAGCGCAAGCAAACAAAAACAAACATGGCGACGCCAACAGACGTACGGTACTTCAGACTATTTTATACAATACAATCAATACAGTGTTTGTGAAAAATTTTCAGAAGGTAAACACTTTGTGCATTTGTACACAGGGAAGATGTCTGTGCTTTTTTCTCAGCTGGATGTAACTACAGTTTGATTTTTCAGGTTGTTCCACAGTTGTGACCCTTCAAGCAATCAGATTCAATAGTCGTCATGAGTCGAGAGCCGTTCTAGATTGATAATGTGTAGAACTCACTTCAGTGTGACACACATATCAATCTGGCAAGAGTCATGTTGTATCTGTTCTGGGCCAAAACATATTTTGCTCAGATACAGTAAGTATTGATCTCGTCAGATCAGAAGCTGAGCCGGGCTGGGCCTGGTTTGTACTCGGCTCAGAGACCACTAGGTGCCACAGTGAGGCACCAGTGGTAAAAACTGACTTGTGTCCTTAGGCAAGACAGTATTATGAATGTGATGTGTATGTGAGTGTTGGTGGTGGTCGGAGGGGCTGATGGCGCAGATTGGCAGCCTCGCACTGATAGCAGTGTGCCCCAGGGCAGTTGTGGCTACAATAGTAACTTACCATTTTGGGGTATGGAATGAAGAATGCACCACATTGAAAAGAGACTTTGAGCGTCTGGAAAAGCACTACATAAGACAAATTTATTTTTTTGTTGAAGTAATGTAGAGTTTGATAAAAGGAGAAATTCAATTTGTCAACTGGACAAAGTTTGTTTGGTCGAAAAAGTTTCGCCGCTCATCCTAGAGGCTTCGTCAGCTCCAAACAGCCACTTCACAAGAGGATGCACCAACACAGGCGGGCGTGCCAGAGTGGACCGTCATCTGCCGTACATCTTCACCTAGAAGCCACGGGCCATTCTTTTGAGGACAGTGAGGTTCAGATCTTGGCCAGGGAAAAGAATTGGGTTGAGAGGGGAGTTAAAGAGGCTATTTTTGTCAAAAAAGAGAATCCGTCTTTAAACAGAAATGGGGGAGTTAGACACAACTTGTCTCCCATTTATAATTCGATTCTCAAACCAAGTCAAAAACAGACAAAGAAACATTAGGGCAGACGAGCCAGGGCAGAGGGCTGGAGAGGGTCGTTAGGCATGAATAGGGAGGCGAAACTAGTCGCCAGAGAAATTTGAAAAACAAAGAGACAGATTAGTGGAGATAGTTTCAGAGCTATTTCAGTGTAGCGAGCTCCTCCCTGCAGCTAGATATAAACAGGGTCTAACCAGCACTAGAACCAGTGCTGACGAAGCCTCTCGGATGAGCGGCGAAACGTCTTCGACCAAACAAACTTTGTCCAGTGGACAAATTGAATTTCTCCTTTTATCATGGATTCTACCTGGACGACTGAGGGACTCTTCACGCATCTAATGTAGAGTTTATTCAATCTTTTTTAAGTTTGAAAAATGAAATTACCACTGTAGATATCTCCATACAAAGCCAGAGCTCCTCTTCTTCCTATATCCTTAAATGAGAGGTCCTATAAAACCCAATGAAAATACTTAGAGAAATGGAAGTAGATGTATGAAGTATTGTGCAAAATTTTAATATATTTCTACTTTTGGAGCAGACTCTGAGATGTGAAGAGTCTCTGAGTTTGGTGAATGCGATTTGAAAGAGCCGCCCTCATCCATCTCCAGAGCAGCTGTCTCCACCAGTTTAGCTTAATATAAGTCAGAGAGCAGAGGAGGCAGAGGGTTCAGTCAGTCTCACAGAACAGGTCCAAAAGGCAGGAGAGTTATTCAGACAAAACTTTCAGTGGTCACAATCATCAAATCACAAAGGCGGTATTTATCTGTTTAGGTGAGAGAATGGCAAATATTCTCTTTTTGTGCTAGTTTTGACCTATTCAAACACATTTAGTGGTTCAATGCAAAATAAATACGTACATCTCAAATTTGTCTAAAAACTTTCTCAAGTTACCATGATTTTTTTCAGGGCTGCATCTGCTGGAGCACTGAAGAAAGATATTAAATATCCTTCTTCTTTGTATCAGGTCAAGGTTGCACACTAGACGGTTCTGGGAGTTTCACACCAATATAATGAGATTTAGCAACAATTGTTTATCTCAAACTCACACTGAACCATTGCTGTCTTTCAGAAAGTTTAAAAGAAAATTAACGTTTTTTTACAATCTGAGCCTTCTTTCGGCAATAAAACAAGTAGTTTTACTCACCCATAGCAGTCTGGTGTCAATTGGAGCAGTATCGCAGAACTTATGTTGAGCCGTTCTGTTCTACCAATGATCCCGTATCCGTTAGCGTGAGTGCTCGGGGCACTGATTTGCGGTGTCCAAATAACACAAACTTTAGCACTTTTCAAATCACAGAAGATCGCTGTGTCAGGGTAGACCTTTAGTAGATTCCAAAATGGCCTGAAACCAGATATCGCAACAGAAAAGTAAAGTTCAGAGCGGTGTTAGCTTCTTTCGGACTAGCGGTGTTTACAAAACAGCTGAGTTCACGCATGCGCACTGTCCTCTCTGATGACGTCATCAGAGAAATGAAACTATAGCTGGATATCGGGTTTCAGGGCGTTTTGGAATCCACTTAAAGTGTACCCTGACACAGCGATCTTCTGTGATTTGAAAAGTGCTAAAGTTTGTGTTATTTGGACACCGCAAAGTAATGCCCCGAGCATATGATACGAGCACCATGTTAACGGATACGGGATCATTGGTAGAACAGAACGGCTACAACATAAGTTCTGCGATACTGCTCCAATTGACAGTAAACTGCTATGGGTGAGTAAAACTACTTGTTTTATTGCCGAAAGAAGGCTCAGATTGTAAAAAAAAAACGTTAATTTTCCTTTAAGAGCCATCACAAGGCAAACAGGTCCACGCCGCATGGGCTGCTCTGATTGGCTGTTGTAGAGTTGAGCACAAGTGACTGTCGTAAACATCCAACATGCTGGAAGTTTACGATTTGTCATTTTTAAGCTATGACCAGACAAATAGTGATTGCTCTGACCCATAGACTGTATATATAAATGGACACTAGCTGCTGCATTCCAAATAGAAAGTGTTCATGGGGCACTTCCAGCTCCACTGACTCTGGCACCAATTGACTTTACATTGAAAATAATGTCACCCCTCTCTCTGTAACTGCTGCTGTGAGCTGTGAGTTATTTTGGTCTTAAAATTTTCATATTAACCAGCTCTACATGATCCTGGTGTTTTTATTTTGCTATTTTGTATGTAAATACATTCCTAATATGGACCTGGCTCCAAACTAACTCCTATAACTCCTATCCTCAATGAGCTTCATTTGACTCTGCTTTAAAAAACAGCAGTCAACTGGACAGTGAATGTGAATGGACTGAAGTACAGTTTTGTGGTTCACAACATGAGGGGCCGAGAAGAAAGTTAGCTCTGAAAGGTGAGATTGACAAAATATGCAGGATTACCTTAAGAAAACAGAACTCCAAGTATGTTTTTGGTGGAGTTTCTCTCATTTGGTTTGATTTAAAATGCCTACAGTATATTTCTTAACCCAGAGTCAGCACAAGTGAACAGGACTTGGGAGGAACACTTGAAACTCTTGGTACGTGGCATTCAGAGTGCGTCAGGAATTTGAATATTTCTAATTAAACCTTCTAACTCGGCGAAAGGTCATCACCATTAATCTCTGTGTGGGCCCAAAATATAACTCAAGACTGATGTATGGAAGCTGTTAATGACAAGAAGTCTATAAGGTCTCCAAGAAGAGGTGAAACTAATGGTGGAGCTGTTTTTAAACAGTTATTGTGTGTTTATTTTATCTCTTAACTTTTTTTTTTTTTTTTTTTTTGAAAGGTTTAAATTGAGCCTGGTTAAAAAATGAACTGACCTTTCTGATTGTGCCATGCAAAGCAATAAATAACAATGTGGATAAAAATTGCTGTCTCACAGAAATATTTAGTTTTAGGTTTCTGATTTTGATCCTATACTTAGACTTGGGGCAAACTTTATTGATCAACTTTTTGATATTATGTGTACTAGTGGTAGATTATGACATAAGGGTAAAGTATTGTACATTTGTAGGGAGTATTATCTGTTACATAAGGGTGAGTTGTTGTACAGTTGTAGGGAGTATGTTTTACTACTACTCATGTTTTTTTAAAGCGTGTGTGTGTGTGTGTGTGTGTGTGTGTGTGTGTGTGTGTGTGTGTGTGTGTGTGTGTGTGTGTGTGTGTGTGTGTGTGTGAGACTGTCTGGATACAGTGGTACCTCACCTTACGAAAGACCCAACAAACGAAAATTCCAAGTTACAAAACGCCTTCACGGTAAATTTTGATCTCTAGATACGAAAGAAAATTCAAGTTACGAAACGCGAAATCTCAAAAATTCAAATAATGCGCGCTCAGCCACACACATTATACACTTTTCTCAGACTGGATTTAAACTTTCCTCACATTTGTCTCTGTTTAAACACTCAAACTTTCATAGATTTTTCAACAAAATGTATTAATAGTGAAGCGTGGGGGGAAGGGGGAGGGCGGAGAAGTGTGCGCGGGGACACATGTGTGATAGCGCAGCATGACCCGGCGCGGGGCACGAGCACGAGACCCGTGCTCAAACCGTGCCTCCTCTAACAAGATTAAACCAGGTCTGAACCAGGTCTAAACCAGGTCTAAACCAGGATTAAACCTCTTACCTGCGTTCGTTCACGCGCTCGGACTGCGTGTGGTCCCCTTCTCGCTGCTCGCCTCAGCTGTGACTCGTGAGAAACCAGGAAATAGACCCGCACGCGGCGCTTTAATCCATCTGGTCTAGTCCTGGTTTAGTCCAGGTTTAGTCCTGGTCCAGTCCAGGTATAGACCTTGTTTAGTCCACGTTTAGTCCTGGGTCTACAGTCTCTTAGCCAATCAGGACCCAGAACATAGTGTTACACTATAAAAAAAAAAGTTACACTATAAAAAAAAAAAAACTTGCAACGGGGCCTTGGAAGGAATCAGGCTTTTTCCATTGAAATAGCTACTCAACTTACGAAAAATTCACGTTACGAAACCACTTCTGGAACGAATTAATTTCGTAAGGTGAGGTACCACTGTATTTGGTTGTTTTGTTGGGCAGCTGTTGGGTAGAAGGAAATGTGGGATTGTTTTTAATCACTGCAAACCACTTTGTGTTACATACACCTAAACAGAGGTGGAGTGAGTTTGCTGATGGAAAACCTCTTCATCATCTCTCCTCAGAGCATCTGAGGCATCTGAGGAAGTCCAAGCACATACAGCTCTGGAAAAAAATAAGAGACCACTGCATAATGATCAGTTTTTCTGATTTTACTTCTTATAGGTATGTGTTTGGGCAAAAGGAACATTTTTGTTTGAGTCTATAAACTACTGACAACATTTCCCTCAAATTCCAAATAAAAATATTATCGTTTAGAGCATTTATTTGCAGAAAATGACAAAAAAAGATAAATTTTTTCAGACCTCAAACAATGCAAAGAAACAAGATCAAATTCATTTTAAAACAACATAATACTAATGTTTACACTTAAGAAGAGTTCACAAATCAATATTTGGTGCAATAAGCCTTATTTTTAATCACAGCTTTCATGCGTCTTGGCATGCTCTCCACAAGTCTTTCACATTGTTCTTGGGTGACTTTATTCCACTCCTGGTGCAAGAACTGAAGTAGCTCAGCTTTGTGTTTGTGTTGGAATTCAACAGACGCTGGAATGGAATGGCTGTAATACATGTAGAGACGCTGATTTCAGAAAAAAAAATTGCATTCATTCATTCATTCATTCATTTATCTTCTTCCGCTTTTTCCATTTTCTGGGTCGCGGGGGCAGCAGTCCAAGAAGTGTTCAGCTGCCCAGAACACAATGAACACTTATTTTTTTCCAGACCTGTATGTAGTTCCCTCTGCGTTTTAGCTGCTGCAACAATGGAATACATTTAAGATAAGATAAGATAAGATAATCCTTACAACGCAAGTTTCAGAAACAGTAGGAAAATATGAGCATGCATCAAAATTAAGATAAATAATAATAATAATAAGTATGTACAATCAACTAAAAAACACAACACTGTAAGGTTAAAAGGCACAGGAACGTTGAACAATAAATGTCTTTGATTCTGAGCAGTGAACAAACAGCAGTTAAAGTGACTCCAGTTCAGTAATATATAATATCACTACAATAAAGTGACTCAGATGATTGTGTACAGTGCAGTGATGGGCAGTGGTTGTTAAATAAATAAGGAGCAGGTAAAGTGACTTTAAATAATATTGCACATTGTAATTATTACTATGGAGTAATAATTTAAGTAACAGAACTTGTAAGACATCACAGTATTTGATTTATTGTTACTTTCCTAGTAACAAATAGATGCTGCATATGGGGAACATGTTTCAGTTTGTTCCTGGAAAATTAATTGCCATATGTATCAACTGTAAAGAGAAAAGTGTTTTGATGAGGGAACTTTTTGTAGCATGTTTTTGTTTTTTATATGAGAGAGCCTTAGTTCTATGTTAAATCTTATTACTGATTCAATTCAATCCAAACCTTGAAATCAATTTTAACTTTCACTGGGTTCAAATCTGTTTTATTCAAATCCGGATTTTGTAATTTCTCTAAAAAAAAGTATGTTTGAATCCTAAGTAAACTGTACAGAAGTGTGTAGACTCAAGTGTGTGTGCAGTAGTCTCTTATTTTTTTGCCAGAGCTGTAAGTCCTGGTCTCAGGTCTCTGCACTGGCTCCTGTGGCTCAGAGAATAGACTTTAAAGCGGCTCTGCTTGTGTACAAGTCTCTCCATGACCGAGCACCAAGGTACATCTGTGACATGTTAGTGCCACATGAACCATCGGCACTCTGAGGAGCTCAGGGGCCGACCTCCTGCTGGTGCTCAGATGTCAGGACTAAACACAGGGAGTTTCAGATTCATGCAGCTAAAACCTGGAATAGTCTTCCTGAACATGTGAGACAGGCCTTTACTTTGACTCCAGGTTCAAAAGAGTAACTGAAAGGTTTTTATTCCACACTCTTCTCTTTTATTTATTCTCTCTCTCTCTCTCTCTCTCTCTCTCTCTCTCTCTCTCTCTCTCTCTCTCTCTCTCTCTCTCTCTCTCTTTCTCTCTTTAATTATATGATGATTATTTATGTTTTGATTTGTTTGTATTGTGATTTTAATGTATTTCTGCCTTAATGTAAACCTGCCTTGCCTTGCCTTACATTTTTTTTGTATGAAAAGCAATTATATAAATACAGTTTGATGAATTAAGTGATATCTATGACATAAGGGTGAGTTGTTGTACAGTTGTAGGGAGTATTATCTGCTACATAAGGGTGAGGGAGAGAGGGAGTATGATATGATTATAGTCCTGTATCTCTCTTATTAAAATTATTACTGATTGAGACAGCACATAATGTATTTTTCAATATGGAGTTGTCTTTGTGGACTTTGTGTGGGTTAGGGAAAAGCAATGCATTCTGCCTATAGGTGCTTCTCATTGAGACCCTTTTCAAATGAAACACTTATTTCCGGGGTTGGGAGGGTTACTTTAGAAATGTAATCCGGTACAGTTACTAGTTACTCCTTAAAATATGTATTCAGTAACGTAATCCTGGTACTATAATATTAAAGTAATGTAACTTGATTACTTTCAGTTACTTTTGGATTACTTTAACACCAAATATCCTATAACAACAAGAAAACAAGAAAATTACAATACAATTAAAAGTTTTTAGGAGGACAAGTACAGTTCTATGTGCAGTTTTAACAACTGTTCTCACTATAAGCCAAGTCACTAGTAAACAAGGTCACTCACTAAATCAAACACCTAAACACCTATGACTTCAACAAAATTATATTTTCAGTTAAAGTTTTAATTTTACCGGGACAGTCATCTTGCCCGATCTCCGCAGCTGGACAGGATGTTCGTCCAGCTTGCGAGCTGGCCTACATCTAACGACAGCTTTGCTCGGAATTGTCTAAAGGGTCTTCATGGATCAGTTAACATGACTATGTTGCCTAGATAATGTTTAAATATTGTAATATCGTTCTACAAATGCACAAAGTGTACTTGTGACCGTACTTGTGCTTCTGAATTCCCCAGAAAAGAACACTTTACCTGGATATACTAAAAAATAGCCCAAAACACTCACAAACAGTTGCTTTATAAATAATATATTTATTAATATAAGCAATCTTAAGGCTGACACTTACACCTTAGTTAAGAAAAAACAAAAAACAAAAAGAAAAAGAGAGTTAGCCTATTCTTCAATGTTCAGTAAGCCCATTCTTCAAAATAATGTGTCTAATGGCTAATGAAAAAAAAAAATACAAATAATGCCTCAAGTCAACAGTCCTTTTTTCCTTCTTTTTCCTTTTCTTCAGTCTTCCTTGCCTTCCTCCTCTCCCTGGTCATTCTGCCTCCCACTTGTCACGCCCCGGGCGAAAACAGGGGTACTTTTTTTGCAATTCATCCGTGAAACTGCATTTGCGTTTCGGCATTTTCTGTGTCTTCGCAGTGCGCCTACCTGCCTGTCAGCCTGCGAGTGTGTGTGTGTGTCTGTGTGTGTGTGTGTGTGTCTGTGTGTGTGTGTGTGTGTGTGTGTCTGTGTGTGTGTGTGTGTGTGTGTGTGTGTGTGTGTCTGTGTGTGTGTGTGTGTGTCTGTGTGTGTGTGTGTGTGTCTGTGTGTGTGTGTGTGTGTGTGTGTCTGTGTGTGTGTGTGTCTGTGTGTGTGTGTGTGTGTGTCTGTGTGTGTGTCTGTGCGTGTGTGTGTGTGTGTGTGTGTCTGTGTGTGTGTCTGTGTGTGTGTGTGTGTGTGTCTGTGTGTGTGTGTGTGTGTATGTGTGTGTAGCGTGGCGCGCTTGTTTGTAAATGAATGAATACACGTTCCGGGGTTCGACTCGAACTCCGCCTCTCAGAGCGCGTTTCCAACGGAATCAAAAACCCGGACATTTGAAGGATTTTATAAACTCCGGCCGGACAGCCCGGACAGCCTCTGAAAAGAGGACATGTCCGGGCAAAAGAGGACGTATGGTCACCCTAACGTTAGCTAGCTTGCTAATAGTCGATAGCTAACTCGAAACTGGCTCCTACCAATGAATCAAGACAAAGAAATGACTCATATTCACACATAACATGACTGAAGCAGGACATTTAGGGCCTGTCAGTATCAAAGCGTTAATATTATCTTACCTGTAAATGTTTCTTGAGATTGGAAGTAGAATCCTTGGACATTGACAGGTGTTTAACTGCTGGAAGGCACAATTTGCACTGCACTGTGATGTTGTTCCCTTTGTCTTCTTTAAAAATAAAATTCTCCCTAAATTTCCACCCGTTTTAAATGCGTTTTTTGAAACCATGCCCGCTGCAAGTTTAGTCCGTAGTGCGCGACCTGCGTGAAGTTCAGTGCGCGCCGCTGCAAGTGTATTCCACAGCGCGCGGGTTTGTTTCACAGAGCGCGCGCGGCGCGAGTCTGTACGTTCTGTTTTCCCTACATATGACCTCCGGCTTTAAATGAAAAAATGAAATAATATAAAATGCTTTCAAATTGTAATCCTGCTAAGTAATCCCCATTTTCACTAAATGTACCTGTAATCTGAGTACGTCTTTTTCTTTGTAACTGTAGGGGAATACAGTTACCTTTTTTTTGTATCCTTTTACTTAACGCCGTTCCATGTAATCCGTTACTCCCCAAGCCTGCTTATTTCTTTATGTTAGAGAGAGATAATTATGAAACTATTAAACCACCATAGTGGACTTATGTAGCAGTGGCTGTCAAATTATTAATCGATAAAACATTTTAATAACATTTTCATACATAAGGACAAATGCTCAAAATGTATGTATGTGAGCAGTAATGAAAAATGTTTTGAATTAAATACTGTCTGACAAAAATACTTATCTTAGTCTCAGATTAACTTTGTCAGGTCCACTCTCCACAGATCTGACCTGTAACTTGGTCTGGTTTGGTTTCTATGAAGATAGAAAGGTTTAATGCCATACTGTGAAACATTCCAGATGAAGCAAAAACATCTCCATGGGGAAAAGCATTTAATAAACCCTCCACCATAAAAGTTACACAATGCACCTTTAAGGCAGTGGTAGAACGTAGCAAAGTAAAAAAATAGTAAAGCGCTGGACTTAAGTATACTTTTTAGGAATCTGTAGTTTTAAGTTGATACTTTTTTACTTCACTGCATTTGAGCAGGTATCTGTACTTTTTAAAAAAAACACTCTGTTCCACCTTGTGATGCCATGTAGTAAAATAGGAAGTGCTCCATTTTGTTTTTAAACTCCATTCACCTTCACTAGAAAAATGTGGATGATTTCAGTCCTGGAATTTCCACTGTCTACTGAACTAAAGGTAAAAGGTACCTGCTGACTTGAAAATTACCACTATATGACATCACAAGGTGGAACAGAGCATTTTGAGCTTTGGAGATGTAGGCAGGTTAATAATAAAGGATTAATCAAACATGTGTGAATGAAACAAAACACAACTCCAGGAATATTTTTGAGGAGGTAACAACATTATAACAATATAAAAGCTCACATGAGTAATTTTTGTGTAATACTGTATAGGATTTTAATATACAGCTCTGGAGACCACTGCATTTTTTTTTTAAATCAGCATCTCTGATTTCATTCCATTCCAGCATCTGTTGAATTCCAACACAAACACAAAGCTGAGCAAGAACAATGTGAAAGACTTGTGGAGAGCATGTCAAGACGCATGAAAGCTGTGATTAAAAATAAGGGTTATTGCACCAAATATTGATTTCTGAACTCTTAAGTGTAAACATTAGTATTATGTTGTTTTAAAATGAATTTGATCTTGAATCTTTGCATTGTTTGAGGTCTGAAAACATGTAACTTTTTTGTTATTTTCACCATTTGTCATTTTTTGCAAATAAATGCTCTAAACGATATTTTTTTAAATTTGGAATTTGGGGAAAATGTCAGTAGTTTATAGACTCAAACAAAAATGTTCCTTTTGCCCAAACACATACCTATAAGTAGTAAAATCAGAAAAACTGATAATTTTGCAGTGGTCTCTTATTTTTTTCCAGAGCTGTAGACTCTACCTAATGTATCTTAAAGTGATACTCCGGGATTTTTGACATAGGGTCCAATTTTCTAGTTAGCCAGCGTGTAGGATGTGTGTAGAGAAAGTTATTTTGCGATTTCATGCAGTCTTTGTAAAATCTGAGTTGGCTGTTGCTAAGCTAGCGAAAGTGAACGTCCTGCAGCTAGCCAGCCACTAAAATAGACATACCCAGTACAAAACAAACACCCAAACAAATCAGTTATTATGCCAGGGTATCGATGTACATATCTGTGTTGATAGAATGATTAAGGAAGTAAACCAAGCATGTATTCCTTTGATCATCATCAGCAATTCGTACTTCCTCATTGAAAGCTTGACAGCCGCGGATTGATATCACCCGCATGTCCCAATCCGACCGGCTCTAATAGTTTGTTTACTAGCAACCTCGCAACTGTAAAAGTGAGCACACGGAGCCTGTTCAAAGTATGGCAATGTTTGGCGAGCCCGATTATTTTGATGAGGAGGAAGAGCAGTTGCATTTTTCCAGTGAACCATACTTGTATGAGCCGGAGTATACGGACGAAGAATTGAAAGAGATGGATTTACAAAGAGCAAGAGAACAAGAGAGCGCGTCTGCAAATGCAGCCGCCGCCGAAGCTGCAGCAGAAAGCCGGGACAGAAGAACCGGGGATTGGTGGTGTCAGTGCCGAAATTGCGAAGTTATGGAGAACGAGGATGAATGTTTTTGCTGCAGGGAGTGGGACTTAGTTATCCCACAAATGCAAGAGCTGGAGCTAGATACTTCGTTTCGAAGTCTAGATGTGTCTGGTGGCCATAGCACTTCCAATGATGTCTGCATAACAGAGCACCAGGACTTCTTGCCCCATCTCAATCGTGGCGTACTGGAGACATTCTTCTGCGTCGAAAAGATAAATTGGAAGAAACGACCTAGACCTGCTGGACCTAATGGCCAGTTATCAATGCGGTAAGTGGTGTGCCAGAAAAAATGTTGAATGTAGGAGCGTTTGGCCAGTTGCAAAATCAGTGAGATGATTATACTCACATCTTCTAAGTTAGGCCTCCTGTTTCTGTTACTCACCAACGTGTGTAATGCATGCCTCCAGTCTCTACTCTTTGTAATAATGACAACTGCTGCTGATGAATTGACGAGGGAGAAGTAAAATTCCGCCGCTGCTTAGAAACTAGTCCCCCAATATGCGTCAATTAAGTCGTTTGAAGCAAGGTCCGTTTCGTTCAAAATCTTATTATATCAACACAGATATTTAAATCGATACCCTGGCATAATAACTGATTTGTTTGGGTGTTTGTTTTGTACTGGGTATGTCTATTTTAGTGGCTGGCTAGCTGCAGGACGTTCACTTTCGCTAGCTTAGCAACAGCCAACTCAGATTTTACAAAGACTGCATGAAATCGCAAAATAACTTTCTCTACACACATCCTACAGGCTGGCTAACTAGAAAATTGGACCCTATGTCAAAAATCCCGGAGTATCACTTTAAACTAAACTAGCCCAAACTCCTAAATGGTCACATCTTTATATAGCGCTTTTCCACCTTCAAGGCACCCAAAGCGCTTTACAACAAGGAACCAATCACCCATTCACACAACAGTGTACGCAGACACTGGGGGCGAGGAGGGTTAAGTGTCTAGCCCAAGGACACAACTGCAGCATTCATCTGTGGGAGCTGGAATCGTACCAACCTGTGGGTCAGTGGATCTGACCGCTCAACCACTGATGTTTCTTATGTCAAGCGTGGGATTTGAACCGCCAACCTTTGGATCAGTGGACGAACGCTCTACCAACTAAGCTACTGCCGCCCACAATACTACCCCCTATTCACCTGTTTCACAGTTTAATAAAATCCATTTCTTTGAGATGAGGTCTACATCGGGTGATTAGTCCCTAAATGTGAGGAGCAGTGGAACTGGAGCAGGTGTGAACCGCTGTGTATCTCTCAGACAGACCATTAGGACGTCTGGCCCCGCCCTCTCTCAGTCTTAACACACTTATTCATTATTATAAGTCCTCCTCACATTCAACTGAGGACAACTACAATCACCTCCAAGTGTTCACAGACCTGAGAGAGAGAAGTCTGGGGTCTGCAGGGGCGGGGCTGTAATTAACATTGTGCAAAATCTGATTATAGTGGGTGAGGGTAAACATGTTTTAGTTACATTCATCAGTTCCGAGCATGTTTGAAAGCAGAGGCAGTTTTATATTTGGTGTTTTTCACTAAATCTAAATACAGTGGTACCTCACCTTACGAAAGACTCTACAACCGAAAAGTCCAAGTGACGAAACGCCTTCACGTAAAATTTTGGTCTCTAGATAAGAAAGAAAAGTCAAGTTACGAAATGCGAAATCTCAAAAATTCAATTAATGCGCGCTCAGATGCACGCCCCAAAACGTAAATACACTTTATCAACACACACGGGGTTAGGTTCCAGAGGTGGCCCGTGGTGGGAGAGGTCCATGAGGTAGGATAACGTTGTATTTTGCAATTGTTCTACATGTTTTAGGGCTGTAAATGCCTCACCACACACATTCTACGCTTTTCTCAGACTGGAGTTGGGCTTTTCTCGCATTTCTCTCTCATTTGAACACTTGAACTTTCATAGATTTTCAACGGAATGTGTTGATAGTGAAGCGTGGGGGGGACACGGCTCAATATAGCCCCGAATGCGCAAGGGGAGCGGAGACATAGGATTACTATCACAACAACACATCATCAGTAGTAGGGTAAAACTAACCTGTCTCACGACGGTCTAAACCCAGCTCACGTTCCCTATTAGTGAGTGAACAATCCAACGCTTGGTGAATTCTGCTTCACAATGATAGGAAGAGCCGACATCGAAGGATCAAAAAGCGACATCGACACGGCGCGGGATGGAGCCGCGGCGCCTAGGGCCGAGCACGGGGTGATTTAATCCTGGTCCGGTCCTGGTTTAGACCTGGTCTAGACCTGGTTTAGTTCTGGTCTAGACCTGGAAGTCACATAGAAGCAGAGCCCGCACCGCCCCGCTCTTATTCCTGCTGAAAGAGCGCCTTTCTCTGCCTCTTAGCTCTAGCGCGGAACGCGCAAGGAGCGCGGAGACACGAGCAACGCGCTCCTCCAACGGCACTGCCATTTCCCGGCATAATCCTGGTTTAGTCCAGGTCCAGTCCAGGTTTAGACCTGGTTTAGACCTGGTTTAGACCTGGGTCTACAGTCTCTTAGCCAATCAGGACGCAGAGCACAAATGTTACACTATTAAAAAAATGTTACACTATTAAAAAAAAAACCTTGGAACGGATCAGGCCTTTTCCATTGAAATAGCTACTCAACTTACGAAAAATTCATGTTACGAAACCACTTCTGGAACAAATTAATTTCGTAAGATGAGGTACCACTGTAGTTAGATGACTTTATTGCAGACTCCAGAGTAAACACAGACAGACAGACAAACAATAGAATAGAATATTCTGTCTAATGTTTTTCTTTGTTTGTTTTTTTATTAAAAAAAAAAGTATATTAGTAGAATTGTCCCACTGTGCATAAAACATTCAAAGCATCATTTTCTCACAATTGGGAAAATGATAATAAGAATATTTTTCACAAAATTTGAACAAAGAATTATCATTTCAAAATTATGACTTTCTGAAATACCATCCATTTTCATTTGTTTCTTCAAGGCCAAGTTGCAGGACAGCATTCTAAGCAGGGACTCTTCACCCTATTGCCCAGCCACTACGCAGAGGAAACACATTTCAACTGCTTGTGTCCACGATCGTGTCCTGTTGGTCAAAGCTCAGGACCATAGGTGAGGATAGGAACATAGACTGACCAGTAAATAAAAAGTATCTGCTAAACTGAAAAACCTGACCTTGGAGATGTAGACAGACTAATAATAAAGGATTACTCAACTTTGAGCCATTTTAGACCAATACTGTTTAAAATATTTAAAATAAAAACAAAAACATAGTTTCACACTAAAAAGGCAAATAAAATAAAATAAAATAATATCCAAAGAACTTCAAAAACCCTTCCCACAGACAAAGACCTTGAATTAAAACCATTATTTTCTCTGGTGGAATACAAACAAGCTCCAGACAACAGGAAGTGCTAATAACAGACAGATCGACAGACACAAAACTGCAGCAGAAGAAGAATTCCGGAGGTCAGAGGTGAAAGGTCGTGGTCCGGAGGTATCAGACAGGAGACACGAGAGAGGCGTTTGATGAGAGGGGATCACCCAGACACATGAGAGGAATCAGGAGGGGTTTTGGAAGAGCAGAAGTCAGAAAGTTTGATGCAGACTTTTGATTGTGATAAACACAGAGGGCTCAGTGATTGGTGAACAGGGAGGAATAATCACACCAGACGGGGGACAAATGAAAAAGGCCATATAGTTGTGCCAAAAACTTTTGTTTCACAGTTGTTTTCTATTGTCTCATCAGTCGAAAATCCTGTCAGTCATGGTGGCTGAGTGCTCACACTTCACAGGAAGGAGGTTCTGGGTTTGAGTCCCGGACTGTCTCCAACTCCATTTTCCTCCATCAGCACAAAACCTGACCAAGACTAGCTCAAGATCTGGATCACAGCTCACTGCTCTTGACAGAGTGATTCACTGGTTGAAGGATGGGTCAAATGCAGAGGATGAATTTCCCTCACAAAGCATCAAAATATACCTTAACTTTAAAGGTGGACTGTGTAACTTTTCTGGTGGATGGTCTGCCTCCTATACTTGTGTCTGTGGAGATGTTAATGCTTTGCCTAGAGTCTTTTAGAAATTTCTGTCTTCATGGAGACAAGCAGATGACACCACCAGGTCATATTATAGGTCAGATCTATGGAGAGGCTTTATTTAGCAGTAAAACCACCTGTATTTGAATACATTCTAGATAGACTTAACACCATACTGTGAAACATTGCAGGCTAAGAAATACTCAGCCTCAGTGAAGACTTCTCAGGTGGCAAACCTCTACCAGAAAAGTTATACGCTACAACTTAAAAGGGTTTGTCAACAAAAATGACTTGATTTGGATGAATAAAGTCATCTATAAACAAATTGCTGATAATTTACTTTGAATTAGTTTTAGTTTTATTTCTTTAAAAAATGCAAGCAGTCAAAATGAGTTTCTTCTGCAGGGTTGCTGGGTGCTCCCTAGAGATAGGGTCACACGGGAGGAGCTCGGAGTAGAGCCGCAGCTCCCCCACATCAAGAGGAGCAGTTGAGGCTCAGACATCTGTTCCGCATGTCTCCCGGACGTCTCCCTGGGGAGGTCTTCCGGGCATGTCCCACTGTGAGGAGGCCCAGAGGAAGACCCAGGAGGGACTATTTCTCTCGGCTGGCCTGTATTTCCATTGATTTTCTACTTTCTATAATTATAAGACACAGCTCCAGTAGCTGTGATATTCTTCATTTGCTCTTAAACCAAAAGAAAAAAGTGGAGAGCAGAACAAAGCATGATGCAGTGTGTAATTCTACAGTCATATCAATATCAAGTTAATCCCCAGTACTGAGCAGATGTACAAGGACAGGTCACTGCATGAGAAAGAATGGGATCCACTTGTCATTACATTTTCTTACTGAAGACATATTCACTTTGCCCATCAAAATGAACATATTACTTCTCATTCTATTCTCTTGCTGATCGTAAGTTAACTCTTGTATGCAGGCTTCAAATAACATGGGGGCATCAATAAGATCCATAGTTTATGCCTGTATTGTTTTGTTGTATATCTCTCTTTGAAACAGAGTCAGTTCAAGATCAGGGCTGGGAATAAAGAATAAGAAAAGCCTGTGAACTGGAGAGGACACTGAAGGACGGTTCATCTGGAGAGGAGCTGTGAGTACGCACTTATACAGGACAGCGATAAACATGAGTGAGACAGAAGGAAAGAGGCAGAGTGGGATCAAGAGAATCAGTGTATCCATTCACACTGCAGATAATTCTGGGATGAACTGAACAGCTGCTACACTGAGGTAAAGGGCCTATATTGTGCTTTTTTCTGCTCTATGTTATAATGTTTCCTCATCAGAAACATACTAGGAATTGTGTTTTAACACATAGACACTTTATATTTAGGCTAGTTTTTCGCTCAAACAGAACACTCCTTGTTCCACAGTGCTAACACTGCTCTTCCTGAATCTGTGACAATAAAATCTTTATAACTGATGCAGCTCCGGAATATGTGGCTACACCAACTTGTCAAAGCCTGATCTCATTAGATCTCAGAAGCTAAGCAGAGCTGGGCTTGGTTATTACTTGGATGGGAGACCGATGGAGAAACCTGGTACCACAGTGGGGACAAAACTGTTGTGTATTTTTAGAGAAGATACATCACCCACATTGTCTATAATCAAAGTGGTGTTCATGTGAGTGTTGTGGGGTTAGAGGGGCTGATGGCACAGCTTGGCAGCCCCTCTTCGTTCGGTCTGCCCAGGGCAGCTGTGGCTGCATTAGTGTCTTACCACCACAGATTGTGGAGTGAATGAATACTGCACTGTATGTGCTATGGGTATCCTAAAAGGCACTATATAAATTGAGGTTAATTAAACTCATTTCAAACCAAAGAGCTTTTACATTATATCTGTGCTGCTGTGTGAAAAATTGTATGCATCATTATCAGTGTTGGGCAAGTTACTCAAAAACTGTAATGCACTACTTATTACTTGTTGCTGTCATTTTAAAGTAATGCCTTACATTACAATATTACTCTAAATAAAAAGTAAGGCATTACACTACTTTTGCATTACTTTAGTTACTCTCGCCAAAATCTACAGTGCAAATCTCTCATGTGTCATGACTTTCACCTGCCGTCCAGGAGGTTTTGGGAGCCTGCAGACTGAAAACCAACATGTTCAGTAATTGCTTCTTACCCGCTTACAATACCAAAAGATAAATCGTCCTTTTCCTTCTTGCCACACCTTACCATGCACTCCAGCACCTGTTCACTGCCATCCTCTTCAATTCTGTAGCAAATGGCATTTTCACATTTGGTATACACATCTGTGAATATAGCCCATATGTATAGTTATTAAGATAGTTCCAGCTGTATTGCCTTCTGTAAATCATAATTTATACCCATTTATTTCATTGCCCTACCTATACATTCTGCACCATAACTTATTTGCACATATTTGCATATTAGTATTAATTGAACTTAATCTAAATAAATAAATAACAGGATACAAAATTTTTAATGTTTTCTTTGGAAAATGAGTCCATTCAATCCCCTTGAAACATGAAAGCGGGCGACTGCACCGCGGAGAGTGGCAGCATGTCTTCCACAATATACTCGGCAACGAGCCTTCTCACCTCTCGTGGCTGGAGATTCTCTGGTCGGGTCAACATCAGTTTCGGCTGCTTTGTTGGGGTTGTATCGTTCCCTGTCCCATCCCCTCCTTTCCTGACTAATTTCGTGGTGCTATCCCACCTCTGCAAGTGCTTCGTCAAATTGCTTGTACTGCATTTCGACGTGGAAAGAGGTTTGAGATTCACACACATTTGTGCATTTAACTAAAATGTTCTTGGAGTCCTTATTTTGAACGAAGTGAAAGTAGTGGGCGTATGCCCATCTTGAAAAGGAGCTAGCACTATCCGATTCTTCTGGTTCTGTCATCCTTTGTCAGTCTGCCAGTTCGAGACGAAGTAATAGGAAATGGAATGGTCTGCGCGGACTTTTATATCACTAGCTGATCTCGCGGAACTTTGTATGAAATGTAATGCTCTGCGCGGACTTATCAGATTCAGTAGCTGATCTCGCGGTGATCCGCGAACTTTGTATGAAGAAAACGCAAAACCCATAAAAACAAAGCAGGTTAAAAATGCATTGTAATGTGCATTACTGGCATTGTAACGAGTAATATATTACAGATTTTCTTCCCTGAAATGCGTTACATTACTGCGTTACACCAAAAAGTAATGCATTACAGTAATTAATTACTTTTGTAACGAGTTACTCCCAACACTGATCATTATTATTAACATGCAGACACCAGGCTTTCATTATCTCCAGACAGAACTCATCAATGCACAGAAACCCGCATGTATTAGATCCAGCTTTTGATCAGGACTGCACCAAATTATCCTCCCCATACCTCCACCTCCTTTGAATTCATACATATAATATTAGCGTTGAAATTGTCTCCAAATGACTGGTAGCAACATCAAAACCCAACAGACCCTTGCCTCTTTCATTAAAATTCTCCGTGTATCTGCACAGTTTGTGCTGCTCTATCACACTGTGAGTTCAGATCAATAAATTTGTCATGGAATCTTGCGTCATCTGTGATAGTGTCGGTTGGGAGCCCAGACTCTGAGTTTCTGAGCCAGCTTTGAAGGTGGAGGTTACATTTACAAGCGTGAAGTCTTATATCTGTGCACCGACTGGCCTTGGTTAGAGGAGACGTCATAAAAAATACAGGAGTCTGGCTGTAAACTGTTTGTGAGTGAGTGGAGATGGAATAGAGGGATCTGAGTGGAGGGGGGGAGAAAATCTGATTGAAAGTTTGGCGGTGAATGAAAAGTAGTTTGTAAAATATTTGAGGTGTGAAAGTGAGAAGTGTGGCAAGAGAGATTCTAGCACAAGGACTAAATTCTAAAAAGAAAAAGAAAAAACAATGAAACTGCAAAAATGAATCTCCTGACTTTATTTAGAATTTTTAAAGGGCTCTACCTGCATTTCTTCATGTAGTAAAGTAAATTTTGTCTTCCTCGGTGCAAAAAACTGAGGTCAGAATATATATATAGCATAAAGTAAATAGCAAATCTGACCTTAACTTGGTCTAGTTTGGTCTCCATGAAGATAGAAAGATTTAATACCATACTGTGAAACAATCCAGACAAAGCAAAAACATCTCCATGGACAAAAGATTTTGATAGACCCTCCACTAGAAAAGTTACACAATGCACCTTTAAATAACAATACTTGTGCTCTTAATCTGTGTAATCCCTCTGTTGTCCAAGTAGGTTCAAAAGTGGTCAAAGGGAGTATACTAATCTCTGTGCTCAAGATCATTCTAAAGCTATTCAGGAAAGGTTCATTTCTACGGAAGTCGACAGAAGCCATATTCATAAGCAATATTCGTTCTTCCTTGATATCCCGAGATAACGAGATAATTAATTCGTGATCTCGAGAAAACAAAACAGTTATTTCGAGATCTCGAGAAAACAAACAGTTATTCCATGATCTTGAGAAAACAACACAATTATTCCGTGATCTCAAGAAAACAACTGAAAAGTCTACCGCCACGTTATGACCGGGTGACTTCGGGGCTATTTCTCATTCTGAATAGACGCGTTTTTGGTCATTAGAATGTCTGGAATAATAATCGATCAGCTGATAAGGCAATATTTTGATCAGGGGTTGACACGGGGGGAGATTGCATTACGTCTTTTAATTCGGGATAATTTCAAGATTAGTCCGCGGCACCTCTGCAGAAGACTGGCCCGACTTCGTCTTTACCGACGGAGATACAGTGATCGTTTTCTCGAGATCACGGAATAACTCTTTGTTTTCTCAAGATCTCGAAATAACAGTTTTGTTTTCTCGAGATCACAAATTAATTGTGTTGTTTTCTCGAGATCACAAATTAATTTTCTTGTTATTAAGGTGGAAAATAATCATTACCAACATGGCCTCTGTCGGCATCCGTACATTTCTGTCCTGTGAATGTGACTTTTTTAGTATTGATACCTGTTCAAATCAGTATCTAGATTAAGTTAGTTTATTTGCAAAATTGGAAACACATTGAAAAAACAAAATGCAAAATGCTCAAAGTGCACCATGAGGCATAGTTTTAGTATCGATTAGGATCCGAATTACGATACTTTTGACAACCTTATTCACTCCCTACAGTTGGTGATGGTTATTTAATTTTACTTATATTAATGGTACACTGTGCAACTTTTCTGGAGGAGAGTCCACTACCTGCTTGTCTCCATGGAGATGTTATTGCTTTGCCTGGAATGTTCTGTGACATTAAACATATCCATTTAGCATTGATTCATTATGGATGTTTCTATTGCTCAGAAACATGATAATTCCTTCTGTATGGGGCGACTTGCCATAGATCTGAACTGTTATGTTTTATTTTATTTTTATTTTGTTTGTTTATTTCATTCAAAAAAGTACAAACAAATCGAATGAAAGGGAGCAGAAAAAAGAGTAATGTAGAGTAGTGCTGTAACCTGCTTGTCTCCCTTGTAATAGATGTTTAATCTATACTGTGTTCTATTCTAGACAAAGCAATAACATTTCCATGGAAATGTTAACAGGTAATGTTAATGTAGTGCACCTTTAAAGGGATATGCCACCCCCAGGGCAAATTTGGGCATCTCCCCAGAGTCCAGAGACTAAAATAAGTGGTGGAAAGCGTTTTCCTGCTCACCCAGCCATTGTCCGAGTCTGTCGCCACTGACCGCCGCGGTATCTGCAGCTCCTCCGCCTTAGACTGGAGTCTAACGTCGCCAGAGAAAGATTTCGGCCAAAAGGAATTAATTTGCTCGATGCGTTTCCCAATTACTTTATGTGTAGTGCGCATTCATATCGAGTGCAAATAAATGTGCAAATCAACACGGAGAGCTTGCCTTGGTCATTTTGGGTGGGAACTATTTTCCAGTGCGGAAGAATACAGTCGAATCACGCAGTACGCTGCCAGGGGAATCCCAGTTACGCACCGGGAAGGGAGTTCCCCTGTTGCACAACGTGGTGCGTGATTCGACTGTATTCTTCCGCACTGGAAAATAGTTCCCACCCAAAATGACCAAGGCAAGCTCTCCGTGTTGATTTGCACATTTATTTGCACTCGATATGAATGCGCACTACACATAAAGTAATTGGGAAACGCATCGAGCAAATTAATTCCTTTTGGCCGAAATCTTTCTCTGGCGACGTTAGACTCCAGTCTAAGGCGGAGTAGCTGCAGATACCGCGGCGGTCAGTGGCGACAGGCTCGGACAATGGCTGGGTGAGCAGGAAAACGCTTTCCACCACTTATTTTAGTCTCTGGACTGTGGGGAGATGCCCAAATTTGACCTGGGGGTGGCATATCCCTTTAAATCTTCTATATTTTATCAGTTCCCACCTTAAAGGAGAATTAACTCTTTTTTTTTACATTCTGAGCCTTATTTCGGTAATAAAACAAGTTGTTTTACTCACCCATAGCATTTTGGTGTCATATGGAGCATTTCCGGAGATGTTTTAGATTAGCGATAACCGTAGCGCGAGTTCTCGGGGCATATAATATATGCCCCGAGCAGTCTCCAAATAACACAAACTTTAGCACTTTTCAAATCATAGAAGCTTGATGTCTTAGTCTACGCTTTCGTTTGAGTCAAAAGTGGCCTGTAATCCGAGATTTATCCATAATTTACAGCTTTGCGTTTCATGTTTGGGTCCCAAGAGCTGTGACTCCGCACATGTGCACTGGCCTCCTCATCTACTCGAAACTATGGATACATTTCGGATTACAGGCCACTTTTGACTCAAACGAAAGCGTAGACTAAGACATCGAGCTTCTATGATTTGAAAAGTGCAAGTGTTTGTGTTATTTGGAGACCGCTCGGAGCATATATTACATGCCCTGAGAACTCGCGCTATGGCTATCGCTAATCTAAAACATCTCTGGAAGTGCTCCATATGACACCAAAGTGCTATGGGTGAGTAAAACAACTTGTTTTATTACCGAAATAAGGCTCAGATTGTAAAAAATGTTAATTCTCCTTTAATGTTATTATTTTTGATCCACTATACCCCAATATAACAACCCAAATCACGTTTCATTTTCCCTTTCATTGTCCGTCCATCTCCACACTCTCATCTCTCTCCATTAAACTCCTATTACCACTGGGTTTTATCTCTGGAGTCATTACCGCCGCCGGAGTTGGAGAGGGGCCGCGGGGCTGATTGTGCCCAGGCCTCGGAGCTCGTTTCTGGGCTTCTGTACCTGGACAAGTGCCTCTCTGGGTGGGGGCCATACTTAGCCACCTGTCACAGGGCTACGCGCCGCTGGGATTTTGGCTTTAGTCATTAATTGAGCTTTTAATGTGCTGTTGTTTAATTGTGTGAGACTGAAGTAATGATTATAGGAACATCTGGTGGCTGTAAATGAACTGGGTGTAGAGTTCTGCTTTCAACAAATGTGACATTGAGATGAACGATTCAAATATCGCTAAATTACTGTTTCTGATACGAGTGAAATGTTGGTGCTAAGTGTTATGGGAAATTAAATCCTATTGATACTTTGCAGCTAATGCCAACATTCTCTGGGGGTGTGATTCTAACTGTGGGCACTGCTCTGTCTGAAGCTCTGTTACTCAAGATACAGCTCTGGAAAAAAATAAGAAATCACTGCGAAATTATCATTTTTTCTGATTTTACTACTCATAGGTATGTGTTTGGGCAAAAGGAACATTTTTGTTTGAGTCTATAAACTACTGACAACATTTCCCCCAAATTCCAAATAAAAATATTATCGTTTAGAGCATTTATTTGCAGAAAATGACAAATGGTCAAAATAACAAAAAAGATACATGTTTTCAGACCTCAAACAATGCAAAGAAATGAGATCAAATTCATTTTAAAACAACATAATACTAATGTTTACACTTAAGAAGAGTTCAGAAATCAATATTTGCTGCAATAACCCTTATTTTTAATCACAGCTTTCATGCGTCTTGGCATGCTCTCCCAGTGTTGTATAAAGTACTGGAAAATCAAACTCAAGTAAAAGTATAGGTACCCCTCCCAAAAATGACTTTGGTAAAAGTCGAAGTCACTGACTGAAATGTTACTTGAGTAAAAGTCTTAAAGTATCTGGAACTTCTTGTACTTAAGTATGACAAGTAATGTAAAAATAAATGTACTCAAGTAATGTAATTAAAAGTACAAGTAAAAGTATCAAGCAAAGGCAGTCTGAAGCTATTTTTTTCCGAGGGGACGGTGGGGGGTGCGAGTGACTTTTTTTCACTGAAAATGCGCGGTGCCTGCATTAACTAACCGATCTTCTGGGCGCAGAAGCGCTGTGAACAGTGGCTACAGTTTTGAATTGCTTAACAAAATTTCAGCGTGAGAAATACCATGTGTGGTGTGTGAACACGTCGAATTGCGTGTGTCACACTCTCAAAGCGTGAGACTTGAGAGCCCTGAATCTAGAACTTACCTCGATGTGTTTCTTGAGGTTGGACAGGGAGTTTCTGTAAGATAGGATTTCCACGTTTCTTGGAAGGCACAAGAGGCACTTCATTCGATAGGACGAATCCTTCATATCAGCGTAAGAGAACATTGTGTTTAAGTACAGCCAGGGATGCTCATCGTCAGGTCCCCCTTCATTTGTAGCCGACGTGGATGCTGTCTCCTCTTCCATCAGGGATGTTGATTGATTAAACTAGCTGCATGAAACCAACAAGTGTAGGCTGATTGTCATCCGCAAGTAGCGAACAAGCCCAGGCACGTCCTTTTTTAAAAACTCAAGTAAAGTACAAAGTCTCCCAAAATGTACTTAAGCACAGTAGTGAAGTATTATTACTTTGTTACTATACAACACTGTGCTCTCCACAAGTCTTTCACATTGTTCTTGGGTGACTTTATTCCACCAGGTGCAAGAACTGAAGTAGCTCAGCTTTGTGTTTGTGTTGGAATTCAACAGACACTGGAATGGAATGGCTGTAATACATGTAGAGATGCTGATTTCAGAAAAAAATGCAGTAGTCTCTTATTTTTTTCCAGAGCTGTAGACTTTAATCTGAGTATTGTTTTAACACAATCTGACCAGAAAGAGCTGATTTAATTGGAACTATGACAGGTGAGATGATTTGTGCTTTTAAAGCTTTTCACAAGCTAGCTTGCATTAGTTTTCCAGGTTTTAGTTATTGCTAATGTGTGCTTTGTGTCTCCATGGTAACTGCTGAACATTTTACCATCTATACATACAGGCAGAACAACCCCAGTGTGATGTGTAACTATCAGTATCATGGAATGTTCCACAGTGGTATTTAAAGGAAAAGTAACGTTTTTTTACAATCTGAGCCTTCTTTCGGTAATAAAACAAGTAGTTTAACTCACCCATAGCACTTTGGTGTCATTTGGAGCAGTTTCGTAGAAGTTATGTTGTAGCCGTATCCATGAACGTGAGTGCTCGGGGCATTGCTTTGCGGTCTCCAAATAACACAAACTTTAGCACTTTTCAAATCATAGAAGATCGCTGTGTCAGCGTAGACTTTTAGTGGATTCCAAAACGGCCTGAATCCAGCTATAGTTTCATTTGATGACGTCATCAGAGAGGACAGTGCGCATGCGTGAACTCAGCTGTTTAGCAGGTAAACACCGCTAGTCCGAAAGAAGCTAACACCGCTCTGAACTTTACTTTTCTGTTGCGAGACATGGCTGAAGATTCGGACTTTGAGACTGAAGAGGACTTATTTGAGTATGATGGCCGTCCCTACCTTTTTGAGCTTGAGTTTACGGAGGAAGAGATATTAGAAAGAAGGAAGCGAAGAGAGCTTGAGGAGCAGCACACAAGAGAACAGCAAGAGACGGCCCATCTACGAAAAGACAGTACCTCGTGGTGTTTATGTGGATATTGTATGTCGATGGCAACAGAGGAAGAATGCCTTTGCTGTGTCGAGTGGGATTTGCGGCCAGGAGATGAACGTCTGGGTGATGATAACAGAAATCTGTGTCTGTCAACTCTGGAGGATATTTGTGCCATGATGAACCGTGGTGTAATAGAAACATTTTTTCATGTTCCGAAGTTGAATTGGAGGAGCCAGCCAAAGCCTGCGGGACCAAACGGGCAACTTTCATTTGAGTAAGTAGCCAACACACAATTATTTGTTTGCATTGAATTGGTTTGTTATGCCTATATAGTCATATTTTGATAATACTAACTGCGAGTACTGCAAACACGAAGGTCCAGACGTCTTACAGCTTTCCCTGTCACGTTTGGGTCCATTCTCAAAGCAAGTAGCCACATTTTCAATAAGTCAGGATTCTGATGCGGAAGCCTGTGAAAGCTCAACTTCGTCCAAGATGTCATTTTGTTTTCGCAACCAGGATAAATGCATGTTCGCACCATTTTCTCAAGCGGAGATGTTTTCGTCTTCTAAGCTTCTTACGGACTGTACCCGAGAGCTGACAGCGGTGTTTATCTTCTAAACAGCTGAGTTCAGCGCATGCGCGCTGTCCTCTCTGATGACGTCATCAAATGAAACTATAGCTGGATATCGGGTTTCAGGCCGTTTTGGAATCCACTTAAAGTCTACGCTGACACAGCGATCTTCTGTGATTTGAAAAGTGCTAAAGTTTGTGTTATTTGGAGACCGCAAAGTAATGCCCCAAGAACTCACGTTAACGGATACGGCTACAACATAACTTCTACGAAACTGCTCCAAATGACACCAAAGTGCTATGGGTGAGTAAAACTATTTGTTTTATTGCCGAAAGAAGGCTCAGATTGTTTAAAAAAAAAAAACGTTACTTTTCCTTTAACTATTTAACTACGCTTTTTATTGATCATAAATACATGCATGCTGGAAGTGGAGTCACTGCTCCACAGATCTGACCTCAAACTTATCTCTATAGAGATAGTTAAAGGGCCCATATTGTGTTATTTTCTGGTTTATATTATTATTTTATTGTATTATTGTTGTTTACTCATCAAAATATACCCAGAGTTGTGCTTTGTTTCATTCACACATGTTTAACACTCAAATCCTGCATATTTGAATGAACTGAAACTGAAAACACTCCTTGTGATGTCAGGTAATACAGGAATTGCTCCATTGTGTTTTTAAACTCCATACACCTTCATTCCCCATTCCCCATCGCTACTGAACTAAAACTAAAAGGTCACTTGAAAACTGCCACTTCATCATAAGGTTTTGAGGTTTTGAGTTAAGAGCATTTTGAGCTTTGGAGATGTAGACAGACTAATAAAGCAGGATTAATCAAACACGTGTGAATAAAACAAAACACAACACAACTTCAGGTGTGTTTTTATTATGTAACAACATTATAACATCTTACATCTCACAGGAGTCAACTTAGTCTAATATAGAACTTTTAAAATGTGTATACACAGACCACTGCATTTTTTTCTGAAATCAGCATCTCTACATGTATTACAGCCATTCCATTCCAGCGTCTGTTGAATTCCAACACAAACACAAAGCTGAGCTACTTCAGTTCTTGCACCAGGAGTGGAATAAAGTCACCCAAGAACAATGTGAAAGACTTGTGGAGAGCATGCCAAGACGCATGAAAACTGTGATTAAAAATAAGGCTTATTGCACCAAATATTGATTTCTGAACTTTTCTTAAGTATAAACATCAGTATTATGTTGTTTTAAAATGAATTTGATCTTGTTTCTTTGCATTGTTTGAGGTCTGAAAACATGTATCTTTTTTGTTATTTTGACCATTTGTAATTTTCTGCAAATAAATGCTCTAAACAATAATATTTTTATTTGGAATATAGGGGAAATGTTGTCAGTAGTTTATAGACTCAAACAAAAACTATACCTATAAGTAGTAAAATCAGAAAAACTGATCTTATTTTTTTCCAGAGCTGTATATAGATACACAAAACCCCAGCATAGTCCCTTGAATAAACTCTTATTCAGTTCAGACACTTTCCCCCTGTATTCCTGTTTACTCGGTCATGTGAGCGTGGTGTTTCTGATTGATGGGTTTATTCTCCTGCGTGGAGACATCCGACAGAGCTCAGAGGGCCCCAGTAATGAGATAGACTCAGGTGAGCAGCCCCAGCACATTTAAACCGTCAAACTGGGAGAGAAATACACCATAGAGCTCAATGTGGACTCCCTCATATGTGTGACAGGAACAACTGGTTAAGGGCAGATGATATGGCAATTTAAAGTGATATTATAGTGGAGCTCAGTAGCGATCACCCATCAGTTCATTCTGGTATCCTATTAAATTTCCTATATACTTTCTGAAATAAATACATAAGTTATACAATACAACATTTTAAATCTTATTCTGGAACTTTATACTCCACTAAGTTATTGAAATTTCAAGTTTTAAGTTTTAAATCTGTTGAACTGAAACACCTAGAATCATTTGGACAAACATAGTCTTAAAATTGTCGGTCTCTACTGAAAAAAGGAGCTGTTAACTTGAAAACTGACACTGACACTGACACTGAGCTTTGGAGATGTACAGATTAATAATAAAGGATTACTCAAATGTGTGAATGAAGGAAAACACAACTCTACGTATCCCTTTGATGAGGTAACAACATTTTAACATGAGTCAATTTTGCGTAATATAAGACTTTTAAGAGATCAGTGTTTCTAAATGGAAAAACTCTCAATGAATTAGTGAATTTCAAACTCACTGAGCACTGCAGACAGCATTAGCACTCTGTGGGCTGAAAATAGACCCCAGCACACACCTGTGACTAAACTCTCATAAGGACATTTGGATTTGGAGAGAGAAATGAAAGATTATACAGATTATACAGACAGAATCTTCTCTGAGCAGACCCTCTGAACCTGCTCCAGCGTCAGAGAAGATCATCGCCCGCATTTGGAGCTCAAAGCCTGGGCAGAAGTCCACACAAAGGCCTCTAAACCTCTGGGGGGACAATATGGAGCAACAACCAAACTATCTAACTCATCTGCCTTTTTATATGCTTAAAAATAATCTATATATACAATTATTCATCAGCTCTTTTGTTTATTGTATATACTGTTATGGCAGCAGTTTAGTTAAAGATGCTTTGTGTAACTTTTCTGGTGGAGGTCAGGTCCGTCAAATGCTTTTCTCCATGGAGATGTTTTTGCTTTGTCTGGAATGTTTCACAGCAGGGCTCTCAAGTCTCACGCATTGAGAGTGTGACACACGCTCACACCCCGCACATGGCATTTCTCACGCATTTCTCCCCGCCCCCGCTCCCAAGAAAGAAATCTCAGTTATCAGGCTATTTTCAGCCAATCAGAAAATAGATTGTTCTGTTGTTGGGCAGACTGTAGAGTGTAAGCGAGCGTCTAAGCGCGCACTGCACTGTCAGTGATAAGGACAGCGACTGAAAACGAGGAACGACAAAACGGTGATAAAACAAACTGAGAACCATCAGGTAATACATTTACACAGGGCTCTCAACACGCAATTCGACACACGCTCACACTGCATTTCTCACGCAATTCAAGCCCCCCTTTCCCCGCTCCTCGGGAAAAACTGTCCCCCCCGCTCCTCGGAATTTACGCAGTCTCACGCACGACCCCGCTCAAAACTTGAGAGCCCTGTTTCACAGTATGACCAAACCAGACCAAGTTACAAGTCAGATCTGTGGGGAGGAAACCCCACTCACAGTCAGAATGCTTCTGTTTTTCTAGGTGTTTTTGAGCTATAAAACCACCTGTAATGAATGAATGCCTTTTGAAAGCATCTCACTTTAGTGCAGACATTTAAGTAGACATTTAAGTAGGATATTTACAACACAGCAGGATATTTACAACACAGTATAGAAAAAATTGTGCAAAAAATTTGTGCAAAAAAAAGAGAGAAGAAGTGACTTTATTGATCTCACACTGGAGAAATTCTTCTCTGCATTTTAACCCATCCTACATATATATATATAGGTAGGATATATATATATATATATATATATATATATATATATATATATATATATATATATATATATATATATATATATATATATATATTAGGAACAGTGGGCAGCACACATTAGGGTGCCCGGGGACCATCTCCATGATCTTCTTGCTTCAGTTTGGTCAGGACCTATGGAGGTACCTATGGTGCATGTTTTGGGTTAGTGGGGGAAACCGGAGTGCCCGGAGGAAACCCACCCAGACACAGGGAGAACATGCAAACTCCACACAGAAAGGCCCAGGCGACCCGGGGATCGAACCCAGACCATACATGCAAACTCCACAAAGAAAACACACAGAAAGGCCTGGGCGACCCGGGGATCGAACCCAGACCATGCATGCAAACTCCACAAAGAAAACACACAGAAAGGCCTGGGCGACCCGGGGATCGAACCCGGAACCTTCTTGCTGTGAAGCAAGAGCGCTACCCACTCAGCTACCGTGCCGCCAAAGTCCTATATAAGCTGGTACTACACATTAGTTATCAAAGTTATTGCAAGTCTTGCTCAGATATTGCAGTAGGGGTGCCACATACAGCCACATATTCACACACTTGAGACCCTCTGCATTGTAAAGGGAGATGTTTCACAGAAGTCAGTTTAGCATATTGTACTGTATTAGATGTTGCCAACAAGGTATAGCACTGTGTTAAGTATTGCACCACAGGATATTGCACTGTGTTAGGTAATTGCACAATGGGTGGAAGTGGGGGAAAAAAGTGCTCCCGTGGACCCACCACCTGCAGGAGGATTCATGGGGACTGGTGCATTGTGTTCTGGGCAGCAGATCTGCTTGGACTGCTGCCCCCGCGACCCGGAAATGGAGAAGCGGAAGAAGATGGGTGGATGGATGGATGGTGGATGGGAGGAGAGTGGGGATAGGAATATGGGGTGAGTCAGTGCATGTGAGTGTTCGAGGTGGTTATGGCCCTTGGGAATAAGCTGTTTTTGAGTCTGTTGGTTCTTGCTTTAATGCACCTGTAACACCTTCCTGAGGGCAGCAAGTCAAAGAACTGAGAGCCAGGGTGGAAGCTATCCTTGATAATGTTGTTAGCTCTGCTCTGCTCTGCTCTGCTATATAAATAAATGGTAAAACATAAAACATTTTCAAGGTACTCAAAGCGCTTTACAATAAGGAACCACTCACTCATTCAAACACCAGTGAACGCAGACACTAGAGGCAGGTTAAGATTCAAGATTCAAATCTTTTATTGTCATATGAGTAAAGAAACACGTTTCCCTGTACAATGAAATTCTTACTTTGCTGTGTGTCTCACCCAAGGACACAACAACAGCAGCATTCATCTGTGGGAGTTGGAATCACACCAGCCAATCTGGGGGTCGGTGGATCTGACCACTCAAGCAATGATATTATGTCGAGAGTGGGATTCGAACAGCCAACCTTCGGATCAGTGGACAAACGCTCTACCAACTGAACTACTACTACTACAATACATGTTAATGAGTCAAATTTGTCTTTACCCAATACTGATATACTGTATAAGCAGCTCTGTTTTCATTCAATTAGAAAGCATTGTATTGTCCAATAATCAAGAAGTGCACATTAGCATGCTAGTTGTTGTATAGCTTTACTGCCATGGCATAACATGACACAATATAATATCTCTGAGAGTTGATAAAAGGAGAAGTTCAATTTGTCAACTGGACAAAGTTTGTTTGGTTGAAAACGTTTCGCCGCTCATCCGAGAGGCTTCGTCAGCTCTGATTCTACCTGGACGACTGAGGGACTTTTCACGCATCTCTGAGAGTTGTGAAAACCGCTCATAAACTCTCCTCGCTCTGAATGCATAAGGTAAGCGAGGGACTGCAATGTCTAGAATGAGCTACTTTTGTTTTTCAGATTTTTAAGACAGTAAAAATCAGGTACAGCACCTTTAATATGTGGTTAAGATTAATTCACAAACTAACGACAATAATCTGACTTGAACCTCACTGGGGCACAGTCAAAACATGGAGATATGGGAGATCATTTGTTTCATCAGATTTAGAAATTTAAATGCCGTTGAATTTCTCATTTTGAATTTTTTTTCGTCTGAAAAAACGTTTAGTTGCTGAAATTTTACGTTTTCAAAGTGTTTAAAATTCAATATAAAAAATAACCTTTTAAAACAACCTTTTTAAATATTCAGCACAAATATTCAAGCCCTCAAATTCAACAGTCAAAATTCATAGTGTAAAATTCACAGTGAAAAAAATTTGCAGCAAAGATCAAAGATGTCAAGGCAAAAGCAATTGATCCAAATTTATCCGATCTAACTTAGTAACAAATATGGCAAAAGGAGAAATTCAATTTGTCGACTGGACAAAAGTTTATTTGGTCGACTACGCTTCACAGCTCATCCAGGCTGCTTCTTCAATTCTGGTCAGATGCTGGTGTACACTGCTTATATCTGCCTGAAGGGGGCGCTAACCACAATGAAATTACTATGAAACTAGCACACCTATTTGTTTACATTTTCTGTTAGTTAAGTGAGCCTGTCCAATATGCAGTGGGAGTGGAGTGTGGGTCTTGTTAGCAGAACCATTCAGGGCCATAATGGTGTTTTCACACCTCTGGACCTGACCTATTGTTTTCTTTGTTTGTTTTGATTTAGGTTTGAGGATAGAGTTATAAATGGGAGACAAATTATGTCTGAGACCTCCATTTCTGTTCGATATACAGCAGATTGAGGTCCACTCTGGCTCTCTCGTCTGAGTTGGAATATCTAAAAGGTGAATTTGTTATTTTGAATTTGAAAAATTCCAAAAGTACACTTAACATTTCAGCAAATAAAATTCAGAATAAAAATAATTCAAACATCTTTTTTTCAGAGTTTCAAGAATTTCAAAATTCAAAGTGAGAAATTCAGTGGTATTTAAAATTCAAAATGTAATGGAACAAATTACCTTCCATATGGAGAGGCTGATAGAGGTTCCCAAATAGTTAAAGGCAAATTAACGTTTTTTTACAATCTGAGCCTTCTTTCGGCAATAAAACAAGTAGTTTTACTCACCCATAGCATTTTTCTGTCAATTGGAGCAGTATCGCAGAACTTATGTTGAGCCGTTCTGTTCTACTAATGATCCCGTATCTTTTAACATGGTGCTGTATCATTTGCTCGGGGCATTACTTTGCAGTGCCCAAATAACACAAACTTTAGCACTTTTCAAATCATAGAAGCCTGATGTCTTAATGTAAGAAATCGTTTGAAGCAAAAGTGGCCTGTAATCCGAGATTTAGCCATAGTTTCGAGTAGATGAGGACGCCAGTGCGCATGCGCGGACTGCGCCTGGGCCCCAAACATGAAACGCAAAGCTGAAAACTATGGATAAATCTCGGATTACAGGCCACTTTTGCTTCAAACGATTTCTTACATTAAGACATCGGGCTTCTATGATTTGAAAAGTGCTAAAGTTTGTGTTATTTGGAGACCGCAAAGTAATGCCCCGAAAACAAATGCTAATGGTTACGCTACAACATAACTTTCTTCAAACAGCTCCAAATGACACGAACGTGATATGGGTGAGTCAAACGACTTGTTTTATTACCGAAAGAAGGCTCAGATTGTAAAATAACGTTACTTTGCCTTTAACTTTAGACATTTTGCAAGTTTGAAACAAAGACGGCAGATTATACTCATAACATTTGATTTCCATTACATGCTTCTATATCCTCCTGGGACCTGAAAAAAAAAAGTGTATCTAAATTATTATTATTATTATTTTAATTTTATATTTGGAGGTAAATGAACACCTTAGCATTTACATTTTGTTAAAAAAAAATTATTTATTCATAATGTTGTAATGTGTCCTCTGTAATGGACATCGGGGACATTTAGGTTGTTAAAGGAAAAGTAACATTTTTTTACAATCTGAGCCTTCTTTCGGCAATAAAACAAATAGTTTTACTCACCCATAGCAGTTTGGTGTCAATTGGAGCAGTATCGCAGAAGTTATGTTGAGCCGTTCTGTTCTACTAATGATCCCGTATCCGTTAGCGTGAGTGCTCGGGGCATTACTTTGCGCTCTCCAAATAACACAAACTTTAGCCGTTTTCAAATCACAGAAGATCGCTGTGTCAGGGTAGACTTTTAGTGGATTCCAAAACGGCCTGAAACCCGATATCCAGCTATAGTTTCATTTGATGACGTCATCAGAGAGGACAGTGCGCATGCGTGAACTGTTTTGTAAACACCGCTAGTCCGAAAGAAGCTAACACCGCTCTGAACTTTACTTTTCTGTTGCGATATCAGGTTTCAGGCCGTTTTGGAATCTACTAAAAGTCTACCCTGACACAGCGATCTTCTGTGATTTGAAAAGTGCTAAAGTTTGTGTTATTTAGACACCGCAAATCAGTGCCCCGAGCACTCACGCTAACGGATACGGGATCATTAGTAGAACAGAACGGCTCAACATAACTTCTGCGATACTGCTCCAATTGACACCAAACTGCTATGGGTGAGTAAAACTACTTGTTTTATTGCCGAAAGAAGGCTCAGATTGTAAAAAAAAAAAATGTTACTTTTCCTTTAACTTCATGTGTGGATTTAACACTAAACAAAAACTTTTTTTTTTTTGAGGACCAACATCTCTGACAAGCTTCTACAGTTGCCTCCCTCAAAAAGTTCTTAGACTCCCTTTTCATTTCTTATTTAATTTTTATATATTATGTATTATTTATTTTTTTATTTGAGTATTTATTTACGTATTTATTTATTTTAATTTTTTATGTATTATTTATTTATGTATGTATTTTTTATATACATATAAAATGTTTTTTTTTTTTTGAGTATTTATGTATTTATTTGTTTTTATTTTTTATATATTATTTATTTATTTTTATTTGTTATGTATTATTTATTTATTTTATTATTCTTATTTTTTAATCATAGCGCAGCCACAAACTATCAGAGTCTCAAAACAATTAAAAGATCGACCGGTTAACTCAATGTCCACTATAAAGGACACAAATGAATGGGCCGGGTCTCAGGAGGATATATTTTGTTATTTTTAGTTGTTATTTTTAGTTATTTTAGTTGTGTTTTATTTGGGGAGGTGTCTCAATCCGTTGTTGAGTGTTTGGGGTAGATCTGGTTGAAGTTCTTATACTTGTGGTGCAGGTTTCTTCCTTTTTGGGGGAGTTTCTGTGTCTGTCAAAGTCTGTGTCACACTGGGTCTGATCAAAGCCACAGCAGGAGCCGCTCTGATCCACATCAGTGGACATGGGGCAAGCACGCAACACAAACACACAAACGCACACACAGAGGCACGCAACACAAACACACACACAGAGGCACGCAACACAAACACACACACAGAGGCACGCAACACAAACACACAAACGCACACACAGAGGCACGCAACACAAACACACAAACGCACACACAGAGGCACGCAACACAAACCCACACACAGAGGCACGCAACACAAACACACAAACGCACACACAGAGACACGCAACACAAACACACAAACGCACACACAGAGACACGCAACACAAACACACAAACGCACACACAGAGGCACGCAACATAACACACACACACAGAGGCACACAACACAAACACACAAACACACACACAGAGGCACGCAACACAAACACACACACAGAGGCACGCAACACAAACACCCAAACACACACACAGAGGCACACAACACAAACACACAAACGCACACACACATACACACACACAGAGGCATGCAACACAAACACAAACAAACACAAACACACAAACACACAAACGCACACACAGAGGCACGCAACACAAACACACAAACGCACACATACATCCACACACACAGAGGCATGCAACACAAACACACAAACGCACACACAGAGGCACTCAACACAAACACACAAACGCACACACAGAGGCACGCAACACAAACACACAAACGCACACACAGAGGCACGCAACACAAACGCACAAACGCACACACAGAGGCACGCAACACAAACACACAAACGCACACACAGAGGCACGCAACACAAACACACACACAGAGGCACGCAACACAAACACCCAAACACACACACAGAGGCACACAACACAAACACACAAATGCACACACACATACACACACACAGAGGCATGCAACACAAACACAAACGCACACAAACACAAACACACAAACGCACACACAGAGGCACGCAACACAAACACACAAACGCACACACACATCCACACACACAGAGGCATGCAACACAAACACACAAACGCACACACAGAGGCACGCAACACAAACACACAAACGCACACACAAAGGCACGCAACACAAACGCACACACAGAGGCACGCAACACAAACACACAAACGCACACACAGAGGCACGCAACACAAACGCACAAACGCACACACAGAGGCACGCAACACAAACACACAAACGCACACACAGAGGCACGCAACACAAACGCACAAACGCACACACAGAGGCACGCAACACAAACGCACAAACACACACACAGAGGCACGCAACACAAACACACAAACGCACACACAGAGGCACGCAAACGCACACACAGAGGCACGCAACACAAACGCACAAACGCACACACAGAGGCACGCAACACAAACACACACAGAGAGGCACGCAACACAAACACACACACAGAGGCACGCAACACAAACACACAAACGCACACACAGAGGCACGCAACACAAACACACAAACGCACACAGAGGCACGCAACACAAACCCACACACAGAGGCACGCAACACAAACACACAAACGCACACACAGAGACACGCAACACAAACACACAAACGCACACACAGAGACACGCAACACAAACACACAAACGCACACACAGAGGCACGCAACATAAACACACACACAGAGGCACACAACACAAACACACAAACACACACACAGAGGCACGCAACACAAACACACACACAGAGGCACGCAACACAAACACCCAAACACACACACAGAGGCACACAACACAAACACACAAACGCACACACACATACACACACACAGAGGCATGCAACACAAACACAAACAAACACACAAACACACAAACGCACACACAGAGGCACGCAACACAAACACACAAACGCACACACAGAGGCACGCAACACAAACACACAAACGCACACATACATCCACACACACAGAGGCATGCAACACAAACACACAAACGCACACACAGAGGCACTCAACACAAACACACAAACGCACACACAGAGGCACGCAACACAAACGCACAAACGCACACACAGAGGCACGCAACACAAACGCACACACAGAGGCACGCAACACAAACGCACAAACGCACACACAGAGGCACGCAACACAAACACACAAACGCACACACAGAGGCACGCAACACAAACACACACACAGAGGCACGCAACACAAACACCCAAACACACACACAGAGGCACACAACACAAACACACAAATGCACACACACATACACACACACAGAGGCATGCAACACAAACACAAACGCACACAAACACACAAACGCACACACAGAGGCACGCAACACAAACACACAAACGCACACACAGAGGCACGCAACACAAACACACAAACGCACACACACATCCACACACACAGAGGCATGCAGCACATACACACAAACGCACACACAGGGACGCGCGACACAAACACACAAACGCACACACAAAGGCACGCAACACAAACAGACAAACGCACACACAGAGGCACGTTACTCAATCACACAAACGCACACACAGAGGCACGCAACACAAACGCACAAACGCACACACAGAGGCACGCAACACAAACACACAAACGCACACACAGAGGCACGGAACACAAACGCACAAACGCACACACAGAGGCACGCAACACAAACGCACAAACACACACAGAGAGGCACGCAACACAAACGCTCACACGCACACACAGAGGCACGCAACACAAACGCACAAACACACACACAGAGGCACGCAACACAAACACACAAACGCACACACAGAGGCACGCAACACAAACACACAAACGCACACACAGAGGCAGGCAACACAAACGCACAAACGCACACACAGAGGCACGCAACACAAACACACAAACGCACACACAGAGGCACGCAACACAAACGCACAAACGCACACACAGAGGCACGCAACACAAACGCACAAACGCACACACAGAGGCACGCAACACAAACGCACAAACGCACACACAGAGGCATGCAACACAAACACACAAACGCACACACAGAGGCACGCAACACAAACACACAAACGCACAAACACATACACAAACACAGAGGCATGCAACACAAACGCACACAAACACACACATACGCACACACAGAGGCACGCAACACAAACACAAACGCACACAAACACACACATATGCACACACAGAGGCACGCAACACAAACACACAAACGCACACAAACACCCACACACAAATGCACACAAACACACATACACACACACACAGAGGCATGCAACACATACACACACAAACGCACACAAACACACACATGCACACACACAGAGGCATGCAACACATACACACACAAACACACACAAACACACACACACACAGAGGCATGCAACACAAACACACAAATGCACACAAACACACAAACGCACACAAACACACACATACACACACACAGGCACGCAACACAAACACACACAAACACACAAATGCACACAAACACACACAAACACACACATACAGAGGCACGCAACACAAACACACAAACGCACACAAACGCACACATACACACACACAGAGGCACGCAACACAAACACACAAACGCACACAAACACACACATACACACATATAGAGGCACGCAACACACAAACACACAAACACACACAAAAACACACATACACATATACACACACACAGAGGCACGCAACACACAAACACACAAACGCACACAAACACACACATACACACACACAAACGCACACAAACACACATACACACACACAGAGGCACGCAACACAAACACACAAACACACACATACACACACACAAACGCACACAAACACACATACACACACACAGAGGCACGCAACACAAACACACAAACACACACATACACACACACAGAGGCATGCAACACATACACACAAACGCACACAAACACACACATACACACAAGCACACACACAGTGATATGTCAGTGGACCCGTTTCTTTTATTAAGTCGTTTTAAATTAATATTGCGATTTAAAATTTCCAAATTTTAACATTATGATCCACAGGTGTCATGTCAAAGATTAAAACTATACAAAAAACACAAGCACTTCTTTAAAATACTTTAAACATTTTGCTAAAGTACTAAAAGATCTCAGGATTAGTAAAGAACCTTGACAAATTCCAATATTCTCTATAATTTTTCCAGTTTCACTTTTACACTTCCTTAAACAGAGCCTCGTGCGTTCTGAATAATACAGGCACAAACTTTAACAAACTTGATCTACGAACCAAAAAAACATCTCCTATCCATGACGCAGACAGATAGACTTGTCTTTTTTTCTTAGCAAATCGACACGTTAAGTTTGAGAGCAACGATCCAACGCTGGCCTGGTTTCTGAATAATAATTTATGAGAACCGCTCTCATCCCACTGCAGGGAGCGAGAAGGCGCCCCTCCGAGGGTTTAGACTTTTCATTTTATCTTTTTACTGCTTTCAATTTGTACATTCACTTGACTTCTAAAGAGATTGGGGTAGAAACTCCACGTTCTAAAATAGAATTACAGGGCTGCTGATTCAGTCTTTGTGAATGTTACTGTATAAATATGTGGCGGATTAGGGGAATCAAACTGGGAATTGGTGAGTTATTACAAAATGGACTTTCCTTCTCTGACTTGTGTTTTTTTTCTATTTATTTGTTTATTTTGGAGGTGAGAAAATGATTTGGGGTGGAATGAATTGGAAAAATAAACCATAAACACATGCCTGTGTGGGGAGTGTTTGCACATCGGTAAAATTAGATTCACATTTTACTACTATAGCCCGATCGATCAAAACTAATAATATATTTTATTTAACAGTGCACTGTGCAGCTTTTCTGGTGGAAATATTCTATTGCCTGGAATGTTCCACAGTATGCCATTACACTTATTTATCTCTACGGAAACAGCGGATGACGCCACAGAGCCAGGATACATGTCAGATCCGTGGAGAGGCGAGCTCACTCACAGTAAGAATGCGAGTTTGTAAGTCAATAAAAACCCATGCCATCTCAAACCAGTTCTTTTCTCTGGCCAAGATTTGTACAGTGGTACCTCACCTTACGAAAGACCCAACAAAGTTACGAAACGCCTTCACGTTAAATTTTGGTCTCTAGATACGAAAGAAAATTCAAGTTATGAAACGCAAAATCTAAAAAATTCAAATAATGCGCGCTCAGCCACACACATTATACGCTTTTCTCAGACTGGATTTAAACTTTTCTCACATTTGTCTCTGTTTAAACACTCAAACTTTCATAGATTTTCAACAAAATGTATTAATAGTGAAGTGTGGGGGGAAGGGGAAAACTGTGCGCGGACACGTGTGTGATAGCGCAGCATGACCCGGCGCGGGGCTTATTATTATTATTATTATTATTATTATTATTATTATTATTATTATTATTATTATTATTATTATTATTATTATTATTATTATTATTATTATTATTATTATTATTATTATTATTATTATTAACGAGGTCCAACGTGCTCCATAAGCATAAGAAATCCAGGGTTCAATACAAAGGTGAATGGTAAGTCACTCATTGCGATCATTTGTGCTCCTGGCTGTGTTCTCCTTGTCCTTCGCACTGTCAAGGGGCATTTTTTTGTCTCCTTTTCAAACTCCTGCAGTGTGAGCTGACTCGTCTTTGGCTGGGTTGCCTGTAACTCGCTGTATTGTGTCGGGTGTTTGTTTTGGAAGTGCCGTATCGGTTTGTTGTGTTAAATGTCGCCCTTTCCTTTCCACCCCTTGCAATCTCAAGTTTACATATCCCACCATTTGCTATGTCAATGTTGTTGTCATCAACTTTATAGTATTTCCAGACCCAGACATACTCGCCAAACATTATAGCGTTCTTATAGCGCTCATTATAGCGCTCTTCTTATCTCTTCTCTGTACCCGCGCTTTGCACTTCGAGCTGCTTCCGTGTATTTAACCAATAGTGTGTCATACCGCACGCGTTGATGTTTCTGTATGAAGTCTGACTCTGTGCCACCGCATAACCATAGGATATGTTAAAAAAAATAATCAGAATACTTGCTACTAGCAAGTGTAATATGGGTGGGGATTTATGACGATTTATGCAACGGTGGGCGACGAGGGTCCGAAAGGAGGACAAAATGTAAAAAAGGAGGACACGTGACAGACGGCCGGACAGACAGCTCTAAAACCGGACTGTCCGGACGAAATCCGGACGAATGGTCACCCTAGTCTACAGTCTCTTAACCAATCAGGACGCAGAACACAATGTTACACTATAAAAAAAAGTTACACTATAAAAAAAAACTTGGATCGGGGCCTTGGAACGAATCAGGCTTTTTCCATTGAAATAGCTACTCAACTTACGAAAAATTCACGTTACGAAACCACTTCTGGAACAAATTAATTTCGTAAGGTGAGGTACCACTGTACCTCACTGTCCTCAAGATTAAGATTAACATTAACATTAACATTAACATTAACATTAACATTAACATTAACATTAACATTAACATTAAGCCTTTATTGGTCTCACACACAATGACACACAATGACACACAGGAGAAATTTGACTTCTGCATTTGACCCATCCTTTTCAGGAGCAGTGAGCAGCCATCTTTTTCGGCGCTCGGAGGGCAGTACCGTGAAGGGTCTTGCCCAAGGACCCACTGGCTTGCTCATTGCTGTGGGGGGGGGATTTGAACTCAAAGGAATGGCCCTTGGCTTTTAGATGGAGATGTACGGCAGACTGAGCCAAAGTGGACCTCAATCTGCCGTACATCTCCACCTGAGAGGGGATATCTAATGCATATCTAATAGGCCTACCTAATTAACAGAAAGTGTAAACAAGTAGGTGTGGTAGTTTCAAAGTAATTTCATTGTAGTTAGCTCCTCCCTTCAAGCAGATATAAGCAGTGTCCACCAGCGTCTGACCAGAACTGAAGAAGCAGCTTGGATGAGCTGCAAAACGTATTTGACCAAATAAACTTTTGTCCAGTTGACAAATTGAATTTCTCCTTTTGCCATGGATTCTACCTGGATGACTGAGGGATTCTACACACATCTTAGGTCGTTTTCACTCCAGGAAAGTCCGATAGTTCACTTGCTTTGGTCCGGACCAAATTGTTTAATTTTTTTTTTAAATTTTGGTGCGGTTCACTTTCACACTGCAGTTTTTTTGTAAGTGAACCAACATCGGTAAACAAAACCACGTGTGCTGAGGTCGCTCAGCCATTGGACAGAAATGAGCCGTGTCAAAACTTCGTGTCCAAACACGTGAAGGAGGAGAATCACGGCGTTGCGTGCTGTTTTCAATGTAGTCATAGCGATATGGTTTGCTCAGTTTTTACAGTCCGCATAAATGTTTGAGTAGCATCGTGAGGTTTACACTATTTTACAATCAATTTACAAACGACGAAGACACAGGGCAAGACGACTACGGAGGACAGCGCTCATGTGCGCACATCAAGTTCTGACTCTTGCTCTTCACGCAAAACGTAAGTAAGCCTCGTAAGTTTAGTTTTGTTTCGTTTCGTCAGCCTCGGTTTCCCATAATGCGCGATATACAATGGGAGCTCGTTAAGTACAAAAAGCCAACTTGTGTCGGATCGAGTCCGGTCTGCATTCTCACCTCAAACGAACCGCAGTTCGAATGGAACTGTGCCCAGACCGAGCTTTTTAGGTGGTCTCAGTTCACTTGTTTGCTCCGGATCGAGATTTTTGTTTTTTTATTCACACCAGCCCAAAAGGTCCGAATCAAAGGAGCAAACGAACTCTGGTTCGTTTTAAACAAACCAAACAAGGCAGGTGTGAAAACGACCTTAGTAACAAACAGGAAATGGTGCAGTGAAGCAATCTAATTAGTCAGAATTAGCCTCATCAAGTGTAAACCCCGCCCACAGATGAGAACGGCCAATAAGAAACAGCCTCTGTCCTCCTCACTCACACAGGATCGATTGCTTCTGCCTTGGCATCTTGGATCTTTGCTGCGAAAATTTACAGTCTGAATTTTGACTTTTGATTTTGAGGACTTGAAAATATTTGTGCTGACTATCTAAAAGATGTATTTTTTATTTTGAATGTTAAAGATTCCAAAAAGTACACTTAACATTTCAGCAACTAATATTCAGAATAAAAATAATTAAAACGTCTTTTTTTCAGAGTTAGTAAGCAAGACGGATGAAGTGTGTGGCTTAAGAACACGTCAGTAATGGGAGCTGGACAGAGTGGGAAGTAGAACGCTCCGACTTCTCCGAACAGACATAACTGAACGAATGAATCAATTAATTAATTAATGCAATGAATAGTTGACTTGAGTAACCCGACATTATTAGTCTGTTTACATCTCTAAGCCTCAAAATGCTCTGTTCCACCTTTTGATGTCATGTAGTCGTATTTTTTAAGTTAACCCCTACGTTTTACCTTTTGTTCAGTCGAGATGGTAAATTCCAAAGCTGAAATCATCCAAATGATTCTAGTGAAGATGTACGGAGTTTAAAAATACAATGGAGCACTTCCTGTATTACCACAGGACATCACAAGGTGTTTTCTTATTGAGGGAAGAACTCGGCCTAAATATGCGCAACTCCAGATATGTTTTCGACATTATAATACAGATCTAAAAATGGCGTGTATTCGAAAAGTGAGGAATAACTTTGGACCACTACAAACTGTTTAAGATGACGTTTTTAAGATCATAAAAATCAGTTACAGACCCAAGATTCGTTGTTTTATTCATTGTTTTTATAGTTGTTTTATGCCCAATATATTTCAAACACTATCTTTATGTCTTTTCCTCTCTCTACTTCTTAATCTCATCTGTCCTTCTCTGTCCTCTCTCCTTTCGAGCATCTCTTTCACTTCAACACCTCTGAACATCCACACCACACTGACCACAACTGACCACTAATCCCCTTCTCTCCCTTCCTTCTCCTTTTCCCTCTCTCCATCTCTTCCTCTAACCTCTCCCCTGTCTGTCCTTCTTTCCTTCTTTCGCGCCTTCACCTCCTCTGCCCTCCTCTCTCCATCTTCTTCTTTCTCTCCTTCTTCTCTTTATCCACACATCGCCACACAACATCCTCTCTCCGGTCTGGACCACTGCTCTTTGTAATGAGTCAAAAACAAGCAAACTATGTAAGATTTTGATTTTAAATTTCAGAAAACATGACTTACAGCTCTGGAAAAAAATAAGAGACCACTGCAAAATTATCAGTTTTTCAGATTTTACTACTTATAGGTATGTGTTTGGGCAAAAGGAATATTTTTGTTTGAGTCTATAAACTACTGACAACATTTCTCTCAAATTCCAAATAAAAATATTATCGTTTAGAGCATTTATTTGCAGAAAATGACAAATGGTCAAAATAACAAAAAAGATACATGTGGACACAAATGCAGCTCTGGAAAAAAGAGACCACTGCATTTTTTTCTGAAATCAGCATCTCTACATGTATTAAGCCATTCCACAGCCATTCTAGATGTATCATTCCATTCCAGCGTCTGTTGAATTCCAACACAAACACAAAGCTGAGCTACTTCAGTTCTTGCAACAGGAGTGGAATAAAGTCACTCAAGAACAATGTGAAAGACTTGTGGAGAGCATGCCAAGACGCGTGAAAGCTGTGATTAAAAATAAGGGTTATTGCACCAAATATTGATTTCTGAACTCTTCTTAAGTGTAAACATTAGTATTATGTTGTTTTAAAATGAATTTGATCTTGTTTCTTTGCATAGTTTGATGTCATTTTCTGCAAATAAATGCTCTAAACAATAATATTTTTATTTGGAATTTGGGGGAAATGTTGTCAGTAGTTTATAGACTCAAACAAAAATGTTCCTTTTGCCCAAACACATACCTATAAGTAGTAAAATCAGAAAAACTGATAATTTTGCAGTGGTCTCTTTTTTTTTCCAGAGCGGTATTTTATTACTTATTTTTAATTCTGATTTGTACATATACATTTATTATCATTTTTTATATAATTATCTCTCATTTTTGCTATTCCATCTATTTTTGTTACCCTCTGTTATATATTATATATTATATTTGATGAGAGAGCTACTGTACCCAAACAATTTCCCTTGTGTTTGTCTAAGTCTACGTCTAACAGAGCATTTTGAGCTTTGAATATAGACAGACTAATAATAAAGGATTACTCAAACATGTGAATGAAACAAAAACACAACTCTGGGTGTGTTTTTGAGGAGGTAACAACATTATAACACGGCTTAAAGCTCACAAGAGTCGGTTTTGTGTAATGTAGGACCTTTAATAATTTGTATTCATCTTTTCAATAGACACGCTTAGAACTCAAAGTGCCGTTAAACTGCCCTTATAACATTCAGCCCCCCTGTGTACTCTGCTCTTGTGGCCGTTGGGCTGCGGCGGCCCTGTTGAAGCCGTTGTTGCCAGGAGCTGAGTGGAGGAATGCAGCCCCAGCAGAGAGAGAGACGGATGAAGGGAGGGAGAGAGCGAGAGAGGGAGGGAACAGGACATGGGCACGGAGCTGAGCAAATGCTACCTTTTACTGTAGTAACACTTACCAAACCCCTTCTTTCTATTTCCACATGCAAAAACAGGCCACCCAGGACACACTTAAAATCACAGAATATCACTTGGTATTTGAAAACGGATGGAAATGTGTGGTGATCTTAACAGAAATCAACTTGATTGATCATTTTAAATCTGATTTCTGTTAGTTTGATCAACCAGAGTGAAAACATCCACTCAATTTTGTGTCTAAATTGTAGCTCAGTACTTTCAAATACTTTTTAACTTGTACTTGAGACACTTTTAGTTCAGTACAGTAATCCCTCGTTCCCTCGTTAGGTTCCAGAAATAACCCACAATAAGAGAAATCCGCGAAGTAGGACAACTTTATATTTTACAATTATTGTACATGTTTTAAGGCTGTAAATGCCTCACCACACACATTATACACTCAGCCTGGAATGAACCTTTTCTCACATTTCTCTCTCATTTAAACACTCAAACTTACATAGATTTTCAACAAAATGTATTAATAGTGAAGCGTGGGGGGAGACACGCAAGCCCCGCCAGACGCGCGAGGAGTGCGGAGACATGAGTCACTGGATCCGCAGGAAGCACCGCTGTTAGAGCCATTTTCTATGTTATTCTATGTTCTATGTTCTATGTTATTTCTATTTTTATGTTTTCTATTTTTCTATGTTCTAATTTTTTTTATCTACATTGCTATGCGTTGCTATGCTCTGCTTTGATGTACTTTGAACTTTTTGATCTTCTACTTTAATCTTTAATCTTTGAACCTTGAGCTAGGCTCGACTGAGTTATAGGCCTCTAGTAGACGGCGGTGTGGCCAGAGGGTGCCTCGAGCCAATGATTGGCGAGGTATTAGGACGCCTCTGGCCATAGAAGCTACACAGTCTTTTGACCGACACGTCGACACATAGGGTGGCTCCCCGTCGGGAAATCGAACCCCGGTCTCCCGCGTGACAGGTGGGGATACTCACCACTATACGACACGTACGGACGTCAAGAAGGACATCACGTCACGTAAGAACATCAAGAAGGACGTTACGTAGCACATAAGGACGTCGTGTAGGACGTCATGAGGCATTATAGGGACGTCACGTAGGACGTCATGTAGGGAAGTTACAAGCTTTAGAAATTCCTTCTTTTGTTTCCTTTTTTGTTCCTTTTTTCCACTCTGTATAACTTTCACTTTAGTAAAGATAGAAAAGACAGACTTTCGATTCAAGACTCTTTATTTTTGTTACGTGCCGCGTCAGAAAGAAACTTCAAGAGGCTCAAGGCTAGTGAGTCAGTGCGCTGCACTCACATCAAAATCAAAAGACTGTGTAGCTTCTATGGCCCGAGGCATTCTTATAACTGTGCTCACTGCCACGTCTCCAACTCCTTGGAGAAGTGCGCGACACGTGCACCCCTCATCGTGGTCAAATCCGTGACAGAGCATCACGACCGGTGCGAGGCCGCGAGACCGGGGCTGCGAGCACGAAATCAAACCGCGGCGCCCGGACCGCGTCCTCTCAGCCCGAGCCACAAACCAGCCGCACGAAACCAGCAAAGAACGGCACGTGGTGGTTTAATCCTGGTTTAGACCTGGTCTAGTCCCGGTTTAGTCCAGGTCTAGACCTGTTCCAGTCCTGGTTTAGTCCAGGTCCAGTCCAGGTTTAGACCTGGTTTACACCTGGTCTAGACCTGGTTTAGTTCTGGTCTAGACCTGGTTTAGTTCTGGTCTAGACCTGGTTTAGTCCACGTTTAGTCCTGGTCTAGTCTCTTAGCCACTCAGGATGCAGAACACAATGTTTAAAAAAAAAGTTACACTATAAAAAAAAAATTGAATTTTTTTTTAAAAAAACAGCAAGGCCGCGAAAAGTGAACCGCGATAGAGCGAGGGACCACTGTACATGAATATCATTTTGAAGAAACAGTGTTCTACTCTTCTATTATCACATGTACAGATAGTGTTTAGTGTGTTATTCTTTGTTCTCTCTCCATAGATTTGCAGCCAAAGTAAATGTCATTGTCTCCCCACGTTTGTGCTGTCCCCTCTCTCTGATTTCCCTCTGCCCGCTCTCTCCCTCCCTTCCTCTTCCCTCACTCCCTCCTTCCTCATGCCCTTGCTCTCTCCGTCTCTCAGACCTCCCCTCTCTGTATTCCATCTCCCCCCTTCCTCCTCCGCCTTTCCTATCTCTCCCTCTCTCTCTCTCTTCCTCCCTTCCTTCCTTATCTGCCCTCTCTGCCCTCTTAGCCCCTTCTGTCGTCCTTCTCTCTACCCTTTCTTTCACTCTCTCTCTCTCTCCTTTCTCTCTAGGTCTTTCCTCTCTCCTACACATCTACACCCCCTCTCCTACTCCTCTCTCTTGCCTCCCCCTTCCCCCTCTCCCTCACCCTCTCTCCCCATCTGTCTTCTCTCTCTCCCTCTTTTGCTCCCTCCCTTCCTTATCACCCCTTTCTGCCCTCTTGACTTGACTTCTATCATCCTTCTACTCTTTCTTTCACTCTCTCTGCTTTCCCTCTTCCCTCCCTTTCTGTATCTCCTCCCTATGACTTTCTTTTTTTCACCCTCCCTCCCTCTCCATCTGGACCCTCTCTCCTACTCCTCGTCTCTTTATCTGTCCCTCCTTTCTCTCTTCCTCTCTCTTGACACCAACTTCCCCTCTCTCTCACACCCTCTCTGCCCTCTCTCTCCACCCCCGTCTCTCCCTCACTCCTTCCCTCTCTCCCTCCCTCTCTCCCTCCCTCTCTCCTTTCCTCCCTCCCCCTCTCCCTCCCTCTCTCCCTCTCCTTTCCTCCCTCGCTCTCTCCCTCCATTCCTCCCTCCCTCCCTCCTTCTCTCCCTCTCTCCCTCCCTCCCTCCCTCCCTCCCCATCTCCCTATCTTCCTATCTCCCTCCCTCCCTCTCTCCCTCTCGCCTTTCCTCCCACCCTCTCTCCCTCTCTCCCTCCATCCCTCCCTCCTTCTCTCTCTCTCCCTCCCTCTCTCTCTCTCCCTCTCTCCCTCTCTCCCTCCCTCCCCATCTCCCTATCTCCCTATCTCCCTCCCTCCCTCTCTCCCTCTCGCCTTTCCTCCCACCCTCTCTCCCTCTCTCCCTCCATCCCTCCCTCCTTCTCTCTCTCTCCCTCACTCTCTCTCTCTCCCTCTCTCCCTCCCTCTCTCTCTCCCTCCCTCCCTCCCTCTCTCCCTCCCTTTCTCCCTCTCTCTCCCTCCCCCTCTCCCTCCCTCTCTCTCCCTCCCTCCCTCCCCCTCTCCCTCCCTCCTCTCTGAATGAAAGTGCTGGTTGCTGCTGTCTGCTCTGTTCTGGTGTGTGAGTGCAGCAAAGTTCCGCCTCAGCTCTGCTTTTATTAACACAGACCTGCACTAAAGCCCACATAAGCCATCTCCTCCCTCCATCCTCCCTCCATCCTCCCATTCCTCCCTCCACTCACCCCTCCGCTGTCTGCACAACGCTACCAGAACTAAAGGGTCACCACCAACACATAATGAAATATTTTATCAGAACAAAACTCAATTTAGAAGTGATCTTTACAGGCTTTGCAGTGTGGGCATGACATTTAAAAGTCCTATATTTGACTTCTGTTGACTCCTGTGAGGTTTAAGCCATGTTATTTGGTAGTGAAGCCATCAAAAACACACCTGGAGTTTTGTTTTGTTTCATTCGCACATGTTTATCACACAAAACCTGTATATTTAAGCTGACTTTGTTTTAAACGGAAAAAAAAACAACAACAACACTCTTCCACCTTGGCAAAAGAAGAAATTCAATTTGTCAACTGGACAAAAGTTTATTACTTTTATATACTTTTGTCCATTTGACAAATTGAATTTCTCCTTTTGCCATCGATTCTACCTGGACAACAGGGATTCTACACACACGGTTCCACCTTGTGATGTCATGTGCTCCATCACAACATGGCTTGAATCCCAACTGACTCAAAATTTTGTGTAATATATATATATATATATATATATATATATATATATATATATATATATATATATATATATATATATATATATATAAAAATATATATATATATATATATATATATATATATTTTTTTTTTTTTTGCTAAATCAACCGTATATATGCACAATAAAATTAAAATACAATATAATAATAATAATAATAATAATAATAATAATAATAATAATAATAAAAAAATCATGATAGTACGGAAGCTGACAGAGGCCATGTTCGTAATGATTATTTTCCACCGTAATAATGACACAATTAATTTGTGATCTTGAGAAAACAAAATAAGCCTAATATTGAAATTATCCCGAATTAAAAGACGTAATGCAATCTCCCCCTGTGTCAACGCCTGATCAAAATATTGCCTTATCAGCTGATCAATTATTATTCCAGACATTCTGATGACCAAAAACACGCCTATTCAGAATGAGAAATAGCCCCGAAGTCAGACTGTCACAACGTGGCGGTAGGTAGACGTTTCAGTTTTCTCGAGATCACGGAATAATTATCTCGGGATAACAAGGAAGAAAAATTATTGCTTATGAATATGGCCTCTGTCGACTTCCGTATGATAGCAATAATAACAGCAACCCTAATGATATTGTCAATACAACATCATTCTTAAAAAAAAAAAAAAGTAGGAGGGTTATATCTTTTACGCACCTACACCTCTAAAAATGTACTTAAGGTTTAATTATCTCTCCTTGCCCCCTCCTCCCACTTCTCTCTCTTTTCCCCTCTTTCCTGCCCCCGTCTCCCACCATCTCCTGACAACCTCCCTCACTGTCTTTATTTTATGTCACCTTTTCATTCTTCCTCTCCCCCCTCTGTCCTTCATCCCTCCTTTCCCCCTCTCTCCTAACCCCTCTCTCTTTCTCTCCTTCTCTCTCCTTGTCTCTTTTCTCCTGCCTGCCCTCCTCTCTCTCTCTTATTTTCTCCTATATTTCTCCTATCCCCCTCCCCTCTCTCTTTTTCTTTCTCAGTCTCTTTCCCTCCCTCTCTCGTCAAACTGCACAGTAGTCGGAACCCCACTCCCCTCTGTCTCTCCGTCCTCTCACTCTCTCCGTCCCTCCCCTGCCCCCTCCCTCCCCATTTCTCTCTGTTTTATGCCCCCCTTTTGTTCTCCGTCCCTCTGTCATGCCTCCCCTCCCTCTCTCATCAGTTTGCACAGTAGCCGGAACCCCACTCCTTCCCTTCCCTCTCTCTCTCTCTCTCTCTCTCTCTCTCTCTCTCTCTCTCTCTCTCTCTCTCTCTCTCTCTCTCTTGCTCTCCCTCTCTCTTCTGCCTGCCCATCCCTCTCTCCCCATTCTCTCATTCCCCTCTCCCCTTTCCCACCTCCTTCCTTTCTCATCAGATTGCACTGTAGACCAAACCCCACTCCCTCTGTCTTTCCGTCCTCCTCCCTCCCTCTCTCTCTCTCTCTCTCTCTCTCTCTCTCCCTCTCTCACATTCCCACATGCACCTCTCTCCTCGCTCCCATCTCCTCTCCACGTCGTGCTCCGGATTTTCTCATTCAACTCCCAGAACCGTGGAGAACTGGCCAGCCAACCACACATCCAGCCAGACCCGGGGAGGGAGGCCACCTGTCCGCGTCCGCATTCCTGCTCTCACTCCTGGGATGAACTGCCGCGACGTCCCCCTCTGCTCCATCAGCTCCTGGATGATCTTCTCTCAACAGATTTCTTTTGTTAACCAGCTCTGAACATTTCCAAATGCTTCTAAGGACAACATTTATGTATTTTTCCAGAATTTTGAATTACTTTTTCTGTCTTTTTTGCCCAAATCTCCAGGAGTTGCACTAATTAGTGGCCTGACTGACAGCTCGGTAATTGGATTTATTTCATATCCTTTGCCTTGAAGTAGGATTTTTTTTTTCCCTCCACTTTTCAAAGCTTCTGTGTTTCAATATTTTTCACTCTTTCAGTAGTTTTTGAGCTGTAATCTGAAAATACCAGATCATGGATTGCGTAATTTGAATTCTGAGTCTGAATCTTAATTTGAAAAGAAACTAAGAATTATAAAAAGGATTCAGATTTGACCGTCATGTCATTGTAATCAAAATAGTTATAATTTTTGTGGTCTTTTCTAAAATATTACACGCATTTGAGGCAAGATGAAGCTTAGACCCCTAATAACTTAACTGTATGAAGTTCATTTTTAATTGGTGGATATATAGAATAATGTCGATCTTTGCATATAACAAACTAAGGTAAGTTTGACTTTTGTATCTGAAAGTCCAAATGTAGCTATTCTCGAGATATACTCAATAATAATTACCAAATTAGGACTAAACTAGACTGAACTAAACCAGGACTAACCCAAGACTAAACCAGGACTAAACCAGGACTAAACCAGGGCTAAACCAGGGCTAAACCAGGACTAAACAGGGTGAAACCAGGACTAAACCAGGGCTAAACCAGGGCTAAACCAGGGCTAAACCAGGGTGAAACCAGGACTAAACCAGGACTAAACCAGAACTAAACCAGAACTAAACCAGGGCTAAACCAGGGCTAAACCAGGATTAAACCAGGACTAAACCAGGGCTAAACCAGGGCTAAACCAGGACTAAACCAGGATTAAACCAGGACTAAACCAGGGCTAAACCAGGACCAAACCAGGACCAAACCAGGACTAAACCAAGACCAAACAAGGACTAAACGAGGACTAAACCGAGACTAAACCAGGACTAAACCAGTACCAAACAAGGACGCCATATCGGGATGAAATAAGGACTAAACCAAACTAAACCAGGACTAAACTTTTTTAATATATATATATATATATATATATATATATATATATATATATATATATATATTTATATATTTATTTATTTATTTATTTATTTATTTATTTATTTTTTAATAAAATATAGTGCATCTTATTCAATTGGAGAAAAACATCTGAGTTGTATATATATATATATTCTCTAAAAATAAAATAAATAAAAAAATCTAAAAAAGTCTAAAAATATTGCCAAAAATGCAGCTACGCTTATTCCTATAAGAGTGCTTCTTCAGTCAAAATCTCAAATTCAAATTAAATTCATGTTTTATACTTGATTGACCTCAAAAGTTACCAGATTTCCTTTTGCTAATTTAACATGCAAGAAGAATTCAGTTTGAGCAGAGTCTTAAAAACAGCCCTTGTGGTTTCCGACTTTGTTCTGGTGGATTAATTTTGCTTTAATCCAGGTTTAACTGGGGATTAGTTCAAGATATAGTTCTGATTCTTGTTCAGTTCAGTTTTGCATTTTATCCAAACTGTAGCACAACTGAATTTATTCTCAACTATGTTTTATTTTTATCTTGAATTTATCTTTGCATTTAGAGATGCATTTATTTTCCTCATACACCAGATGCCCTTCCAGGTCATAACCAGCAACTTTAATGTACTGCTATAGGCCAAATGTGTGGAGTGACTTGCTCAAGGACACAGCAACAGTATGGAATTGGTCAAATTAATTAATGATGTCTTACATTTATTTTTTTATTTTTCTTATTTTATTTATTCTTTATTTAATAGGGACAGTGTATATTAATGAACATCTGCAGCATTGCAGTGTAAATATGCCAGATTATAGCAAGAAATTAATTAATGATGTCTTACATAATCATTGCATCACATTGAAATCAGTTGCTTAAAGGTTTAATATGTAACTTTACTGGTCAGGGTCCACATTCTGCTCCTTTTCTCCATGGAGATGTTTCTGCTTTGTCTGGAATATTCCACAGTATAGCTTTAAACATGTCTATCTCCATAGAAACAAGCAGGTGATATCACTAAACCAAGCTACAAGTCAGATCTGTGAAGAGGTCACCTTGCTCGCTATAAGAACGCATATTTTTAAAGGTACTTTGAGCAATAAAGCGCTTGTAATTAAGTAAATGCAAGCTAGATGAGTTTAATGCCATACTACGGAACATTTCAGGTAAATATTGATAACATCAGGTGGCATACTCTTCACCAGAAAGGTTACATAATGCTTCTTTAATCATATCTGCTTGCACTGAACTCCGTTGTAGACGTGTTGTTCTTTATGGTGGTGATATTTTTAACCTGTAATGATGTGGTGTGACCTATAGGGGATTCGTGGGCGGACTCAGGTGTGACTCTGCTGTTGGAGAGTTAACAATTTACTTGAGATAACAATGTTTTTCAATGAAGTACGCTCTGACTTTCAATTACAGGCAGTGAGCTGATACCCATAGAAACACCATCTTAGAAAAGGGTGGGGCTGGAAGCTACATCCTCGAGCCCAAATGCAGAGGAGAAAATGTGGATATCACAGCGTACTTATATCTGGTCACATTCACTTTTATACAGTTACAATGTTCAATTTATTACATTTTCTTCTGACAAAATCTGGTTTTGTTCTAAATTTGAGTTCCAAAAACCGGGGTTGAAAAGATCTGGAGCAACAAAGGCATTGAAGGATGGGTCAAATGAAGAGGACTGCACTTATATCTGGTCACAGCCACCATTCTATCATTTATAACATTTACAAAAATCTAGTTTTATTTTAAATTTGATTTTGAAAAAGGAAGGATTGAAAGATAAAATCTGGAGCCCAAAAGATATCAAAGAATGGGTCAAATGCAGATGACAATATTTCTGGTCACATTCACAATTTTGCAATATTTAACCAAAAAAAAAAAAAAAATTATTAACAGATTTTATTCCAGATTAAATTCTCAAAGCTGGTTTATAGCACTGACATTTAGTTAACTTTTTTTTCTCATTCTGAGAAAAAAAAAAGAAGAAAACATAGGTAGGATCACCCTACAACCTATGCAGTGTGCCACGTTTACCAAAATCCACTTTTTTACATGGTATTGCAGTGTCCTTGGGCAAAACATTATTCCTGTGTGAATATGTGAATGTTTTTAGAGCGACAGCCTGTTTCCATATTAATCAGTATTTTGGTCTGTGCTGATATTTTGATGGTGAAATACTTTAAATGTCAGATGCTAATTTAAATCCTTTCTCTCGCTGATGAAATCCACCAGAGCGAATCCCGGTGCTGTGTATGGCTTTTTATTCCTATCTGATTGTATGGGCTTCATATAGGGATGGAAGCCATGCACAGAGCTGGGACATAGCGCCACCTACAGGGAGTAATCTATTATATAAATGCTGTTCTATGTCATTATATTGCAGTACTGTTGTACACTGAAAGAATAAATATGCACTTATTGTTACTAAAGACAAACATATTGAGTGTTGGAAAGTTAATCCAGTAAAATAGGGGCTACTCATTGTGCCAGGTCCAGACCAGGATAAATTGTGAGTTCATGATATGGTGTAACTATAATACAAAATAAATATACAATTACTGTACAATGAAAGGTAAATATCACATAATGTTACAGACATTAAAACATTAAATCAAAGGTTTCTGGTTCAAAACATGCACCATAGGTACCTCCAGCTTAGGTCCTGACCAAGCCGAAGCAAGAAGATCATGGAGATGGTCCCCGGGCGCCCTAATGTGTGCTGCCCACTGCTCCTAATATATGTATATATATATAGGATGGGTTAAAATGCAGAGAAGAATTTCTCCAGTGTGAGATCAATAAAGTTCACTTCTTCAATTCTACCCACTGGCCTTTCACTATGTAACTACTATGTTCTTACTTTGCCTGAAATGTTTCAAAATATAGCATTAAACCTATACATATCACTATGGAGATAAGCAGGTAATGAGGCCAGACCAAGTTACAGGCCAGATCTGTGGAATAGCAACACCAATCAACAATTTGTTTGTTTGTTTTTTTTTGTTTTTTTTTGTAATAAAGCATCTGTTATGCAAAGGATATAGGTTTAATGCCATACAGTGGAACATTCCAGACAGGATGATAACATCTCTATGGAAACAAGCAGCTAGCGTAGACTTAGACAAACTTTACTGATCCAAAAGGGAAATTATTTGGACACAGTATCACACAAGATGATATAATTTAAAAACAAAGAGCAAAAATATGAATGGAAATAATGAATTCAAAATAATAAAAAAAATAATAATAATAATAAGAGATGTTTTAGATAAGGCATAATTAGACTTAGAATTAGACTTAGACTTAGACTTAGACAAACTTTATTGATCCACAAGGGAAATCTTGGGTACAGTAGCTCACTCATCAAATTTAATATATAATAGAGGGTAACAAAAATAGATGGAATAGCAAACAAAGAGAAATATGAGACATAATTTTAAAAATAAATACAAATAATAATAAATGTATATGATAAAAGGAGAAATTCAATTTGTCAACTGGACAAAGTTTGTTTGGTCGAAAACGTTTCGCCGCTCAGTCGAGAGGCTTCGTCAGTTCTGGTTCAAACATGATTCGAAAAACAAAAGAGAGAATCGCAAAACAAATTAGCTGAGATAGTTTCAGAAGAATTGAAGGTAGTGAGCTCCTCCCTGCAGCGGGATATAAGCAGTGTCTAACCAGCACTCGAACCAGAACTGACGAAGCCTCTCGGATGAGCGGCGAAACGTTTTCGACCAAACAAACTTTGTCCAGTTGACAAATTGAATTTCTCCTTTTATCATGGATTCTACCTGGACGACTGAGGGATTCTTCACGCAATAAATGTATATGTGCAAATCAGAATAAAATAGAAAAATAAATAATAAAATATAAAATACAATATCAAATAAGATATCCAATCACAGCTATATACAAATACATAAATACATAAATTATTCACCACCTGTTATCAAATTACAGCTGCACATGTGTGGTTACACTTTCTGTTTGCACTATATCAAAAGTGTTTACACCCTATTTTTACTACTGACAGTTGCACATTAAACAAATGTTGCACATTATCTGTAAATATGTACATGGCACCTAGCCTATACTTTCATAGTGTATATTCGGTAAAGATTGTTTCTATTTGATTATACTTTTTACATGCTTCTCTTTATCTTATTTATCTATTTTAATTTTTAATTTTTTAATTTTTATTTTTTTTTGCATCCTCTTGGCATCCAGGGTGGGCAGCAAAGTAAGAATTTCATTGTACAGGGAAACGTATTTCTTTACTGTGCATATGACAATAAAAGCTTTGAATTTTTGAATCTTGAATCTTGAATAAATATATAAATGTATATGTACAAGTAAAAATAAAAAAGTCACATAATGCACCTGAAGATATCTGACTTTTTTCTCCTTTTGTTTGAAGTTGAAATTCATATATAAATATATAATTATAAATTCAAAATTATAAACTGATTCAAGCTAAAATTACCAATTCAGATCAAGCCACCACCCGTGCTGAGAACAAAATTAATGAATAATCTTCAGATCTTCTTCAAACGCCATCATCCTACACTTACACAATGCAATACCAACCCCAGCTCTTGTGTGTGCAAGTATTTTTGAAGTACAGAGGATCTCCAGAGATAGTACTGTTAATATGAAGTGCTGTGTGAATGACAGCGTAGCAGAGGGGACCTGGCTGGGAGCAGATGGATCAATGGGAACTGATTTGGAGTTAGATTGGACTGAAATGATGTGATCTGAAGAAGCCAGCCCTCTCAGCCCTGCTTCCTGATGAGATTCATGGTTTTAGCGCGGGAGCTTGGGCACAAGACCGAGCGGGGGGCCACAATACGATGTAAAGGTCCAATCATGTTACCTAGTTCTCGTTCTGCACTAAATTGCATTGGGCTTTGCTGGTGCCGATTTCCATTGATTTTGTGAAGAATATTGAGGGTTTGAGAGTGGGGAAACAAATGCTTTCTGCATTTGTGAGATTTTGATTTTGAAAATAAAATTAAGTCGTTCACAATGTTTTTGCTTTTGTTTTTTCTAAGTGGACGTATTGGTATTCATGTGATGTCAAGGCAAATGCAGAAACAAACGTTAACCTGGTTTATGGTTCATAAAAGTAGGACTGTTATATGAAACACAATATACTAATTAATTCATTATCTGTATTTTTTATAGCAAATAGGTGTTTTAAAGGTGCACAAGTAACTTTTCTATGTCCGTGGAGACAAGCATACAACACCATCAGGCAAAGTTATGTTACAGGTAAGGTCTGTGGAGAGGTGACCCCACTCACATGAATGTTTTTCAGTTTATCTCTGAGAATTAAAACGTGTGTAATTGAATACGTTAGATTGGTTTAATGTCATACTGTGAAACATTCCAGCTAAAGTAGGCTATAATAACATCTCTACTGAGAAAAGCAGGAGGCAGATGTAAACCCCTCACCAGAAAAGTTACACAGTGCATCTTTAAGAGTTTTTTGTAATGGAACTGCTTGTCCTCTATATAGTCCTCTGTAACAGTGATAGTGATGATGGGTTCTCTGTCAGCATAAATCTATTTTAAGACAAATTATTGTATTATTCAATCGCACAGGAGAGTTTGTAGACCTCTGACAGAACATTTTCATATAAGTGAGTGAATACTGTATTTGTAAATCCAATCAAAGGCAAATAATCAGCTTTTACTACTGTTGTAGGGTTGTTTACTACTGTTATTGCACATTTACTACTGGAATTTTACTACTGTTGTACGGTTGTTTACTACTGTTATTGCACATTTACTACTGGAATTTTACTACTGTTGTACGGTTGTTTACTCCTGTTATTGCACTGGAATTACTACTGTTGCACATTTATTTTATCTTAACTTCAATGCACATTCTATTGCACATTACCATTTCACTGCTGTATCTTCCATTGCACATTTTTGATGCACACTGCACATTTTTGGACATCTGTAAATAGGTATTTATTTATTATGTTGCACTGCTTTCAGATTTTAGATCTTAGATTTTAGTTTTAGATTTATATTTATATTTTGTCTTTGATAGTTTTTGTTGTGTTTTGTCTTATATTGTATTTTGTACACTGTCTTTTCGCACTACCTGGCCAGAGAGAAACGGAATTTCGATTCACTGTATGTTGAACACATATGGCAGAATTGACAATAAAGCTGACTTTGATCTTTTCATTGAATATTTTAGACATTGTATTACGCCCTGCCTGCCATCTGTTTTTTTTTTTTTTTTAAGATACCCTGATACACATCTGACATGATTTAGCCTTTTAAATTATATTTCAGGCTTCTCCAATTGAAAATAAGTTTAAGTATAAGTACACCTAATGATTTCCATTCTGTCACTGAGTTGACTGTCAATCTCCCGTTAGTCAATCAATTATGGCATTTCAAACACAAAAGGTTTTACTGCCCTTCAGTGGTTATATGCTGCTGTTGCAATATAGTTTGGACTTTCCATTATGACGGGATATAGTCCTGAAAATACAAGTTTAAACTCTACATTAATATTATTATGTATATTTATGAAACAGTTAAATTCATTCAATTAAAAAACGAATTATGTGCAGCCCTTTAACTAAAATATTAGGGCTAATTGTTTACAATTCATAATAAAGAAATAGAAAACATAAACGTGTATAAAATAGTAATAATATGCTATTTTTTATTTATACAATTTTCGAATGAATGAATTAATGGAAATAAAAAGCGTTAGGCGGAAGTGACGTCACAGCCCCCTCCTGAAAACATCCGGTGTGCACTTGCTCTCGTTATGAAAGCTTCTGAATGAAATGTTGAATAACTCTTGTTTTTTTCCGCTCTTACGAAACCTCCATGTGGATCCCTCGGCTCCCTGCAGCCCTAGACAAGTGTGCATGTATTTTGACCTCTAAAGTATATATTTAAAGCATAAAAATGGCGAAAAAGAAAGAATCAGATACTGCATGTGAGAAAGCTCCAAAGAAGAAACTGCAGCAGCCGCTAAAGGCGAGGATAAAGAAAGAGAAAGGTACGAAAAAGTCATTATTTATTGTTTTATGCAAAAAAAAAGAAACTTGAATTTAATCTTAACTCTTTATTTTGTACCCCAACTTATGCATACCCTTCTGTAAGCACGAAGTCCTGACCCCTCATGCCCCTTAAATTGCTCGCTATTGTGCTCTGGTTTCGCCCTGGTTTCGCCCTGGTTTAATCCTGGTTTAGTCCTGGTTTAGTCCTGGTTTCGCCCTGGTTTAATCCTGGTTTAGTCTTGGGTTAGTCCTGGTTTAGTTCAGTCTAGTTTAGTCCTTATTCCAAATCAAGTATGGCCTGTCCAAGTTTATTTAGGAAATGCTTTAAAAAGTGTTTAATCTGCCTAGAAATATTTGCCAGAAAGCAGAAAATGATTAGTTTGACGTTCATTTTTAATGTCATGTTAATTTGGCATGTGCTGCTATACGAAATGCATTAAAATCGTATAATAGTAATTTGAGACTTATAATTAGTCTTGTTCTAAAGTAGTAACTGGCTAATTAAAAAAATAAATAAATTTGGCATGTGCTGCTATAGAAATAAAGAATGAAAATGCTAATAATTTGACTCTGATGAATCAGTCTGAAGTTTATAACTTCATTTCCATTAAAAAAAAGCATTAATTGAAATTATTTAATGAGTTGTTTTTTTGTGAAAAAAAAAAACAACTCACATTAAAATGTAATGTGTAATTTTCTTTTGCATTTAGGTATACAGGTTAATGATACAATTTAAGTTCTTTCTGCTGTTTTCTAGTGAACGGTGTTGGAGATGCGGAAGAACTCATCAAGAGAAAAATCCAGTCCAAACCATGCTCCTCCGCTGCTGCTAAAACTGATGCTGAGAATACGAGTAAATACTTTTCTCCAGTGAAGAAGGAGGAGGAGGAGGAGTCTGATGAAGATGGGTTTATGGAGGTTCCACAGATCACAGTGACAGAGCCTAAAGCAGCAGTGAAAGAAGAGGATGATGACAGTGAAGATGACTGGGAGGAGGTGGAAGGTCTGTGAATATTAGGGGATAGGAACATTATTGTTATTATTGTAAAGTTGCACAAAAATAACATGTATCAATTCATAATCTCTTAAAATTGTACTGTTGTTTGGCAGTGGTGAGATAAAGAACATTAAAAGAAACACATAGACAGTGATCTTTATATATCATCATATGTTATTAATTATTCTTTTTGGCAAAAAACTTTTTTAAGTGATTCTACAAAAAGGCAAATTGGCACCTTTTAGCCAATAAAAGGTTCTTTCTTCTGCTGTAAATAATGTGACACAGCCATAGTTTGAGTTTGGATATTGTCACTGAAGAATCGCCAGCATGTTTATATTTTAAATCTGACCAACAAAAAGGCTATAAAAGAGAAAAAAAAAAGATTTGAATAATATTGTTAGGCTTGTTTTGGTTGTGGAGTTTAGCAGTAATCCTTGTTTTTTTTTTTGTTGTTGTTCAGAACTGGAGGAGCCTCTTGGTCCAGTGGAGCCCTCTGCTCCGACTCTCTCCATCCCTGAGTCTGTGGAAATAGAGATCGAGACTCCAGAGGCCAGGAAGAGGTGTGGGCGGATCTTTTATTTTTCAGTCCTCATCTCACTGAAACATGCTTTTGGGCCTACTGCTGATTTTCAGATATTTCAACCAATCAAGCAGTATTGCATAATTTTTTTTTTTTTAATTTCTCTTAAAGATGCTTTGTGTAACTTTTCTGGTGGAGGATCCGTCAAATGCTTTTCTCCGTGGAGATGTTATTGCTTTGTCTGGAATCTTTCACAATATGGCATTAAACCTTCCTGCCTTTATGGAGACCAAACCAGATTAAGTTACAGGTCTGATCTATGGAGAGGCAATCCCACTCACAGTTAGAATGCCTGTTTTTCTAGGTATTTTTGAGCTATAAAACCACCTGTACATCATTGGTTGAGCGGTCAGATCCACTGACCCACAGGTTGGTGGTACGATTCCAGCTCCCACAGATGAATGCTGCCGTTGTGTCCTTGGGCAAGACACTTAACCCGACCTCGCCCCCAGTGTCTGCGTACACTGGTAGCCCCCATGACAGAAAATACATCAAGGCCGGTTGGTTTAAGCGACGTGGGGCCATCCTCCCGTGGACCAACCACCCGCAGGAGGATCCATGGGGGCTGGAGCACAGAGATCTGGGCGGCAAATTTGTTTGGACTGTTGCCCCGTGACCCAAACTCGGAAAAGCGGAAGGAAATGAATGAATGAATGAAAACCACCTGTAATTCCATAAATATAAGGTTGAGCTGTTTAATGTCATACTGTAGAACATTCCAAGCAGGGCAGTGACATAAATAGAAAAACAAGCAGGAGATGGACCGCCAACCAAAAAGTTACACCGTGTACCTCTTTACCTTTTTAAATAAGATCTGTTTTTTCCAGAAAGAAGCAGCAGGCCGAGTTGGATGCCTATTTGCGGAGAATGGTGAATCGATACAAGAAGGACCTACTCATAGACACTCACAAGGTTCAATACATTTACACAAACCATTTTAAAATGTCCCAGTTAATTGCAGAAAATAACAAATAGCACTTAGAACAAGCTGACTCCTAAATCTTGAATCTTCTGTTTTTTGTTGCCATGTGTAGGTGCACCTGTTGTGTCTGGTGGCCAATGCCCAGCACCAGAGCTCTCTGTGCACTGACCTGGACCTGTTGGCGATCACTCTGTCTTTACTTCCTGCTCACTTTGGAAATGTGTCCAAAGAACGCATCAACCAGAACTACCTCTCCGGATTACACAAGTGGTATACAAACTTTAATAATGTTCTCATCATGCTTCTCAAATCTTATCACTAGGATTGTTATAACCACACACACATACCACACATAAACCATATTTAGTGTTTGCATGCATAACTAAAAGTAATAAAGACACCACTTAACTCATAGGAAGTAACTTCTAATTTCCTCATTGAAACAGTATCCTAAATATAAAGACTTTAACTATTTAAATATTCTACATTTTTTGTTATTAATGAAGTTATGTTTTTTGTTTTTGTTTTTGTTTTTTTAATAACAAAAAAAACTTTACTTTACAATTGCCCTCCAAAGGTTGATTTTTTTCTCTTTATTTTCATCAGGTTCAAAGTGACCTTCACTCTAAACCCCAGTCTCTCCAGTGAGGATTGTCCCAGCCCCCGGTCTCTTCTGGAGAGGAGACTGGCAAGTCTCTCAGCCAAGAACCACCAGGAAATGACCCATGTGAGCTGTCACTTTATTTCATTTTAAATCGAAATAATATATTTGAAATAATTTTAATTGGGATACACATCTTGTGTTACAGTTGTTCCTTTTGGTGCTCAGGTCCCTGCAGCTTTTTTGTCGACTAGTTCTGTCTCTACAGCCTGTGCCATTTAAACCTCCACCCACAGCAAAGGTGAGGACACAAAGGATTTATATAAAATACATGTTTTATCATAGCCATATTGCCATAGAGTCCGAAAGCATAATAAAATTAACCTGCACTCTTGGGTCTATTACAACATTCTATTAACTGGTTTCAGCTTCAGAGGATTTTTGCTCATTCAAAGCATATAATATTTAGTTTAGGTTAAGGTTGTACATCTGTGGATAAAAAAAAGAGAATATAATAAATATACCACTTGGGAGTATGAGACTACATATGGAATCTGAATGACACTGTAGGGTTTGTAGTATGCCAAGATATGCAACACATTTTGCATTCAATTGCTACAACAATAGCACATGTTCCTATAGATCACATGGATAAGATAATTACACTGGTCTACAAGCAAAATGTTTCCGGAACAATAGTAGTGAAATCTTTCTTGGTTTAGGTCACTAATAAAGAAAAATAAGTCAGAAGTGCTGATTGGCTGTAGTTTCCAAGATATAGTATTGGGTCAAAATAGGAAATTTATGCAAAATAGGGCAAAAACAGTAGTTTCTCAGAAGGTACAGTGTGTCTACAAGCAACCAGTTCTATCTGAAAGTCTGTCTGCACATTCCAATACATTCATTTTAATATGTCTAGAGTTATAACATATATCATCCATCCATCCATTTTCTTCCGCTTATCCGGGGCCGGGTCGCGGGGGCAACAGTCTAAGCAGGGACTCCCAGACTTCCTTCACCCCGGACACTTCCTGCAGCTCCTCCGGGGGGACCCCAAGGTGTTCCCAGGCCAGCCGGGACACATAGTCCCTCCAGCGTGTCCTGGGTGTTCCCCGGGGCCTCCTCCCGGTGGGACATGCCCGGAACACCTCCTGAGGGAGGCGACCAGGAGGCATCCGGAACAGATGCCCGAGCCACCTCAGCTGGTTCCTCTCAACGTGGAGAAGCAGCGGCTCTACTCCGAGCCCCTCCCATGTGACTGAGCTCCTCACCCTATCTCTAAGGGTGCGCCCAGCCACTCTGCGGAGGAAACTAATTTCGGCCGCTTGTATCCGCGATCTCGTCCTTTCGGTCATTACCCAAAGCTCATGACCATAGGTGAGAGTAGGAACGTAGATTGACCGGTAAATTGAGAGCTTTGCCTTTTGGCTCAGCTCCCTCTTCACCACGACGGTCCGGTACAGCGATCGCATCACACATACATACACATACATATCTAACCTCATCCACATCGCCACTCCATCCCGCACCCTCCGCTCTTCCTCCTCTCTTCAGCTCTCTGTCCCCTCTGCCCGTCTCATCACCATGGGGAGCAGAGCCTTCAGCCGCTCTGCTCCTCAGCTCTGGAACTCTCTCCCTCCTGACCTCCGGAATATAGACTCTCTCCCACTCTTTAAATCCAGACTCAAAACCCACCTGTTCAGACTGTCCTACCTCTCATAGCCAATCACTCCACTCGGATTTTGTTTTTATCTTGTTTTATATGTTTTATTGTATTGTTTGTTTGTGCTTTTTATTCATTTTAACCTTGTACAGTGTGTGTTCTGAAAGGCGCTTTTAAATAAAAATGCATTATTATTTGCATTATTATTATCACTGCCGACGCTGCACCGATCCGCCTGTCAATCTCACGCTCCATCCTCCCCTCACTCGTGAACAAGACCCCGAGATACTTGAACTCCTCCACTTGAGGCAAGGACTCCCACCCACCCAGAGAGGGCAAGCCACCTTTTTCCGGTCGAGAACCATGGCCTCGGATTTGGAGGAGCTGATCCTCGTCCCAGCCGCTTCACACTCGGCTGCGAACCGCCCCAGTGCACATTGGAGGTCCCGGTTCGATGAAGCCATCAGGACAACATCATCTGCAAACAGCAGAGATGAGATCCTGTGGTTCCCAAACCGGATCCCCCCCGGCCCCTGACTGCGCCTAGAAATTCTGTCCATAAATGTAATGAACAGAACCGGTGACAAAGGGCAGCCCTGGCGGAGTCCAACATGCACCGGGAACAGGTCCGACTTACTACCAGCTCCTGCTCCGGTCATACAGGGACCGAACAGCCCTTAGCAAAGGGCCCCGAACCCCGTACTCCCAGAGCACTCTCCACAGGACCCCACGAGGGACACGGTCGAATGCCTTCTCCAGATCCACAAAGCACATGTGGACTGATTGGGCAAGCTCCCATGCACCCTCGAGCACCCGATGGAGAGTATAGAGCTGGTCCAGTGTTCCCCGGCCGGGACAAAAACCACACTGCTCCTCCTGAATCCGAGTTTTGACTATCGGTTGAATTCTCCTCTCCAGTACCCTGGAATAGACCTTACCGGGAAGGTTGAGTGTGATTCCCGATAGTTGGAACACACCCTCCGGTCCCCCTTCTTAAACAGAGGGACCACCACCCCGGTCTGCCAGTCCAGAGGTACTGTCCCCGACCGCCACGTGATGTTGCAGAGACGTGTCAGCCAAGACAGCCCTACAACATCCAGAGACCTGAGATACTCAGGACGGATCTCATCCACCCCCGGGACCTTGCCGCCGAGGAGCTTTCCAACCACCTCAGTGACTTCAGCCAGCGTGATGAGTGAGTCTGCCTCCGAGTCTCCAGCCTCTGCTACCTCCTCGGAAGACGTGACAGCGGGATTGAGGAGATCCTCAAAGTATTCCTTCCACCGTCCGATAACATCCCCAGTCGAGGTCAACAGCTCCCCACCCGCACTGTAAACAGGGGGGCGGGGGGGTGTCGGGAGGTCGGGAAAATATTAATTGACTGAGCAAAATCCCTGCATGTTCTGCTGCTAGTGTCAAGAGCCAATCATAGGCCGAACTGCGTTCCAGCTTCCAATCATGTTGCAGCATAATTACCCACTGATCGCGCTCCTGCCAATCATGACGATTAGCGCTGTTGTGTTTGCGCCTGTTCGCCAATCAGCTGTGAGCGAGCCTCGTGAACCGGTACCCCTCGGCTGGACTTCTGACCCGTGCCCCCCTCCGCTGTCCCCCGTGGATCCTATTGTCTAGACCTTCCCTGGACACTACATCGCCTTTGCTCCCCCCCAGACCCCCTTTCTGCACCTGGAACGAGCCCTTTGGTCCTCTGCACTCCCCATCCCCCGATGTGTCTTCTGAGTGTTTTGCGAATGTTGTTGTGATGTCAAAATATGTACCTTGTAATAATAAAAGATAAAAAAAATATGTACGCAGCATTTCAAGAGAAATACTTAACTTGCTACGTTAATGCTACGTAAGAAGGAACTCTCGTCTCGGGACATGGGATACGTTCGGGATATGTCCGTTTCTCCGGAGCAACGGAGTTGACGCGTTCTTATGAGCCATATTATCATATTATTATTTCTGCATCAAAGGGACATATTAGCTGGGCCATGTGTCAGCGTGTGTGTACAGGACTAAACCGGGACTAAACTAGGTCTAAACTAGGTCTAAACTAGGTCTAAACCAGGTCTAAACCAGGACTAAGGTGTGTGTGTGTGTGTGTGTGTGTGTGTGTGTGGGTGTGTGTGTGTGTGTGTGTGTGTGTGTGTGTGTGTGTGTGTCTGTGTGTGATTGTCATGTGTGTGTGTGTGTGTGTGTGTGTGTGTGTGTGTGTGTGTGTGTGTACGTGTGTGTGCATGTGTGTACGTGTGTGATAACATATTATCCTGTGTATTATTGAATTCTTCAGATGTTCTCAGATTTCCATGTGTAAGGCATTGTTGGAAAGCTTAGAATCTACACTTTCAGAATCTGAATGTTGTAATAAGATATAATACTGACTGTGGCTTGAAGATCAATCCAGTATCCAGGCCTAGATTAATTGAAGTAGTATAATTTCCTCCACAAACAACAAAACATCCCATCTTATTCTGTAAATGTGATTCTTGTTTTAGTTTGTCAGTTTGTCATATTTAGGTATTTTTGTCAAGTTTTCCTAAATGTGTTCAAATGTGACCTTTTAGAACACAATCTTTTTATTGAAACGTAAATTGATAGTTGGATATTTTTCCCCAAATCGTTCAGCCCTAATGTTGACCAGTTTTTCCTTCTCCAGGCTAAAGGGAGCAAAAGCCAGAGCACACCCAACTCCCAGCAGACCTCCTCAGTTGAATCTAGTCCCACTGAACCTCAAGTCTCCCCAGGATCCAAAAGACCATCATCAGGGGAGAAAAAGGAGAGAGGAGGTAAAAAAGCCAGAAAGAAGTTAGTCAAATCTGAGGAAGAAGAGGAGGAAGAGGAGAAGAAAGTGAAGCCTGGACAGAGACCTAAGAACAGCAAACGCAGAAGTGTGGCCTCAAAAGTGAGCTACAAAGAGGAGAGTGGGAGTGATGAAGGAATGGACGGGAGCGAAGACGAGTTCAGGGCTGTGAGTGAAGAAGACAGCGAGGAGGAGGAAGAGGAAAAGAAGACCAAGAAGGTGAGTTCCATGGAACAGAGTGTGGTTTTGTTGTGAGGAGGGCACACTTTGGAGAACAGATGCAAATAGAAATAAGATAAGATATGCCTTTATTAGTCCCACAGTGGGGAAATGTGTTGCAACGCACAGATCAAGAACAACAGGAAAATGTAGCATGCAATAAAAACAAGATAATAAATGTAATGTCCATATCTAATAGGGACATGTAATGGGGCTGCTATTAATGATTATTTCAGTAATTAACTAGTCACTAATTTTTTTTATTAGTTAACTGGTTAAATGATTTTTTTTAAATTACATTTTCACCAGATTAAAAAAACAGAAATATGTCGACTGAAATAAAAATATTTTTCAATACTCATTCATTGTTTCCACCTAAATAAGTAAACTAAATGTTTTAGGAAGATAAAGGTACACTATATTACCAAAAGTATTCGCTCACCTGCCTTGACTCATACTATGAACTGAAGTGCCATCCCATTCCTAACCCATAGAGTTCAATATGATGTCGGTCCACCTTTTGCAGCTATTACAGCTTCAACTCTTCTGGGAAGACTGTCCACAAGGTTGAGGAGAGTGTTTATAGGAATTTTTGACCATTCTTCCAAAAGCGCATTTGTGAGGTCACACACTGATGTTGGTCGAGAAGGCCTGGCTCTCAGTCTCCGCTCTAATTCATCCCAAAGGTGTTCTGTCGTGTTCAGGTCAGGACTCTGTGCAGGCCAGTCAAGTTCATCCACACCAGACTCCGTCATCCATGTCTTTATGGACCTTGCTTTGTGCACTGGTGCACAGTCATGTTGGAAGAGGAAGGGGCCCGCTCCAAACTGTTCCCACAAGGTTGGGAGCATGGAATTGTCCAAAATATTTTGTTATCCTGAAGCATTCAAAGTTCCTTTCACTGGAACTAAGGGGCCAAGCCCAGCTCCTGAAAAACAACCCCACACTATAATTCCTCCTCCACCAATGAATGGGTGAGCGAATGCTTTTGGTAATATAGTGTAGATAACATAAATAAGTCATTCAGAACTTTCTACTTGCACTTTAAATAACTGGATTTAGATTAGGGCTGCGTCCCATTTCTCTGTCTTACCCCTTCGTCTTACCCCTACCCCTTGGTTTTGCGCATTCATGTGAGGGCAAAGGGTGTCCTGATTCTAATTTTGATCAAGGGCCACGACCGAGGGCTACATACCCCTTGAAACAAAGTAAGCTCTCGACCAGACTTGGAACGAAGGGGTACGCCTACAAGTTCTGGCAGGTTTTGGGATCAGGATGGCAGCGTCACATCGACCAGCCAAGGAGTCTCATAAATGTATTTTCAGCAGTTGTAATTATCGATTCACAGTTTAGCATGGTTTACAATTATGACGCTTATGTTCTACGTTACTTTTAGTGAACTGTTGTTGCAGTTTTAATTGTAGTGATGTCTGTTTAACCGACGATATCGTTTTCGTCGAACTTTCATGCATAAAAAGCTTGTTTTTTTGTCAAGCTGAGGTACCCGATAATCCTTGACATTTGTTTCCGTTTGTTTGCGTCAGTTGTTGTCACCTCTGTAGACGTAGCAGCCAGGTAGAGGCAAGGGATGATGACGCAAACGGTAATCGAGTGGTGTCACATTTCTTAGGGGAACATTCGTACCCCGAGCCCTCTCAGCTCGTTATCGAGGGGCAAGACAAAGATGTAGATAAAGGGGTAGGGGAAGGGGTAAGACAGAGTAATGGGACGTAGCGTAAATGTCTGTTAACAGTGGGGAATTGAGAAATTGGTTGATAACATAACCTAGGGTGTTTCTAAGCCTGTGATGATTAGGCAACATTTGTTCTCTACATTTGATTAGACAACTGACTGTGAATAACTTGTATTTCAATGTATCTATTAGAAACCTGCAAAAAACAAAACTTCAGCTCCAAAAAGACGAAGTGGAGGAAAGAAACAAGACAAAGAGCACAACCACGAAGAGGACGATAAAGAATTGTCTGTGAATGAGCCTAAAAAGAGGAGACGGAAGGATAGCCCTGGAGCCGATGAGTGGATAGAGGTGTATTTGGACAAACCCCAGTGTTGGGTGTGTGTGGATGTGGACGTGGGGGTGGCGCCTCCTCAGGTCATATCCCAGAATGCAACACAGCCGCTGACTTATGTGATTTCTGTGAACGGAGATGGATTCCTGAAGGACTTAGGCTCCAAATATGACCCCACATGGATGACCTCGTCCAGGAAGAGGAGGGTGGATGACGAGTGGTGGGAGGAGTCACTGGAGCCATTTTTAGGACCTGAGGACGAACGGGACAAGCAGGAGGACAAGGAGGTTTGTCTTATGTCTTATTTAGTTTCACTATGTAACTTTTTTGGGGATCGGTCAATACTGTAATGTTCCACAGTATGGTATTGAACTTATTTAACATGCATTTATTGAATAACTGGTGTAAGTGGTGGAGTTAGGTGAGAGGTGAGAAGTTTAATGCTGTACTGTAAAATACTACAGGCAAAGCATAATTTTTCTCCATTCAGACAAGCAAGTGGCAGGTCCTCCACCAGTAAACTTACATAGTACACTTTAAGGCTACGTTTACACATACCCGGGTAACGATTATTTGTCTTTCTCCGTTTTCCAAAATGAAGCCCCGTTTACACGTACACTGGTATTTTTAAAAACAGAGACATTTTCCTTTGTTTATACCCATCGTTAACACGCAAACAGCGAAAATGAAGGAGCATGCTCTGCAAGCCAATCGCACTTTTGGTGCGTCAGATGCCTAAAACTCAGTTTTCCTCAGTTTACATGCAAACACGAAACCGGAGTTTTCTAAAATCTCCACTTTTGCCGGAGTTTTTAGAAAGAATTGTTTTCGGAGGAAAAATCTCTGTTTGTGTGTAAACGAAAGGCACAAACGAAGTTTCCGTTTTTACAGATACCCGGGTATGTGTAAACGGGGCCTAAATAATTTGGATTTACTGCTTATTACCTTTAAAATATTACTGTTTTTTTTTCTTTTGGGTTACATCTACTTATTATAATGTGTGCATAAGTGCAGAGATGTATGTTTTTTTTTTACTTATTCACAATATTTTAGAGTTTTCTTCATTACTAATTTCATTGTATTTCTCTTCTTTCAGCTGCAGTCAAAATTAAGGAATAAGCCTCTGCCCGTGTCCATCACAGAATATAAGAACCACCCCCTGTACGCCCTGAAGAGACACCTGCTCAAATATGAGGCCATTTACCCAGAGACCGCCTCTGTGCTGGGCTACTGCAGAGGAGAGCCTGTCTACTCCAGGTACAGTGTGTGTGGAGATACTAGACTAGCTCTTCTCAAACTTTATATACCAAGTAATACCTAAGAAATGATTAAGCCTTCCAAATACTCACAGGTCTATCCAGGACTATTCAGGTCTAAATTAGGGCAGCTGTGGGGATGGAGCCACACAATTACTACTATACTTGATCTAAACGAGGATTGGAGGACAAAAAATAGGAATACATTAAAGGTCTTATTTTACACAAAACTGACTCCTGTGAGCTGTAAGCCACATTATAATGTTGTTACCTCATCAAAAACATACTTGGAGTTGTTTTTTGTTAGTTTCACACAATTTCGAGTAATCCTTTGTTATTAGTCTACATCTCCAGAGTTCAAAATGCTCCGTTCCACCTTGATGTCATGAAGCGGTAGTTTTCAAGTTAACAGATCTTTTTACCTTTTGTTTAACAGAGATGGGAAATTCCAGGGCTTAACGGAAAAGTAACTTTTTTACAATCTGAGGAGTGTCATATGGAGCACTTCCGGAGATGTTTTAGATTTGCGATCTCCATAATGTGAGTTCTCGGGGCACATGTTTGCGGTCTCCAAATAACACAAACTTTAGCACTTTTCAAATCATAGAAGCTCGATGTCTTAGTCTACTGTGGCCTGTAATCTGAGATTTAGCCACAGTTTCGAGTAAATGAGGACGCCAGTGCGCATGTGCGGACTGTGCTCTCAGCTTCCGGGACCCAAACATGAAATGCAAAGCTGTAAACTATGGATAAATCTCGGATTACAGGCCACTTTTGACTCAAACGAAATCGTAGACTAAGACATCGAGCTTCTATGATTTGAAAAGTGCTAAAGTTTGTGTTATTTGGAGCCCGCACGGGGCATATTACATGCTTGGGGAATATATAATATGCCCCGAGCTATGGCTAGAAGTCGCGCTAGGCTAACGCAAATCTAAAACATCTCTGGAACTGCTCCATATGACACCAAAGTGCTATGGGTGAGTAAAACAACTTGTTTTATTACCGAAATAAGGCTCAAATTGTAAAAAACGTTACTTTTCCATTAAATTGTCCAAATGATTCTGGTGAAGGTTATATGGCAAAACAGTGGAGCATTTCCTGTTGTACAACGTGACATCACAAGCTGGAACAGAGTGTTTTCTGTTTGAGAGAAGAACTCCATCTAAATATGATGGCTGTTTGTGTTAAACATGTGTGAATGAAACAAAAGACAACTCTGGGTAATTTTTTTAAAGAGGAAACAACATTATAACAGATCTGAAAATAGCGTTATATAGGCCCTTTAATAACTAACAGAAAATACTTGAAACACAGACTGTCACCACCACATGAAGGAGCTCACTAAAGTACCAATTTTTCAGAACCACCGTAGAAAGCCAGTATGGTCCAGCTACAATTAAATACACAAACAATAAGCATGTTTTTGTATTGTATTTTTATTATTGTCTAGGGATTGTGTGCACACTCTTCACTCCAGAGACACATGGCTGAAAGAGGCTCGAACTGTCAGACTGGGAGAAGAGCCATACAAGGTACCAATCAATGACTTTTTACAAATTTTACAACTATTACTAGTACTATACTGCTACTACAGTGTACCTATGTGTGCTCCTGTCCTCCTCAGATGGTGAAAGGTTTCTCCAATCGCTCCCGTAAAGCCAGAATGATGTCTGAGAACAAAAATGAAAATGACCTGGCTCTATTCGGAGAGTGGCAGACGGAGGAATACCAGCCACCCATTGCAGTTAATGGAAAAGTAAATAACATACAGTATTCTATCTATAGTTCCAACTGTATACTTAAAGGGCCTATATTATGCTATTTTCTTATCTATGTTATAATGTTGTTTCCTCATCAAAACCATACCTGGGAGTTGTGTTTTGTTTTAATTACACGTTGAACACGCAAATCATGCATATTTAGGCTGAGTTCTTGCCTCAAACAGAAAACACTCACGCAGCATTTTGAGTTTTGGAGATGTAGACGGACTAATGATTTAGGATTACTCAAACGTGTGAATGAAACAAAACGCAACTCCGGGTATGATTTTGATAAGGAAACAACTTTATAGCATGACTTAAAGCTCACAAGAATCAATTTTGTGTAATATAGGACCTTTACTTCTTCCATTATATGATTCTGGCGTGGTTGATGTGCAAAAGAGATCACAATTTCACAGTTTTATTGAAGTTCATGTAAACTTGGTCTCTTTATATTATTTTGAAGATGTAAATAAAGGCATCAGCTTCATCTGAAAGTTCACACTTCATTACAAGTGGTGAAATCCACCTGTAACTCACCTGCTGAGGCTGACCAATAAAATCTGCATCTTGATTTGTTGATTTGACCAAAAATCAGGAAATCATAATTAGATTTTTATCACCATATTGCCCAGCCCAAACTGACTCTTATTAATACACTTAACAAATGCAGTGCTCCTCTCCAAGCTCTTATGTTTTTTATGTATGCCTGTCTCTTGTGTAGGTTCCCCGGAATGATTATGGGAACGTGTACCTGTTTAAACCCTGTATGTTACCCGTGGGATGTGTCCATCTGAAGTTGACTAATCTGAACCGCGTCGCTCGAAAACTCAACCTGGACGCTGCTCCTGCCGTCACCGGCTTTGACTTCCACGGAGGATACTCACATGCCGTGTAAGAGGAGATCGGTTAGAAAATTTTAAAATTGCAAATACACAATTTCTCATCTATGCAATTAAAGCTGCACTCTGTGACTTGTCTGGTGGAGGTTTCGTCCATCACCTGCTTGTCTCCATGGAGATGTGCCTAGAATGTTCCACAGTATGGCCATAAATTTCCATGGAGACTTGCAAGCCAAAATTACAGGTTAGATTTGTAGAGATGCGATCCCACTCATAGGAAGAATTAATGATTTTTAAAGATATTTTGAAGCTATATATTAATACCATACAATTTTAAACCAAAGCATTAACATCTCCACAGAGACAAACAGGTTGCAGCCCCTCTACCGAAAAGTTACTCAGTGCACCTTTAACGGAGTCCAGCATGTTCTATATGTTTTAGTACAGATGGGTACATAGTGTGTGAAGAACATGAGGAGATTCTGAGAGCAGCCTGGGTCGAAGAACAAGAGATCTACAAACAGAAGGAGAAAGAGGTAAGACAGAGAGACAGTTAACAATACAGCTACAAGAACACAGTGATTTTATATGATCACGTTTTAAGTAATAGGTGAAAAATATGCACATCATCATGAGTAATAATGAAATTGAAAATCATATTCAAAATATCATTACAATACCTTTTTTCTTCAAATTATGTTCTACAATCTAAACCTGCAAAAACTTTGTGGTGTATTTTTATTAGTACTAGTCTGGTACATTGCAATTTTATGGTTTGAAATAATTTGTTGTTGAATTGACAAGAGCTCTTCTTGGAGATGAAATGTCTTCAACTTAAAGGAGCACTATGTAACTTTTCTGGTCGAAGGTCTGTCTCCTTATGATTGCAAAAAAAAAAAAATTCTTCCGCTTATCCGTGGCCGGATCACAGGGCAACAGTCTAAGCAGGGACTCCCAGACTTCCTTCACCCCGGAAACTTCCTCCAGCTCCTCCGGGGGGGACCCCAAGGCGTTCCCAGGCCAGCCGGGAGACATAGAATAAATGGATAATAATTTATGTTTTATTGACATCTAACTGTTCCCCATCTAAGGCCGTGGATCTTATATTTACTTTAGTTTCTCGTGACCGCTAAAATGAGTATCTCTGGCATTTTTGTTTTGCAAAGGTAGCTTATAGGAGGAAAACAATTGGCGACCCCACGCTAAAGTTTTTTTGTTTGTTTTCATAGAAGCATGAAAAGAAAGCTCTCTCCAACTGGACTCTGCTGACCAAAGGCCTTCTGATCCGTGAGCGTCTAAAACAGCGCTATGGTCCTCTGTCTAAAGAGTCTAAAGAGGGGCCTGAGGGGGAGGCCAGGGGCTTCTCATCTGACGAAGACCACGACCAAGAAGAGCTGAGCCCAAAAGAAAAGACTGCATCCGAAGCTCTGGCTCTGTCCTGGCCACAGAACAGACAGACTGAGGAGGCAGAAACCAGCAAAACAAAATCTAAACGCGGCAAAAAAGGACAAGAGAAGCATTTGTTTCCATTTGAGAAAGTCTAACTCAGATACAGTTCAAGAAAAGAATACACTGAAAAGTCAACGGCAATTTCAATAGTTTCCGAATACTTATGTGGTTCAGTACACATAATTTTATTTAATTGTAAAAAAAAAAAATCTCTAGGATTTTTTTTTTTTTTTACTTTATTAATAACCATTTTGATAACTCTAATAAACAAAAGGCCTTTAATTTCTTTTTCTGAGCTTGTTGAATGCAATTAATGTTGTCTGTTGGGAGTTTTTGTCTAATGTCACTATTAATGTATTTGTCTCTATAACAAGAGGTGTGTGTGTTATGTTTTTGTACAAAGTATTTTTGTAAGAAACTTAAAAAAAATAAAGAAAGCAGTTGTTTCCATATCTTGTTTTCTTTTTTAAAATCTTTTGGATCAGTCTTTGCTATGTAAGACAGGTTCTTTTTTCAACTATAATATTACCTCTTTAAAGCTAGCAAATGATTGTGAAATTCTGAATATTAATTTATTTTGTTTTAACCATGAAACGTTCTGTGTGTTCTAGCCTCAGGGACTTGACACTGCAATTATTTTTTCCTGACAAGGTCAAGGGTCTGAAAACACTGGTGTAGCAGGTTCTGGTTAAAAGTGAGTGCAAATGATTTTGTTTTGCAATACATTATCACCACTTTTTACTTAAAGGTGCAGGATTATTAGCCATGTAACTAGTTTTACTTGAGTAGAAATTTTCAGTACTCTTCACCACTGACACTTGTTTAGGGTGACCAGATTTTCAAAATTAGAAACTGGGACACACCTAGTTTGGGAGGGTTGGTAATAATACATTTGTGAGCGCATAATTGAGAGCATTATTAGGCACTTGGCTCATTCTCCACTCACTTGTGAATCAGTGTACAACGTGAGTCTTTTTGCAATGTTCAAGTACAGTTTTCTTTATTTAGATTTAAAAAAAAACATGTGGCAATATGTTCCCCTCTTTACTGTTGGTGGATATCAGATTGGTCAAAAATAGGGACACCTGGGACATATCTTGTAAAATAAAATTAAAAAAAAAAAAAAAAAAACTGGGACAAATCACTATTTGTGTATACATCTGCTGGGGCAGGGGACAGAGGGTTCAAAACTGGGACTGTTCCGGGTAAATGGGGACATCTGGTCACATTACAGTTGCTGGACATGAGGTTACAGAAATGCATAAAAACCATGAGAAATATATATATTTTTTTAAAAAGGTATTAATAATTAAAATAAAAAGATTAAATAAAAAAAATACAGAAAGTAATAAACTAATTGTGCCATTGAATAATTATTTTGCTTTGTTTTGATTGACAAGGGAAACCGGATGTGACGTGCCGCATAAGTCGCCGTGTAACTTCCAGGTTCCAGCCCCGTGGACTCAGTAAAAATCGCTCTTTCCTCACGTTTCTCCACCAAACTAAACGCTTTTGGGTGTGACTGCGGACCGGACCGATACCACGGAGCCAGGTAAACCCCTCACCTTCACCCCAGTAAGCGCTTACCCGTCCGCTGCTCTCCCCGGACCCTCCAGCACCGAGTCGCAGCGGGCCTTGTTTACATCGCCATCCCCGGGCTCGAGTGACTGAGAGGCGGAGGCACAGCGGGAGACAGCCGCGCTCGGACACGGCTGGAGCACCTCATCTACACCTACTTATAATTACCCCTTGCGCATTAATTTTAGTCTGACAGCTCTGTTAACTCAAGCTTTTAAAAATATTGATTTACCTTTTTTGTCTCGCTGCCAGATTATAAAATACAGCAAGTTAGCACACGAGCTAATCATGCTAACGCTTTTAGCCACACGATCAGTGACACAGCGCTGAAATTTGTTAAAGTTTTAAAGAAATGACGTGACAATTTTATGATTATAACAAAGACTGGACTATTTATCTTTTTTCTCGTCCAATGTCTCTAAAATCTCCCTAAAACTTAATCATTTGAGTAGTTTTATCTATTGCTCCCACACACTGATATGGTGTTGATTTACATCTAGTTTTGTCAGTAATATGTGATTGTAGAAAATTGCAGACACACACTGGCTTACTCATTATTTTGTCACGTTTTAATGTCTGCTTTGTACTAGATAATTTGCTGCTGTGCTTTGGATCACTTTACTTTACCTATATTGTAAATTATTTGTTGTTATGTTGTCATTATGCAATAATTTCTGCTACTCCAACCTTTCTCCAATTTATAGCATTTTGACTGTAAGAAAATACTATCATTGCAAAGAATGGACAAATCATGTTACATATGATCAGTACATTATTATGCAAATTGTTTAATCATAATGACAGTAATATGTGAAATAGTATCTTTAACTATTTAGTCAACTTGCTAATGGATTACGATCAAATTTGAAGAACTTATGAACTAGAAATGTATGAGGAAGCTTTGTGGAATAAAATGACAAATTCATTATACCAAGAATATACTTAGAAAATGTAAACAGTTTTAATGAAAATTGACTATAGTGTAGTTTCAGATACTTACAGTAACTACATCAGCATTGCATCAGACCTTGCAATTTTTTGTGTTGTAATACTACCCAAAAACTCTTGTTCCTGACATGATTTACGGAAGACGCCCAAAACAGTTTATAATGCCTGTTTTTACAGATTTTTTTTTTTTTTGCTATTTGCTACATTTGCTCATTTCATTTGCTTTGAAGAGGACTTTCAAACTCAGGATTTCCAAACATATTGACAACTCTTAGTGCAATATTTTCCCAATATGCATCTCGTGGTACTGTTTATTATGATATTTTGTGGAGCTTAAGACAGATTTTCCTTTTTAAAATGCCTTTACAAGCTTTTGGTTGTGTCATAATCGCTAAGATTTAAAAGTGTGTTGTTTCTTCCTGTATTTCTTAATTTATTTTCCACTAAAACTGAGCAAAGGATCATGGTCTATGGTTCCCTCTGCTTTGTTTTTAGCTGTTGCTGCAATACAAGAATGAATTTAAGCAAAGAAACTTGTAATTCAATATATTGTGCTGGCCCACGTTGTTATTGTGTGGCTTCTTTTTCAGTTATCCAGATAATTATTTGGAATATTAAGATAATTATTTTTGACATTATTTATTAAGATCATTATTTGGAATATTAATCAAAATGGCCAAATTAGCAGTTCAAAAGTCCTCCAAAGTCTTCAGATAAGTAATAATCCAAAAATCCATCAAATTAATCAATTTATAAAATCCTTATTGGTGAGACTATATAGTCACTTTTTTATGTGTGTGGCCTTCTTCAGTGATTCTTTAATTGTGGTCTTATTGGTTTAAGCAGGATTTTTAGGTGTTTCTTGGGTGCTCCTCTAGTTTACTCCCAAGTTCAACTCCAAGGGGTAGATGCTACTGACCCAAAATGAGTATTTCAATAGTAGCTGCAGTATCTCAATAACAATATTTAGACAATATTTTAACAATGCTGGGGAATGTGCTAAAATCTGCCTGTAAAAGCCTTGATTGAGTATCACAAAAATGTAAATTAACCATACCATTTTTAAAACAGAAATGGCACTTTATGCTCTTGTTTGAAAGATTACACTAGACCAGGGGTCACCAACCCTATGCCCGCGGGCACCCGGTCGCCCGTGAGCCCCATTTCAGTCGCCCGCAGAGCAGGTTCTAAAAATAGAACAGGTCGCCCTCGTACTTATATAAATAATAATGTTTTACAAAAATGCTGCGCCTTTATATGCACATATTTTAAAGTAGGCTAATAATAAAAACACTTACAGATTTTAAAATTTAAAATATGTTGTCCGAGTTCAAAGTTCACTTATCTGCGCATGACAATTAACCTGTTTGATGCAGCTGCTCATCAAAAAAAAAAAAAAAAGACGAGACAGCATGGCGGAGAAGAGAAAGAAATCGTATGTTTTTAACACCGACTGGGAAGAAGAGTTCTTTTTTACATGGAAAAGAGAGAAGTGTGTATGTCTCATTTGTGGAGCTACAGTGGCGATTTTGAAACGGCACAATGTGGAAAGTCGCTACGAATCACGGCAGCTTCAACACAAACTTTCCCCTTAAGAGTGCACTTCCAGCTGAGAAAGCACGAGAGTTAAAGGCTGCTTTAGCCAAGCAGCACTCTTTCTTCACTAGACCACTGAAAAAGGCTAAAAAGGCAACCGAGGCTTCTTTCAAGGCAACAAATTATTTGATAAAAAACAAAAATACATTTTCAGTTGGAGAAACTGTAAAAGGAGCGATGATGATAATTGCTGAGACTATTTTTAAAGACGAGAAAAATGGATCAGATGTCATCTCAACTCTGGCCGATGTACAACTTGGTGCGAGTACAGTGACAAGACGGGTGTCTGCTGTTTCCGAAAACTTGAATGAGCAGCTGGACAAGGACTTAGGTGAATACAGGTGGTTCAGCATCCAGAGCGACGAGTCCGTGGACAACAGCAGTACGGCTCAGCTAATGGTGTTTATTATTATTATTATTATTTGAAATCATTCAGCCTGCTTCAATGTTGAAATGATAAGAGTTTGATTTGTTTAAAACAAAAAAGGGAGTTGAAATAATGTTAAATTTATTACTACATTACCACATTACTAGTATATTTTTGCTAATCTAATTGTGACATGTTCATTTGCACAAAATAAATGTCGCTTTGACAATGAAACACAAATGTGGTCATTTAATAATAATAATAATAATAATAATAACTAATGCATGTATGCATACATTGTGATCAAATAAATAATAATACAGCGTAAAAGTGGATTATTTAGACTTTTGAATTATCTTAACTGAACTGGTAGCCCTCGTATTATTTGATGACCTTAAGGTAGCCCTCGGCTTTGAAAAGGTTGGTGACCCCTGCACTAGACTGTTTTTCATTTTGTAATAGTTTTAATTATAGACAATTTACTCAGTATTCTATTTTTGCATATCTTTAAACAACAATTGCGTTATTATCGATTATTTCAATGTATTTTTCATTTCTAGTTTAGTTTATCCTGGTTTAATAATCTTAGACCAAACCAGATCAAGTTACAGGTCAGATCTATGGAAAGGCAACCCTGCTCACAGTCAGAACGGGAATTTCTGTGTGGAGTTTGCATGATCTTCCAGTGTCTATGTGGATTTCCCCCATCAAACCTAAAAAACATGCACCAGGGACTACAGGTGGAATTTAGCTCTCGTGCTAAACTAAATAAATAGTGCTATGAAGCCACATGTAATTTAATAAATGTAAGGTAGCGCTCTTTAATGTCATACTGTGGAACATTCCAGGCAGAGCAACATATCCATAGAAACAAGCAGGTGACAGACCCCAATGAAAAAGTTACATATAGCACCTTTTAAGGTCACTGTTTGGTACTGCAGTTTCCTACTAATGAAATGGCAATCTAGTTATTACCCTATCAGACCTTACAATCTTTCCTTCACTCCCCACTCCTCTCTGCCCCCTAAACCCTCTCTGCCCCCTAAACCCTCTCTGCCCCCTCAACCCTCTCTGCCCCCTCCTTTCCGTCGCCTCCTCTCTGCTGGCTGTGCTCTTATCAAACTGCTGCTGACTGTGATGTTTTAGCTGGATCTATGTCACTCAGTCTATATTTAGCCCTGGACCCTCCCCGAGTCATGTGTGAGCTATGGTCTGGGGCTTCTCTCCAAAATAAGTCCCCTTTTACTTTGGGAAAATATCTTCAGTTTCTGATTTTATTTATTGGAATCAAGATTCAGTTCATGCTGTCTAGTTTTTATGCTACCTTTTGTGGTCCTTTGCTTAAATGCATTGTTATGGTGCAGCAATAGCTAAAAAAAAACAGAACTATGTTCTGTTTTGTACCCTGGCAAAAGGAGAAATTCAGTTTGTCAACTGGACAAAAGTTTATTTGGTCCTGTACCTCTGTACCTCACTGTCCTCAAAGGAGTGGCTCTAGGCTTTTAGGTGGAGATCTAATAACAGACCTAATTAACAGAAACTGTAAACAAGTAGGTGTGGTAGTTTCAAAGTAATTTCATTGTAGTTAGCTCCTCCCTTCAAGCAGATATAAGGCAGTGTCCACCAGCGTCTGACCAGAACTGAAGAAGCAGCTTGGATGAGCTGCGAAACATATTCCACCAAATAAACTTTTGTCCAGTTGACAAATTTTATTTCTCCTTTTGCCATGGATTCTACATTCATGTGCCATGATTATTTGCTCTGTTTTAGCCCAAGCTACATGATGAAATAACTGTTATTAAGCACTTTTAAACCTTAATTATTTGGATTATGATGGCATATTCATTTTTTTCTACAAAATATTGCAGTAAATATTGTACCATGAGATGCATCGTAAAAATATTGTAACGAGAGATGTAGATATCAATACATCCCTAGAAAACATCCTATCATCTTTGGTCTTTCCTGTACAAATGCTGTTGCTGTTATGATATAGAAAACTTGCAGTAAACCCCTGAAATGTAGAAATATGTAGTCGAAGAGCTCAGATGTTTTGACCCAAATTCTTCTCCTGACTTGTGCCAGTGTTGAATGTTCATGTGCATTTTTCAACTCTGGGAAACTTTTTCCAAGAACCAAATGAGTGCAGCATTAAACACATCAAAGAGTATTATTTTATATTATACTAACAACATCATTAGCTCTATTTTGTACAAACCCTAGACTATATAAAGAAGTGGACTAAGGAAGACTAACATCGCATTCGGCTCCAGTCATATTAAAATCACAGAGGCTAACGAATTTATTAATGTACAAAATAAAAACACCAGTATCATGTCGAGCGGGTTAATATGAACATTTTAAGTCCAAAATGAGTCTGACAGCAGCAGTTATACAGAGAAGGGCGACAACTTTTCAATGTAAAGTTAACTGGATCCAGAGTCAGTGGAGCCAGTAGCACCCCCATGCTCACTTCCTATTTGGAACGCAGCGTCTAGCGTGTTAGCAATATCCATTTATATAGTCTATGTTCAAAGAAAGTAATAACATCTCCCTGGAATAATACTGGATAATACTCCAAATAATACTGAACTCTCAGTAATACTGCATTAAACTACTCCTCGTCATGCATAATATGTTTACTGCTGCTGCTCTATATGAATGTATTATGTATGTCACTACCTCACTGTAAATGCTACTGTTACCTGTACTATACTATGTGCAATATGAAATCCACGTGCAATGCTGATACTACACTATGTGCAATCTGTGAAATACTCTACTTACACCTTATTTAATCCTACCTGTACCTTTGTATATTTTGGTACATATTTTTTTATTATATTGTTTACTTTTTCCCCTGCACTTTTTTGCAACACTTTTTACCATGTACTATTATTGCATGCTATTAGTACTTCTCATCTATCTTAGCCAGTCAACGGTTCTTCTGATCCTAAGCATTTCATTGCATTGTTTACCTTGTGTTGATCCTGAATATGACAAATAATCTTGAATCTTGAAACAAGCAGGTGGCGGACCATCCACCTGAAAATGGTACAACTTTTAACTTAACTTGGGTTGAATTTTTGGGGTGTCAACAACTCAAAGGTGTTTTTACAATTGTTCAGTCACTTTATTTGCTCAAATGAGAAGTTGGCATTTCAGTATCTGCATGCCAACACTTGTGTCTCTGTGTTTTTTCTGTTGTTATTGCGAGCTTGGTTTTCTGTCCTCGTGTGGACTTTACTTTAAGCTTGTCCAGTTAATCCTCTGAGCGGTCACCCTGGACTGAAGCACGTGTTCACTAGGATTAAACACCAGCAGAAACTCGTGGGAAACTCTCCTTACTATAAATCACATTAGTTCTATAGGCTAAAAATAATCAGTCATGTTTGTAGTCCTAAAGGCAAAACATGTTTGTACAGATCTAAATTACAGGCTTAGAAGTTTATGTGCAGAATAAGATAGGAGGATATTTTATTGTTTGTGAAAATGGTATTTAATTTTATGGTATTTAAAATAAATAAATAAATAAAATGCAGTCTTTGTGATGGGGCTGCACCAATCTGATATATGGTCCCGATAGTGAAAAATTTGCTGGACGGTTCAGCCAATATTCAAGTTGGGCGTATAAATTGGTGTAATAAGGCTGTTTACTGGTCCAGAAACTTCCATAATGTTTGAACTTTTATTTGTACGATGTTATTCTGTGGTTACTTGAGAGATAAATAACAGCTATATAACACACTTGGATCAGTTTTGTCTTTTAGTTTAAAGAAAATAAATGCTGTTTTCAGTCTCTGCACTGGTATTGGTTGACATCAGGTATTGGCAGATACTTAAAGGAAAAGTAACTTTTTTACAATCTGAGCCTTATTTCGGTAATAAAACAAGCTGTTTTACTCACCCATAGCACTTTGGTGTCATTTGGAGCAGTTTCCTAGATGTTTTGTTGTAGCCGTATCCGTGGTGTGGACTTTCCGTCCAGACCTAAGCTGGAGGATTTTACCTGGAGCATGTTTTGGGTTGATGTGGGAAACCGGAGTACCTGGAGGAAACCCATCCAGACACGGGGAGAACATGCAAACTCCACACAGAAAGGCCTGGGCGACCCGGGGATCGGAACCTTCTAGCTGTGAAGCATGAGTGCTAGCCACTCAGCCACCGTGCCACCCACCCCTATCCCCAGGAGTAATTACAGTTGCATTGTTAAACGGTACAGAGAAGTTTAGTAATATAATGATTAGCAGCTGAAGCCATTAAATTAGTTGTCGTTAGGGATGGGAATCTTCATAATCAAAGCGATACGATACGCATCTCGATACAATGCCAACGATTCGATACATTCAAGATTAATGCAATTGCCAAGTGGTAAGATGCGATACGATTCTCTCCTATGCTGCGATACGGTGCGATACAGTACGATTTAATTTTAATACAATGCGGTTCAGTGCGATACGATGCGATGCAATGCAGAAGAAAAGTGCAGAGTAGTTCAAGTTATGGCAATTGAAGCATTAAAGCTGTGCCTTTTATTTTGAAACACATGAAGTACAACATGTTGTACAACTCAGAACAACTCAAGGCCCACTCAAGGCCTAAAACGCCATGTTTCCAGGTTAAGCTTTCAAAAGTGCATTAAGTTTATACAGGAGGTAAACAAATAAAATGGGCTAAAAAAAAAAAGGCCAGGAGAGTCCCTCCAATATAACAACTTAAAAAACATTAACAAAGGGACTCATTGCATTTTCCTTCAAATGTAAAATGACTCACAATTATGAACAAATGGGAATAACGAGAGCAACAGTTCAGGCTACTGAATTCAAACATTTAACCCAGATGGGTCTTTTTCAAGTTCTTTTTAAGAAAGATCAATTGATCAACATGGTCAGGGTGCAAGAGACTTCGTTCGGCAGTAACAATATTGCCTGCACTACTAAACACACGCTCAGAAGACACGCTAGTTGCTGGGATGGACAAGTAATCTTTGGCTAAAGATGAAAGGAGTGGTAAGTCTGCCTGCTTCTTCCACCACTGCAACACATCACCGCTTGGTTCTAAAGGATCTCTCTCTCTGTATTTTAAAATTTCATCCTTAGCTTTCTCCCTTGTGGTCTTCATTGATGTTCGTGTGGCGACAAACTCTCCAAACAGCTGGTCCATGGCAGTCTTCTTTTTGGGAGAAGGCAAGACATCATCTATAGAGGACATGTGCAAGATAATTAGTGTTGAACAATACGAGCAGTCAACACAGCACAGCACAACACACTGTTTAACTATAATAACCTGCATAGATGTATATGCATCACATGCATCAGACAAATCTTTTATCCATTTTAAATGAACAGTCTACTACTCAAGCACAGTCAAAACAAACCTCTTCTTTCTTCTTTGCTGGGGCTTCCATCACCTCTTCCTTCAGCTGCCTCTCCTTCATCTAGTGCCTCTCCTTCATCCAGTGCCTCTCCTTCACCCAGTGCCTCTCCTTCACCCAGTGCCTCTCCTTCACCCAGTGCCTCTCCTTCATCCAATGCACCTCTGCCTTCCCTCTGACAATCCACATCAAAGTCAAATGGTATATTATTGGCCAAAAATCTATGTAACAAGTGTTTGCACAGAAGCTTGATAAGAGACATTGACAATCTCTCTCTCTCTCACACACACACACACACACACACACACACACACAGTGCCGTAAAATACAAGATAAACATACCTTATTTAGATTTCATACAACATTAGACAACAACCAAAATTAATAAGGTATTGTGTGTGTGTCAGTGAGTGAGTGGGGGGATAGAGTGAGTGAGTGATGAGGGTAAATAGTCACTTTCTATGATTTAAAATAACATTTAAAAATAATATATTACCTTTTCGTTCATCTTCAGCACCTCTGTTGTTAATCTCACGAAGATGAGCTCTCTGGAGTCGATGTCATCAAGGAATGCCAGGTCTTTGAATCGGGGATCGAGGGCAGATGCAATGTAGAGCAGGTCTTGGAGTTCCACGTAACGATCGGCAAAGTCCTGTCGGAAGCGCTGCTTCATCTCTGCGATTATTTGGATGTCGGTGTTGTAGTCACAGAAGTGTTTGTGGAGTTTGGCTTGAATTGGTGCGATCATTGAGATGGTGGGGCTTTTTTCCTCACTTAGTAGTGTAGTAGCCACTTTCACAGGGGACATCAACTTTATTATTTCTTGAATGAGTCGCATGTCGTCTTCGTTCAGAGCTGTTGCAGCAAGGCCTTCTCCCCTTCTGATCCTCCTAGACAGCATAGCATTCAGCAGGGCAGGCTGCTGCTCCCAAAACCTCTCCAGCATGTCCACTGAGCTGTTCCACCTAGTGCATACATCGTGGATCAGCTTGTGGTTCGGTAGGTGTAGCTGGGCCTGAATTTCCCGTAGAACCTCGGCTGCTTGTGGGCTTTTGTGGAAATATGTCACCACCTTCCTCACCTTTACCAACAGTTCGGACACCCGGTCGATCTTGAGTGCCTTCTGTGAGGCCAAATTTAAGGTGTGTGCTATGCATCTGACATGGGGCGTAAGATCTGCGCCAGCTCCGGCCGCGACCATATTTCTTGCATTATCCGTAACCAAAGCAGGGCTTTTATCTGCGATGTTCCACTCCCGGAGGACATTTTGCAGCAACGCTGCTAGCTTTGCCCCGGTATGCGAGTCATTAAACACTCGTGTTTGCAGGACATGGGACTTCAGTTCCCATTCATCGTTGACGTAGTGTGCCGTGACGGTGATGTAGGAATCTGTGGCACAAGATGTCCATCCGTCCACCGTAATTGAGACCCTCTGAGCACGACTCATTGAGTCGACAACATCCATCTTTACTTTCTCATAAAGTGCAGGGACTATCTTGTCAGAAAACACTTTCCTATCGGGTATGCTATACCTCGGCTCCAATACCTCAAGCAGGTACTTGAATCCCTCGTTTGCGGTAATGCTGTATGGCTGGATGCTTTTGCAGAGGAAGAAAGATAAGGCATCTGTGATAGATTTTGCCCTGGGAGAATTGTTTGCCAGAGGTGACGGGAAAAAAACGAGTAATCTTGGCTCACGTGAGGGTGTTGCAGCACTGCTAGCCGGGGACTGGGGCCTGTTGTGTCGCCGCTTCAAGTGTGTAGCCAAATTCGTTGTGCTGCCTGTGTATTTTATAGCTGCACGGCAGAGTTTGCATATGGCCGTTGTCTTGTCCAGCTCTCCTCCTCGCTTGTAAAACCCAAAATCTTTCCATACCTTTGACTTGACACCCAACACCGAATGAACAACGCTTTCGTCTTCCTCCATGCTGCTAGCTAACCGCTTTCTGGTTGACTCAAAGATACAGTCGTTTGATTGACAAGCTGGGTTGGACCCGCCTATTCGCGCGACACGAGACTTCAGCCGAGACTTGAGTAGGAGAGATACGGTGAGCCTGTAGGCGTTTTTACACATTACAACAGAGAGGAAACCCAAAAATACCAGACCCTTTTCTAAACGGTTATGTTATAATTCATTCGTTATGTATTAAATTTAGATATTAATCGGTTTATATCGATACAGACAGTTAAGATACGATGCATCTCAAGTTTAAGTGCGTTTTTTTCCGATGCCGACGTTTGCAAACCGATGCAACTGCATCTTAACAGGCTGTATCGATTTTCCGATGTGCATCGGTTATTTTTCCCAAGCCTAGTTGTCGTTAATGAGTCTGTGTGTGTGCGCGTTGGCAGAGTCATTCACCTTGAAGCAGTTCACACTTAACCTTATCTGATCGCTGTATTTATTGTTTACTCTCAACTATCCTTATTGCTGACCCAATGTAATCACAAAGACGACAGGGTTTGCAGTAGTGAGGAGTCAAGCGTCAGACTGGAGTGTCACTATCTTCATTCATACTAGGGCTGGGCGATATGGAGAAATAAACTTATCTCGATATGTTTTTGCTATATCTCGATATACGATATATATCTCGATATCTATGCAGGGGGAAAAAAACAAACAAACGTGCCAAATTCAGCAAGGTTTTTTTATTTTTATTGAAGTGCAAACAGGCAGCCAAGTGCCTAAAGGTCGACAGATACTAGTAACAAAGTGCTTGTGCACCATTTTTAACATTACCAAACCAAGGAAGTAGTATATTGCCTTATTTTAATTGTAAACATAAAACCTGAGGGTCGACAGTTCTTATGAAGTGCTTCTTTAACATTTAAGATAAAAGACAAAAAAAATCCCTCATTTCGTTGCCAAGTGAAAAAGCACACATTAAATTAATTGTTTTTAAATATAGATTAATAGATCCTCAATCCATGAATTCTCGTGTGTTTTGTGACTGTAGTACATTTTATATTTGTGTGTGTATTTGCTTTAACTTAGCACATTATTCTGCATCAATTTTTTCTAGAAATACTATATTAATTTATTGCAACCATTAAAACGCAAGTGTGCTTTAGAATCAACGCCACATACCCGACCCACCCAAATATTTCACTCACTGGCAACACCCACCGCACTGACAAGAAAGTGGCGACTAGGTAGATTGTATCTAGGGTCAAGCGTTTTTAGCATTCGTATGAAGCCCGGTCGCTCAACAACCGCTATGGGCGTCATGTCTTTTGCGATATGAAAGGCAATGGACTCCGTAATGCTCACCCACCTTGCACTTGTTTTTCCATATGGTAGACACCGGGGTAAAGATGTTTGGAGCGTTGTTTGTTGTGTCTTCTTAGAAGTGGTGGTGGGTTTGCCCTCGATGATTTTGATGGCACCAGTTTCTTGCATTCTCTGCAAAATGCCTCTTTCTGCTCCTCATCGGACGTTTAAAATCCGAAATACCGCCATATAATAGAGCCGTTTGTTCTTTTCTTTGGTATGAATTCTCTCGTGCTTCTGTGGGCGCCGCCATGTTGAAAATTAGTTGTCAACAAACACACGCGGTGTGCGTACGGGGAGGGAAGGGGAGGGGAGGAGGAGGGGAGGGGGAAACACGAGACGCAGTGAAACACAAACGCAAGAAGGAGGCGGGGCGGACAGCTCCACAAACAGATGAGGAAAACAGTGGCGAGTGGCGAAATCTTATTCATCTCGAGTTTTTCGATATGCCAAAATCTTTCTCGATTTCATAAAACATCTCGAGATATCGCAAATCTCGATTAATCGCCCAGCCCTAATTCATACCATACAAACATATCACGGAGTCTGCCTGGAACATTTACAGTAACACGAGGTGGTCTTGTTCAAGGACACAACAACAGCGTTCATCTGTGGGAGCCGGAATTGCAACGTCAGCCTGTAGGTCAGTGGGTTTGACCGCTCAATGAAACAAAACACGGCACCAGGTGTGTTTTTATGAGAAAATGGCATTATAACTAAGCCCACAAGCCCACAATACATTTTGAGTAATATAGGACCTTTTAAAATACCATGAAAATACAAGCCTAAGTTCAAAGTGGGACGCTTGAGCCAAACTCTGAATTGGTCTGTGAATGGGTGCTGAGATTTATAATACATTTTGATACATCATTTAATACATTTTTTGCATCATAAAGACCGGAGATGAAAGGCGGCCCATGTCCGTGTACCCCCCCTCTGCAAGCTCAGAGGGGGGTACACTGGCAGACCAACTTTTTATATGAAAAATATGAATAGATTTGGTACTCTCCCCGGTAATACATATTCATTTTTGGCTCATCACCGCTCTGCCTTAGTTGATTGAATGAAACGAGGTATGTCTATGGTACATTTCAATGTACAGGGGGTCCTCGGGTTACGACGTTTCGTGGTTACGAACGCGCCCCCATTAAAAAAAATATGTATATAATACGCGTCATTCCGTCTTACACGGTTTAGCGTGGTAAGAGATGTAAACAAACGCGAACGGCGCGTGGCGCACGGCGGAAGAATACGCTCTGTTGTGGTTGTAGGGCAGAGAAGACAGCCTCGTGTGCGTGCCCAATGTGGGCGGAAGTACCTGATGTGGGCTCTGATCTGCTCCTATGAAAGCGGCAGTGATAACCAAGCAGCGTAGTGGTCTAATTATTGAGATGGAAAGGTTATTGGTGCTTTGGTTGGAAGATCAAAGGCAAAATCCGGTTCACGACGAAATTCGGGTTACGACGCGTCTTAAGAACGGATCTACGTCGTAACCCGAGGACCCCCTGTAATTATATGTAATTATACAGTGAAATCAAGTAGGATGTTGTTTTTTCTGTTGTTTGCTTCTATGTTAATTTCTGTTGTTGTTTCTGTATCAAAAGGTAGTTATCTAGACTAGGTTAAGATAGGTCACTAACTTGCAGGCCTGTCACAATAACAAATTTTAAAGCATGATATATTGCTACAGAGATTTTTTTTTAAATTGCCAAGATGGCGGCGCAGATGGGCGCAGCGGCCCCTCTCTCGGCCGATAGCGTAGTGTTTTCACCGTTTTTGCCGCCTTTGTCTAGTCTGTCTTGTTCGTCTTCAATGTTTTTTAACAAGTACAGTTGGCAGTTCTTGCTGGACATCGGCAGAACTGTCCAGCACAACTCCCTGGACACTGCACTAGAGGAGAAACTAGAGCGGTTTGGACTACTCTGCTGACCTGCTGCTATTGCTGCTACACCGGACTCGCCTGTTGCACACATTAAATCCACCACCCCCCACCCTGGACCCATTCCAGTTTACATATCGGGCCAACCGCTCCACCGAGGATGCAATCTGCTCAGCTCTTCACCCAGCCCTCACCCACCTGGACAAGAAGGACTCATATGTGAGAATGCTGTTCATAGATTTCAGTTCAGCATTCAACACCATAATCTCACAGCAGCTCATTACCAAACTGGACCACCTGGGGCTTCAGACCTCATTGTGTAATTGGCTGCTGGACTTCCTCAGTGAGAGGCCACAGACAGTGCAGGTTGGTAGAAACACCTCAAGCTGCATTAGACTGAGCACAGGAGCCCCCCAGGGCTGTGTGCTCAGTCCGATGCTCTTCACTCTGCTGACCCACGACTGCTCACCAGCGTTCAGCACCAATCATATTGTGAAGTTTGCGGATTACATGACTGTGGTGGTTTCATCTCCAATAATGATGAGATAAACTACAGAAGTGAGGTGAGCCTTCTGACCAAGTGGTGCAGCGATAACAATCTCCTTCTTGATGTTGAAAAGACCAAGGAGATTGTTATTGACTTCCGGAGAGGCCCCACCCAGCACCCCCACTGTCCATCAATGGTGCTGCTGTAGAGAGGGTGAGCAGCACCAAATTCCTGGGGGTGCACATCAGTGAGGACCTCTCCTGGACAACGAACACTGCATCACTGGCAAAGAGGGCTCAGAAGCGCCTCTATTTCCATCACTGTGTGGTACGGGAGCAGCACTGAACAGAACAGGAAGGCCCTGCAGCGCATAGTGAATGCAGCTGGAAGGATCGCTGGTGTCTCTCTCCCCTCCCTCCTGGACATTTTTATCACCCGCAGAGCGTCCAGCATTGTGGGTGACCCGAGCCACCCCTCACACAGCCTCTTCAGCCTCCTGCCCTCGGGGAGAAGGTACAGGAGTCTCCGGGCCCACTCCAACAGACTGTCAAACAGCTTCACTTTTAAAAAAAAAACTGGACTACTGTTGCACTGTTGCACATTTACTACTGGAATTTTACTACTGTTGTACTGTTGTTTACTGTTGTTATTGCACTGGAATTACTACTGTTGCACATTTATTGTTATCTTTACTTTCAATGCACATTCTATTGCACATTACCATTTCACTGCTGTATCTTCCACTGCACATTTTGGACATCTGTAAATCGGTATTTATTTATTCTGTTGCACTGCTTTCAGATTTTAGATCTTGGATTTTAGTTTCAGATTTAGATTTTTGTCATGGATAGTTTTTGTTTTGTCTTTGTATTGTATTCTGTACACTGTCTTTTTTGCACTACCTGGCCAGAAAGAAACAAAATTTCGATTCACTGTATGTTGAACACATATGGCAGAATTGACAATAAAGCTGACTTTCATCTTTGATCTTTTGAGAGATAAGATATAAACAGCAGAATGAAAATAATTAACCAAAAAAGTTAGTTATTTAACAATTTACAGCTGAAATCTTGCCTTATTAAATTAAAATGGAAAAAATCCTACCAGAAAGACGGTTAGAGATGCAGTTATTAAGCAATGTTATTTTGTAATAAGGCTACAAACGGATTTATCCATACTAGGTTAAAACGGGTCATGAACTTGAATTTGTTTTAGTTTTACTTCTTCACCATTTTGTGTAATCATTTTTCTTATTAGTTGCATTTCTCTTTTTCTCCAGAGTCCTGTTTTTGTTACTACTTGAGAATTTATTATTACTGTTATTTTTGTTATTGTAATATATTGTAATTTGTGAGCTACTGTGTCCAAATAATTTCCCTTGTGGATCACTAAAGTTCATCTAAGTCTAATTTGTTTCACTTTTACTTCTTCACTTTTTATTTTGTATAATCCTTGTTCTCATTAGCTGCGTTTCTTTTTCTCCCCAGAGTCCTGTTTTGTCTTGGATTGAGGCCTCTATAAAACTTTCCAGATGAGCGACGGGGAGTGTGACTTCTTCTGCTTCTTCCGCTGCTGCTGAGGAAGAGTCTCCGGACAGGAAGGGAACCATTTCAGCCAATCGGAGAGGGGCGTGCGGGCGGGTAGGCGGGCCGTCTACCTGTCTGGGCCAATCGGAACGTGGATGTCCGTGGACATGAACAGCCAGGCGTCAGACAGCAACGAGGAAGACTTCGGGGTGAACTCGGAGGAAGAGGAGGAAGATGGCGGCGAGGAGGAGGAGGCGGGCGACATGGAGGGGTATTATGACGATGTAGCGAGCGACGTAGAACAGCAGGGGGCAGACTCGTTCGACCCGGAAGAGTACCTGTTCACGTGTCTCACCTATAAGGAGAGCCAGAGGGTCCTGACAGAGGAGGTCAACACTGTGGCGGCCGCGCTCAAGGTGGGTTTATGTTTCTTATTACATTTTTTTCTGCTATGACAACGGTCCTAAATTTTCATCATTATTAAAGGGCCCATATTACACAACTTTTTTTGATCTATTGTTATAATGTTGTTCCTCATCCAAAACATACCTGTAGTTGTGTTTTGTTTAATTCACTCAAGTTTAACACACAAATCCTGCACATTTAAGCTGAGTTATTCTTCCTCAAATTTTAAAACTCAAGGACATCTAAAAACTTTGTTAATAATATACAAGGCCAGATACAGCAGACTTCCCAGAAACATCCAAAAAAATGTTTTCAAATAGAGGAGATATAACCTTGGGAGAAATTGTAAATCTGAAAGTACAGCATGTTCGTACTCCTCTCAAAAGCCAACGTGTCACAAGAAAAAGTGTGAATTTTTGGAATGAGCTAGATTACTTTAATTAAAAAACTGTAAAATAAGTATCCTTAAGAATTATGCTTCCGAATCGTGAGTTCATACACTTGATCATTCTAAAAGATTAAGGTGTCCCATTACGCTGTCTTACCCCTTCCCCTACCCCTTTATCTACATCTTTGTCTTGTCCCTTGATACCGAGCTGAGAGGGCTCGGGGTACGAATGTTCACCTAAGAAATGGGACGCCACTTGATTACCGTTTGCGTCATCATCCCTTGCCTCTACCTGGCTGCTACGTCTACAGAGGCGACAATTGACGTAAACAAATGTCAAGGATTATCGGGTACCTCAGCTCAACAAAAAAACTAGTTTGTTTATACATGAAAGCTCAATGAAAACGATAACGTCGGCTAAACAGACATCACTACAATTAAAACCGCAACAACAGTTCACTAAAAGTAACGTAGAACATAAGCGTCATAATTGTAAACCATGCTAAACTGTTAATCGATAATTACAACTGCTGAAAAAACATTTATGAGGCTCCTTGACTGGTCGATGTGACGCTGCCATCCTGATCCTAAAACCTGCCTGAGCTTGTAGGCGTACCCCTTCGTTTCAAGTCTGGTCGAGAGCTTACTTTGTTTCAAGGGGTATGTAGCCCTCGGTTGTGACCCTAGCCCTTGATCAAAATTAGAATCGGGACACCACATGAACACGCAAAACCAAGGGGTAGGGGTAAGACGAAGGGTAAGACAGAGAAATGGGATGCAGCCTTAGAGTAGTTCATGGAGAGGCACATACACACTGTTAAGAGTATGTGGCTGGGATGGATTTTACTCAGTGTCCAGCATAACAATTATCGAAGGTATAAATCATTATTGTGTTTTGTCAGGCACAGGCACATGCACACAGTGATGGATAATAATGTAAACAATAATATACAGTGAAAGGTTGTGCAGTTGTAAACCAGAAACTGTATGGGAGTAGGTGCTAAATAAACATTTGCTTCAGCCTACTTCTGAAGCCTATGCTTCTATGTACGCCTGTAATGTAAACCAAATGTAAGAAAGCCCAAATAAACTAAACTCTAACAGAAAACACTCATGTGGTAATACAGGAAGTGCTCCACTGTGTTTTTTAAACTCCATACATCTTCACTAGAAACATTTGGGAGATTTCAGCCCAGGATTTGCCAATCTCTACTGAGCAAATGATGAATGGTAACTGTTAACTTAAACTATCGCTTCATGACATCACAAGGTGGAACAGACCATTTTTGAGCTTTGGAGATATAGACAAATATTAAAGAATTACTCAAACGTGTGAATGAAGCAAAACACAGCTCGAGGTATGCTTTTGCTTAATGTCTATAAAAATCGAAAAAAGGAACTAGTTCAATTATTTGCCGTGGTGTTACTTTATGCATTCTGAGGATGCTAATTATTCCAAGATGAGTTTATAAGTTGTTTTCACAACTTCCAGAGATGTGTGGAGTTTACTGTGGCTGTAACACTAGCAGCAGTTGGCAGCTAACGGCAATCTCATGCAGTCAGACAATAAAAAGCGAGCCAGAACATAGTGGTCTTATTTTGACCTTGAGCTGCTTATACCATATATTACTGCTGAACGGGTATGACACAGTTGGCCTAAAGAGACCTGGTACAGGTCCTTTAAACCCGTGTATATTTCAATAATCTGGATATGACATGATATTAGTGCGTTCATTTCCTTTAAACAAAAATAAATCCAAAATCATCCAGTTGTGTTATAATACAAGTAATTACAGTTTAGTTCAAATAAAAATTCAAATATTCTGTGACTTCCTGGGATGGCTACAACCTGTAAATGGTCTTATTTATATTATTAAAATGTTTATGTCCAACCATGATATTGGCTGAATCGACATTTGGAGGCCCATATCTGACCCAGCAATTCTTTTCAATATTGGTGCCGATATTAATCCCAGTATCGATTGGTAGACCCCCTACATAATAGCTACTCCATGAATACATATGTTTTCAGCTATCATTTTTTAATTTTTTTGTTACTTTTTTAATCATAAGATGTAGGTATACTTTTAAGGTCTGCTTCACTAACTAAATGCGTTATCTTTAATTCTTTGTTCTTGCAGGTTTTACCGTCTGAAGCAAAGCTGATCCTGGTGCATTTCCACTGGCAGGTTTCACAGATAATAGACAGGTAGGACACAGTTAAATAAGACATGCATTTGCTGTTACTACATGCTAAAATGGCATGTTTGAGTGTGTTTTTTGCTGACTGTGCGTGTTTCACTCTCAGATACAAGTCCAACTCTTCACTGGTTTTGTCAGACGCTTTGGTTCAGCCCAACAGCAGCAGCAGATCAGTCTCTGTGAGTGACACTCCTCGTTTTACAACATAAGCCTGTTATGATAAATACTATATCAACTTTAAATTCAATATGTAAAAGCTGGAACAATATATTCTTGGGGTATTTATTGTGTGTACATTACTCTGTGCTACTGGGAACTTTTATTGTTATTTAGTTGTTATTTTTTGGCTATATGATAAGATCTAAGCTGTAAAAGGTTGAATTAATAGCTTCTAGGACTCATTGCAGAGGCAAACTAAATACACTAAATACACACACAAAAAATATAAACGCAACACTTTTGTTTTTGCTCCCATTTTTCATGAGATGGACTTAAAGATCTAAAATTCATTCCAGATACACAATATTACCATTTCTCTCATTGTTCACAAATATGTCTAAATGTGTGATAGTGAGCACTTCTGCTTTGCTGAGATAATCCATCCCACCTCACAGGTGTGCCACATCAAGATGCTGATCTGACATCATGATTAGTGCACAGGTGTGCCTTAGACTGCCCACAATAAAAGGCCACCCTGAAATGTGCATTTTTTTTTTCTTTATTGGGGGTCTGGGGACTCAGAACCAGTCAGTATCTGGTGTGACCACCATTTGCCTCATGCAGGGCAACACATCTTCTTCGCATAGAGTTTATCAGATTGTCAATTGTGGCCTGTGGAATGTTGGTTCACTCCTCTTCAATGGCTGTGCGAAGTTGCTGGATATTAGTGGGAGCTGGTACACGCTGTCGTATACGCCGGTCAAGCACATCCCAAGCATGCTCAATGGGTGACATGTCCGGTGGCTGGCTGGTATGCTGGCCATGCAAGAACTGGGACATTTTCAGCTTCCAAGAATTGTGTACAGATCCTTGCAACATGGGGCTGTGCATTATCTTGCTGAAACATGAGGTGATGTTCATGGATGTATGGCACAACAATGGGCCTCAGGATCTCATCACGGTATCTGTGCATTCAAAATGCCATCAATAAAATGCACCTGTGTTCTTCGTCCATAACGGATGCCTGCCCATACCATAACCCCACCACCACCATGGGCCACTCGATCCACAACATTGACATCAGCAAAGCGCTCACCCACACAACGCCACACACGCTGTCTGCCATCTGCCCTGAACAATGTAAACCAAGATTCATCCGTGAAGAGAACACCTCTCCAACGTGCCAGACGCCATCGAATGTGAGCATTTGCCCACTCAAGTCTGTTACGGCAACGATCTGGAGTCAGGTTAAGACCCCGATGAGGACGATGAGCATGCAGTTGAGCTTCCCTGAGACGGTTTCTGACAGTTTGTGCTAGGGTTGGGCGGTAATACGGTATACTGTGGTATCTAAAAATAGCAACGGTATCAGATTCATTACTGTCATTAAAAAAAATTAAAAATCTTGCCCTAATATAATATTAACTATAATTAATTTAATGCCTAAATAAAGAGTGTTTGTCCAGCACCTATGTATGTGTGGTTGTGTTTGTTAATTTAACTATTACAGTTTAAAACTAATATTAGTATCGGAGAGATGACGTTCGGTTATAAAGTCACTGCTTCTTATAATAGTTGCGGTCCCTTTAAGAAAGGCGTGACGTTTGACACGCTGCTTTTGTGTTCTAGCACAGCGCCTTTTCTGATATTCTCGCGTGTTAATAAAAACAACTCTCCGTTTTTGAGTCTGAAATGTGAGAAGTTTTCGGGTTTCTTATT